>CM050935.1:32232054-32457054 GCA_027789145.1 Solanum arcanum
GATCAACTACAAAAAAAGAAGATGGTAAGACAAAATATAAAAATACTAATATGAATAAACTATTCTCCAGACCATATCTTCCAGAATACACCCAAAAAGATGTATTTTCCCCCACAAGTAAATACCTACAAAAACAGTTTGGATTCACACAAACAAATATATAACCATATCACCAGGACGTATATAGAAAATATACACAAAATCCAAACCTTTTTGAATCTAAACCCAGAGCTAAAAATACCCAAAATTCAAATGAAAATTATATAACCCAACACTTACAGGGATATAATAAGCTCATAGCACAACCATGTACAACTTCAAACCTAGTAGCAACTTGGTAAAATTATGGACTTTTAAGTAGAGTATACACGATAACAGGTGAAGAAATAGCTAAGATACCAGAACTATACAAAGCGTTTCTACATTACAAAAGAATAACTAAAGGAACTTTATTTTATATAAAGTTTTACTCAGCAACTGCGGAAATATTATACGACAAAATCAAATCTATAATACAAGTTATCAAGATAGGTTTGACCAATGAAATGATAATTCCGGAGAAAATAGACATACAAGAAGAAATACAAAGGGTAAATATCCCTGAATTCTATACAAATAAAAGAACTTTTGGGATAGCTACCATTTTGAATGAATTATCGAATAATTATCTAAATAGAAATGCAATTTGGAACTACTACAAACGAGACCAGACGATGATATACTCCAATTGCAGAGAGCTAAAAACAGCAGATATGGAAGAACTACGCCAATGGATATCAAGCCTGCTGAAACCAGAGCAGCCACCTACCACAAGAGCTATCAGAAAAAATTTTATTTCACAAAATATGATGACTAGATACAGTAAATTAGTAGGTCAAAAATACCCAGATCACCTATGCACAAAATGTGACGGAGAAGAAAACTACATCCCAGAAGTACAGCTGGAATAATAAAAGCAAAAGTAAAGGCCATTATGTAAAGTTGTAAAGTTATGAATAGTAGTATGTCAGGCCATATGTAAAAGTAAAGGCCATTATGTAAAGTTGTAAAGTTATGAATAGTAGTATGTCAGGCCATATGTAAAAGTAAAGGTCATTATGTTAAGTTTTAAAGTTATGAATAGTAGTATGTCAGGCCATATGTAAAAGTAAAGGCCATTATGTAAAGTTGTAAAGTTATGAATCGTAGTATGTCAGGCCATATGTAAAAGTAAAGGTCATTATGTAAAGTATTTTGTATATATAGGGGACTTCCCCTCATCAATAAGAATAAGGTCTTTGAAGCATCCTCTCCTCTCTCTCTTAATTCCATACACACACACTCCGTTATTGATGTATAAATTTGTCAATGTTTTTTTGTTGTTTTTGTTGGTGATTAGTTTGATCCTGCAATAAAAGATTATCATAGTTATTATGAGAAGAAATAGTAGAGTTAAGTGACTTACCTGACTGTTTCTTCCAAAAGTGTGTCGGTTCTGCATGTAGTTATCCTTCTTACAAACATTTGATTGCTCATCTCATTGATCATTTTCCTTCTCCATATTTGGTTGCTAATTTGTGTGTGTAGTTGTTGCTTCATCCGTCATTACTTGCTTGGTAGTGATAATTTGAGTCGCCAGGTCAACAGGGATATCATTTTTAGCCTAATTTTTAATTAATCGAGCAGCAAATAATTGAATAATAGTGTAGGAAGCTAGTTCGCCCTTGTGAGTAGACAAATGATTCATCATGTTTCTATGTTTTTGTTAATTTGGAGTACTTTGATCAATGTGTGTCATCTTCCCCTTTTTCCACCTTGAGATTGGAGATATAATTATGACTAACAAACTTAAAAAGTTTATATTCTTTGATATATTTCTATTTTTATGTTCCAAGAATTTTGTCTTCTTATGTAGAAAGAAACTTCCTTATTGTTTATCCTTATCAACTTAATTTATATACTTTAATATATTTCAGTTTTTTATGTTCCAAGCATTCATATGTTCTCTCGATTAATAGAAATACTTCACGGAATCTACAATCTACTAGAATATACAGTAAAAGACATGGTTTCTATAAAATTATTTTTAAACTAGTAACATTTCAATTTCAAATAGTACTTAGGTATTATTGAAAAACATTTGTATTACATTACACTTGCCCAGAAAAGTTGCAATGTAAGAAGAGATGTTTCACTGTCTCATTAGCCTTCCCAAATAGCATGCTACAATTTGTGTTTTTCCTCTAAGAGAAATAAAAAATTTTGTTTCATGTATAATGATATTATATTTTTGTCGTTTTATAGTTTTTCATACAAACACTTTGATAAAATTTTTCTAAACCATGAAATCTTTTAAGCTATTTCAGGTTTTGCTGAGAGGAAACTAACATTATGCAGACACCAACATCAAGGTTTTTCTAATCTCTTAACAGTAAAATTACTAGATTTCATCCTAGAAAAAATGACATACAATGTCATAAAATGTTGTAGTTATTATTATGTATTTATTAGAAACAAGAATGGTAACAATGTATTCGAAACTCGAAACTCACAATAATTTTGAGCATTCCATAACATATGACCTAATTCTAATTATTTGAGGTCTCAAGGTTGATTCTTAAGGTGTGTGCTTTAATCTCTTGAGCTTCCTCATCCTGAAGTTTTTCATCTCTCTTTTTCTAAGAAATAGCTAACCTTAGCAGTAGAGAGTACTGTTTTTCTGTGTAGTATTGACGAATAATGTCCAGTATGTGGCTTCATTTGGATAGTTAGTTAGTTGTTTAGATTGCTTCCTATAAATATGTTTGCACCAAAAAAATTCAAACCTACAAATGATTTGCTTGAGCTTTTGTACTAGATGCTGCATTTCCAGTGACTTCTGTAATTTTACTTATTGATTGTTGTAACATTGATGATTAATTTCCTGTATGTGGCTTCATTTCACTGCTTTAATATTACTTCCTGACTGCATTTGTCCATTAGTAATATCAGTTCTGTCAATATGGTTGAAAATTTAAAATATTAAAAGACTCTGGTGAGAATGTATTTCATATCTTTGAAACATAAGAACATCACCCTAACTATACTGCAGTATTGCCCTCCATATTTATCCGCGCATCTATTTTATCCATAAATTCCAACTAATAAAAATAGGTAGGAATGAATCATGATATTTTGAGCCTCATTATAGTGCATCATATTCCACCACCTCATTAAGTAATGTTTCAGACCAATGTGTCTATGAAACTTATTTGAAAAGGCAACAAAGAAGCCCCCACTGTGAACTTTAAAAGAAATGTTTATTTTACCTAATTTGGTTTCTAATTTGGAAGTGTATTTGTAATTACATAATGTGACTATAAATTTATCTATAGTTGCGTACTTTGGCATATTTTTGAAGTAGTTAATAATTTAATGATTCTTATTGAAAGATTAATATTGATATTTTCTTTTAGGAATTCAAAAGTACCATCCAAAGATTGGATAGATTTAGCAGGGTATAGCAAAGAGTATATTGCTGGTGTTGAATAATTCCTTGAATTTGCTTACTCTTATAGAGATCATCAGGGAGAGGAAATTTAGTGTCCATGTAAAAAAAAGTTGTAATATTCGTTGGACTCAAAGGAATGTAGTGTATGATCATATAATATGCGATGGATTTGTTAAAGGTTATACTAGATGGATCAATTCTGGGGATTGAGATATAAATTTTAATATTGACGATTATATGGATTACTCGCATGATGATATTGATGGGTTGTTGAATGATCAATTTAGAGATGTTGCACAGGATGAAGGAGTGTATGATGGTCCAAAAGAAGATGCAAATAAATTCTATAACTGGTTGAAGAGGCCACTAATAATTATATCCTGGTTGTATTGGAATCTCTACATTATCATTTACAGTTTATTGATATATATTGAAGTGTCTTCCTGGATGAAGCAATGAATCATTCACTTCTGTTTTAGATTTATTAAAATAGGTGATGCCCAAGTTGAAAATTCCTCAATCTTACTATAAAAAGAAGTCTATAGTTAAGAATCTCAGTCTTGATTATGAGAAAATTGATGCATGTCCCAATGTTTGCATGTTTTTCAGGAATGATCATAAGGATGATGAATTTTGTTGTACATGTATAGATTTACGATATGTTAAATCTATTGTGGTTGATAATGATCTTTAGCATTTGAAAAAACATCGAGTTTCAGCTAAGACTTGAGACACTTTCCATTAATTCTTAGACTTAAAATGTCATTTTTGTGCTCAAAGAAAGAATTTTTTTTTTTGTATTACTCAGGAAATGCTGTGACTTAGAATAGATATTTATATATTAAATAATGTTTAAAATGATATTTCCAGACCTATATTAATGTATTAAACTCGTTTGGAAAAAAGTTTAGAGCCAAAACGACTAAGAACGATCTTGACGTCCAGAAACTAGCTAATTTGAACTAGTTTAGGTCCCCATGTTTGGTGATGGTTTAGAGGTGTCACATGAAGTCCAAAACTGGTAGTGAGACCTTGGATAGGTAATATGTAGTACAAAGGGTCCAAAAGTCCGGTGAAGACACCCCAAGGACCACCTGAAGGGTCCTTGGGAAGGACCCAAACATGCGTGGGAGGCTGCTTAGAAGCCTGCAAGCAGGCCATATGTGGAGGTGTGGTGTGCGACGCGCAATGAACACGTGGTGTTCAGTATCAAGATTTGAGAGGCAGCCTCCCAACGCGAGGATGACACACACCTCACTGCCTCAACTCAAAATTCAATAAAAATGACAGGATTTGTCCCCACAACGTGCAACTACTTCCCAGAATCATTAAACTCATATTTTTGTAATTTAACTTATTAAAAAGACCCATTTATGTGGAGGGTAATTTGGTTAATTTATATAACTACTATATGATGATGTTAGGTAAGTTTTAGACCACTTTACACGTCCAAATTAGATTCAAACAAGTTTTCTCTCATCTCCAAGAAAACGCTCTCTTTTCCAAACTCTATTGAAAAGCAAGAAGAACTTAAGGAAGAAACGAAGACCTCAAGATTTTCATCTAAATTTGGTGGCTTTTTCATCTATAAGGTATGGGTTTTTTAAATCTTGAGATTCCTTTCCCCAAGAGGTTCTTTCAAAGATAAGTTTTCAAGAACATCAAATACTCGGATTTTTACTCTATCAAACGGATTTTCTTCCCAACCCTAGATTTATGATTTCCAATGAAAAGTAAGTATTTTATATGGTCTATTCAACATGATTTTATGAGTATGTTGTTATATATGTTTTAATTTTGTGTGACGCATGTTCTTATCTACACGATGGTTTCATATGGTTGTTTCCACTACTTGATGACACATAAACGTAGGGATTGGAATTAAGACTAGAATGAACTCTTAAATGGTCCTCTACCTAATCTTACATTATGAATTTATCTTGTATATGATTTGGTGAGGTGTTGTTGATTATGCAATGGAGTATTTCACTAAGCATGGTTATGAATATTGAAAGATGAATAAGGTTATTGGAAACAGGATGTAAGTCTTCTAAGTGTGATTACTCCCCAATGTTTATGTTAGCCTATAAATTATGATGATATGTTATGAAAAATATGCATGATGTTACTATGATAATATGCTTGCCTAAGAACATGTAAATTAAGAGATCATGACAAGAATATAAAAATGCAAGATTATGATATCGTCTTGTATGCTTTACACATGATGAATATGTTATGCTAATCTCAAATATGAAGGTTTGCGATGAAAGGAAATAATCATCTAATACCAAAAGAGTTCATGATAATGTTTATACAAGGAGTTAATCTCCTATAACCTATGATCAGTTTATGATAAAAGGAAAGTTAAAGGCTATTCAAGAAAGGCACTTAAGCTAAGCACCTCTGAACTAGATATTAGAGTTGTCCTTTCCCTAGTTGGAAGATAGGTTCACAATGACTCTCATGAGATTGAGGCTGCCATGTAATGTGGAACTATGGGTCTCATATACGTCTACTAGTTCTTGAACTATGTTGCAACCAGAGGATACTAGGTAGTTGATCCACCTAGAAAGCTATGTCATTTTAGGTTCTACTTTGGCCGGTGACCACATTTTTTAGGTGTGGGGTTTTATGACACTGGATTCCACTCACATGGTCTATGTCGCTTAAGGCCAATGTTCCCTCATGTAAAATAAAATAAAAGTAAATAGACGTTAAATAGGGTGACTTGAGGAGTCTACTTAGTATAGGTTGGGGTATGTTACTCTACCTAGACATTGCACAAGTTGACTCTAAGAGATGTACTAGGAGATTGTTCTTATGTAATATAATAAGATGAAAGATGTACGTTTATGATATATGGTGTTACTTTTATATGATGTTGTCCATTATGATGAATATGTTATTGGGTTATATTGTTAAATTAAGTGATGACTACTTATGTTACAAGTTAGATGAAGCAAAGCTTTACTCATGGTCTCCTATCTAATCTACTTGGTTGTGTGGGGTTATGGGGCTTCACACAACCATTGTACTAGTAGGTTAGGGATGGGATCACTGGTAAGTGTTTTGTATGCTATGTTATATGATCTATTGAATATGAAGAGTTATATTGACTATTATAATGTCTTAAATTATGATCATGCTATATGGTGATGGAATCCTTAAATTGTATATGTAATATGGTATGTGCAGTAAAGACTTTTACATTACTTAGCACGTTTTCTAAATATATGATAAATGATCCTTTTTCATGCATGTCCTTAAGTGTTATGTCCATATACCCATACTAAGTACATATGATTTACTAACCCCATCACTTTATATTACTATAGCTGTAGGTTCCAGCCAGTGATGTTTAAGGAGGTAGATTTGAAGAAGTTTGGAACTCTTTCTCCAAGTCTTGGTAGGTCCTTATGTTCGGGACGCTATGATTTATATTCCATCTTACAAAAACTTTATTATATATTAGGAGTATACGATTTTCCATCATGTTTCTTGGATTCTTTTGTATTATGGCTTATATGGCATATTGACTATTTATTGGAAAGTCAAGATTTGTACTCCTAGATGGTTTTATATATGTGAGACAGATTTCATAGAATATCGTATGCTTTATGAATGATAAGTATGAAGTCTAAGTCTACTTCAAGTAGAATGTAAAAGTTTTAAATTTTCCGTAATTTTTATTGTTCACATGGTATGATGAATGCTAAGGGCTTGTCTAAGTCCTCTGAGAGGATAACGACGCCGGTCTCATCTAGGGTGTATTCTTCAGGTGTGAAAAGCTTTGTTTCATAGCTTGTGGTTAAATATCCTTAGGATCAATGTCTCACTAAATCATGATTTCCTTTTTTCTTGTATATTGACGTGAAGAGCGCCACAATTATCAATGAGAGGCTATGTGATGACTAGGAAACTTCTCATTTCTTGATACTCCTATATTGTGCTTTTATAATTATGACACTACGTGTATTTTACAATCTAATACTGCTATTGTTGTTATAAGCAATGAACAAAAGAAGGACGAGCGTGGAAGAGTAGGAGAAGAGATTGCGATAACGGGAGCTACTCCCCAAGGCAATCAAGTTCCTCCTCAAGTACAAGATGCTACAAACGAACAAGTTCAGGTGTATCCTCCAACTATGATGGATGGTGAGGTGATGGCAGCCCTGTTCCAAATGTCTCAAGCATCACCACCTAAGCTTAGTCCATTACGGCACTAGCTAACAAGGAGATTGTTCCTCGAGAGAACCAACATGCTAGTACCATGGCTAGCCGTTTGAGAGATTTTACGAGAATGAATCCTCCCATTTACATTGGATCAAAAGTTGATCAAGAACCCCAAGATTCTCTTGATGAGTTCTACAAGATTTTTTTTCTGTGAAGTGAGTACAACTGACAAGGCTGAACTTGTTGCTTATCAACTCAAGGACATGGCTCAGACATGGTACAACCAGTGGAAGAATAATCGGGCTTTAAGAGATGGTCCCCTGCTTGGGAGATCTGCAAAAAGGCCTTTCTTGACAGATTTTTTCCAAGGGAACAAAGAGAAGCTAATGTAGAGGAGTTCATTAACATTCTTCAAGGAGGTATGAGTTTTAAAGAATACCCTTTGAAATCCATTAAGCGGTCCAAATATACATCTTCTTTTGTTTCTAACGCTAGGGATGAAATGAGCCATTTTATAACAGGTGTTTTCGAAGAGATTAAAGAAGAATGTCGTTCAGTCATGATTCATGACACTATGGATCTTTCTAAGTTAATGGTTCATGATCAAAAGGTTGAGAAAATTCGTCTAAGGAAGAGGAATAGGGATGATAAGAGGGGAAAGTCGTCTGAAAGTGGTTCTTCTAAGAGTAGACTTGACGTTCAAGACAAACCAAAAGTTAATAAGAGGTTTACCAATAAGGTTCTTTCTAATTTCTCCAAGAATCGCAATGATAGAGGTTCTAATCCTAAACCTTAAAAAGAGAGAAAAGTTGATCCACCAAAAGAAAGACGAACTTGTGGTAAGTGTGGTAAGAAACATGTGGGTGAATGCCTTGTTGAGACTAATAGTTGCTATGGTTGTGGCAAGGGTGGCCATATGGTAAAAGATTGCCCTATTAGAAGCCAAGGAAAGGTCAACGGTCAAGATCAACCAAGAGGTTCTAGGTTTGAAGCTCAAAAAAGGAACCGTTTTTATGTACTCAAGGCTAGGGGTGAACAAGAAAGCTCTCCCGACATTGTGAAAGGTATGTTATAAGTTTTTTCTATTAATTAGTATGCATTGCTTGATTAAGGTGTTACGCTTTATATTTTGTTACACCTTTTGTAACTAGGAAGTTTGATGTACTTCCCGATGTTTTGATTGAAACATTTTTTGTTTGTACCCCAATTAATGACTCTGTAGTTGAAAAAAAACCTATAGGAAATGTTAGTAATGCTTCTCAATAGAGTTACTCTTGCTGATTTTGTATAACTTGACATGTATTGTATTGATATCATCTAGGGTATGGATTGGTTTAATTATTGTTTTGGTTCAATATATTGTAGAACAAAGGTAGTGAAATTGCAATTCAATAATGAACTTATTCTAGAGTGGAACGGGGGAAATTCTATACCAATGGGTCAAATGATTTCTTGTTTGAAGCCTTGTAAGACAATAGCCAAGGGTTGTTTATATTATTTGGTAAGAGTTAAGGACCTAGAATTTTAAACTCCTTCTATTGAGTTACTCCCTGTAGTTTAAGAATTCCTAGAGGTTTTTCCTAATGACCTTCCAAGAGTTCTTCCCGAACAGGAAATTGTCTTTGACATTTATTTGTTACTGGATGCCTATCCCATTTAAATTACTCCATATAGGATGTCTCCGACGGAATTTAAAGAGTTGAAGATCCATCTCAAAGATTTACTAGAAAAGGGTTTCATTCAACCTAGTATTTTTCCATGGGGTGCTCCGATCTTGTTTGTTAAAAAGAAAGATTGGTCCCTTAGAATGTGCATTGATTATTGACAACTCAATAAGGTCACAATAAAGAACAAGTATACTCTCCCTAGGATTGATGATTTGTTTGATCAAATCAAAGGTGCTAGTTACTTTTCCAAGATTGACATAAGGTCGGGCTATCACCAACTTAGGGTGAGAGGAGAAGATGTTCTCAAACAAAGCTTTCTGAATTAGATATGGTCACTATGAAATCCTTGTTATGTATTTTGGGTTAACGAATGCTCCGGCGGCATTCATGCACCTAATGAATAGAGTGTTTCGAGATTACCTCGACTCATTTGTGATTGTGTTCATTGATGATATTTTTATATACTCCAAGAATGAAAATGAGCATGATAGTCACTTGACGTTGGCCTTGCGATTCCTCAAAGAACACCAATTCTATGCCAAATTTAGCAAGTGTGAATTTTGTTTAAAGTTAGATCCTTTTTTGGCCATATTATCTCTTGTGATGGTTTAGCGGTTGATCTAAAGAAGACAAATGCGGTAAAAAATTTGCCTAGACCTTGGACTCCTACAGACATAAAGAGTTTCTTGTGTCTAGCTGGCTATTATAGAAGATTTGTTGATGAATTTTCATCCATTGCTTCTCTTTTGACATCTTTGACCCAAAAGAAGGTGAAGTTTGAGTAGTAGAAGCTTGTGATAAATCTTGTCAAGAGTCTAACGATAACCTTACCTCCGCGCCGGTGTTGACCTTAGCGGATGGCAATGAAGGCTTTGTAGTGTATTGTGATGCTTCTCGAGTGGGCATGGGATGTGTCCTCATGAAACATCGAAAGGTGATTGCTTATGCTTCTATGAAACTCAAAGTTCATAAGAATAATTACAAAATCATGATCTTGAGTTAGCTGTTGTAGTTTTTGCCTTGAAAATATGGAGAAATTACTTGTATGAGGTGCATGTTGATGTGTTTACGGACCATAAAAGTATTCAGTGAGTCTTTATGCAAAAGGAGTCGAACCTCCGACAGAGAAAATGGTTATAATTGTTGAAGAATAATGACATGAGTGTTTTTTATCACCCCAGAAAAGACAATGTGGTTGCGGATGCTTTGATTCAAATGACTATGGGTAGTGTGTCTCATGTGAAGGAAGAGAAGAAAGAACTTAATAAACATGTTCATAGGTTGTCTCTCTTAGGTGTGTGGTTAGAAGATTCTCCAAATGGAGGTTTCATGGTCCATCATAACTCCGACTCATCATTAGTGGTGGAGGTGAAATCTAAGAACCATATTGATCCACTATTGATGGAGTTGAAGGAATCGGTACTTAGTAAGCTCAATGAATCATTCTCCCAAGGGGGGATGGTGTTCTTAGGTGTCAAGGAAGATTATGAGGATCCGGGTTGAGTATTTGAGAAAATTGAATTCTGGAAGAAGCCCATGGTTCTCGCTATTCTATACATCCGAGTTCCACCAAATCTATCATGACCTTGGAGAAGTCTGGGAATGTTTAAAGAGGAACATAGCAGAGTTTGTTGCTAAGTGTCCAAACTACCAACAAGTTAAAGTTGAGTATCTCAAACTGGGTAGGTTAACCCAAATCATGTATGTTCCTACATTGAAGTGGCACGCCATCAATATGGACTTTGTTTTGGGGTTGCCTCGAACCCGAAAGCAAAATGATTCTATATGGGTTATTAGGGATAGGTTGACCGAATCTTCCCATTTTATCCCTGTTAAGTGCACTTACACGGATGAAAATTTTGCAAGAATTTACTTTAATAAGATTGTGAGTCTTCATGGGATTCCTTTGCCATCATTTTTAATAGAGGTGCCACATAAACTTCTCATTTTTGGAAGGCTTTTCAAAAGGGTTTAGGTACTCAAGCTAAACATAGTACCACTTTCCATCCTCAGACAGATGGTCAAGCAGAGTATACCATTCAGACCCTTGAAGACATGTTACGAGATTGTGTCATTGATTTCAAGAGAAGTTGGGATTATCACTTACCTTTGATTGAGTTCTCTTACAACAATAGCTATCATTCGAGCATCTCCATGGAACCTTTTGAAAATATTTATGGTAGAAGGTGTATATCTCTTGTTGGATGGTTTGAGGTTGGTGAGTTCTCACTCCTTGGTCCAGAGATTATCTATGAGGCTATAGAGAAGGTTCAAATCATAAGGGATAAATTGATGACATCCTACAGTCGGCAAAAGTCCTATGCCGATAAGAGAAAAAGAATCTTGTGTTTGAAATAGGTGACCATGTATACTTGAAGATTTTACCTATGAAAGAGCTGATGAGGTTTGGTAGAAAGGGGAAGTTAATTCCGTGGTATGTTGTCCCCTGTGACGTTTTACAATGAATTAAGAAGGTTGACTATGAGTTGAAAGTACCTACTGAACTAGATTTGGTTCATCCGGTGTTTCATGTTTCGATGTTGAAGAAATGCATACGTGACCCGGTATCCATTTTGCCTATAGAAGGTTTAGGAGTAGATGAGAACCTTTCCTATGAAGAGGTTCCGGTTGAGATCCTAAATCGCCAAGTCAAGAATATGAAAAGCAATGAGGTTGACTCTGTAAAAGTTCTATGGAGGAACCATCTTGTTGAGGGTGAAAAATGGGGGGCTGAAGCCGACATGAAGTCTCGCTACCCTCATCTATTTACTCCTTAAGGTTAGTCATTCAACTTAATAGAGAAAGTAATGCATGATCATGAGATCGACTATTTTTCTAAATAGGTGCATGTTTGGTAAAAGTTTTACCAACTAGAGTTTTAAGAAAATGTCTTCATACACTTTTCTTGCACTTATGTGAAATATGTATGGATATGTTTTCTTGAGATTTTGTTGTTTTGTTGCCATCTTGAAAAGAAAGATTGCATGGTGACTCTTTGAAGCATTTTGAGCTTATGATAAGGGTGAGAAGTAAATCCCTCACTATGTGTCATGAATATTACACTCTTATTTGTGGTGTACCATGAATTGAGTACTATGTGAAATTTTATGGTATGTGTTGTGAGGAGTTGGGATATACTCCTATAAGCTGTGAATCATTATGATTTTATGTTTTTTAATTGTTGTGTTGCTATTATTGAGTCTTTAGCTACACTCCAAATGATTTTAGTGTCACTCGGGGATGAATGTTCCTAAAAGGAGGAACTTTATATATTAAATAATGTTTAAAATGATGTTTCCAGAACAATATAAATATAATAAACTCGTTTGGAAGAGAGGGTAAAGACAAAACGACTAGGGAAGGTCTCGACGTCCGTAAACTAGTTAATTTGAACTAGTTTACATCCCCGTGTTTGGTGATGATATAGAGGTGTCAAATGAATCCCAAACCTTGTAATGAGACCATGGATAGGTAGTATGTAGTACAAAGGGTCCAAATATACGGTAACAACACTCCAAGGACAACCCGAAGGGTCCTCGGGGATGACCCAAACATATGTGGGCAGGCTGCCTGCCCGCATTCGAGCAGGCCAGATGTGGAGGTGTGGTGTGTGACGCAAAAGGAACATTAGGTGTTCCGCCTCAAGATTTTAAAGGCATCCTCGCGATCCGAGAACACGCACCTCCCTGCCTCAACTCAAAATTCAATAAAAATGACGGGATTTGGCCCCTCGACGCACAACTACTTCCTAGAATAGTTAAAGTTGTACTTTTAGTAATTTAACTTATTAAAAAGACCCATTTAAGTGGAGGTTCTTTTGGGTAATTCATAGTACAACTTTATATTTTTGTTAGGTCAGTTTTAGACCACTTTTGCAGGTTAAAATCAGATTCAAAAAAGATTTCTCTCATCTTTGGAAAAAACTCTCTGTTTTCCAAACTCCATTGAAGAACAAGAAGATCTTAAGGAAGAAGACGAAGACCTCAAGATTGTCCTCCAAATTTCGTGGATTCTTCATATATAGGGTACGGATTTTTCACTCATGGGTTTCCTTTCCCCAAGAGGTCCTTTCAAAAATAAGTTTTCAAGAACATCAAATACTAGGGTTTTTCCTCTACGAAATAGATTTTCTACCAAACCCTAGATTTATGATTTTCAATGAAAATTAAGTTTTTTCTATGGTCTATTCCAAATTATTTGATGTGTATGTTGTTATTTAAGTTTGAATTTCGTGTGAAACATGTTCTTATCTACACGATGGTTTTATATGGTTGTTTCCACTTCTTAATGAGACATAAACGTGGGGATTGGAATTAAGACTAGAATGAACTCTTAAATGACCCTCTCCCTTATCCTACATTATGCATTGATCTTGTATATAATTTGATGAGTTTTTCTTGATTATACTATTGAGTATTTCACTAAGCATGGTTATGATTATTGTAAGACGAATAAGGTTATAGGAAGCAAGAGGTAAGTCTTCTTAGTGTAATTAATCCCCAATGTTTATGTTAGCCTATGATTTATGATGCCATGTTATGAAAAGTACGTATGATGTTGCTATAAGAATATCTTGGGCTACGAACATGTAAATTATGAGATTATGATAACAATATAAAAATGCAAGATTATGATATCCTATCGTATGCTTTACACAAGATGACTATGTTATGTTAATCTCACATATGTAGTGTTACGATGAAAGAAAATTCTCATCTAATACCAAAAGAGTTCATGATCATTTTTATACAAGTAGTTAATCTCCTATGACCCATGATAAGTTTATGATGAAAGCCAACTTAAAGGTTTTTAAAGAAAGGGACTTATGATAATCACTGATGAACTAGATATGAAAGGTGTCCCTTCACTAGTTGAAAGGTAGGTTCACAATTACTCTTATGAGATTGAGGCTTCCATGTAATGTGGAACTATGGGTCTCTAATATATCTCCTAGTTCTTTAACTATGTTGCCACCATAGGATACTAGCTAGTGGATCCACCTACAAAGCTATGTCATGTTAGGTTCTACTTTGAGCGGTAGACCACTTTTTTTGTGGAGTTTTATGACACCTGATTCCATTTAGCTCACATTGTCCATATCGGTTAATTCCAATGTTCCCTCATGTAAAATAAAGATAGGAAAATGGACGTTGATTACGGTGACTTGAGGAGTCCACTTAGTATAGGCAGGGATATGGGACTCTACCTAGATATTGCACAAGTTAACTGTAAGAGAAGTCCTAGGAGATTGTTCTTATGTAATATAATAACATGAAAGATATATGTTTATGATACATGATATTACTCTTATTTGATGTGGCATTTATGATGAATATGTTATTGGGTTATATTGTTAAATGAAGTGATGACTACTTATGTTACAAGTTATATGAAGCAAAGCATTACTCATGGTCTCCTATCTTATCTACTTGGTTGTGTGGGGTTATGGGCTTCACAAGACCATTGCACTTGTTTGGGGATGGGATCATTGATAAGTGTTTTGTATGTTATGTTACATGATCTATTGAATATAAAAGTTAACATGACTATGATTATATATGTTTCGTTATGATTATGTTTTATGTTGATGGAATCCTTAACTTGTATATGTTATATGGTATGTGCATTGAAGACTTTCACATTATTTAGCACATTTTCTAAAGATATGATAAATGATCCTTTTTCATGCATTTCCTTAAGTGTTATGTGCATATACCCATATTTAGTAGATGTGGCGTACTAACCAAATCAATTTCTGTTACTACAACTGTATGTTCCGGCCACTAAAGTTTAAGGAGGTCGATTTGAAGAAGTTTGAACTTTTTCTCCAAGTCTTGGTAGGTCCTCATATTTGGGATGCTATCATTTATATCTAGCTTATGCATACTTCACTAGACGATAGGAATATCCTATTTTCCGTATTGTTTCTTGGATTCTTTTATTAAGGCCTATATGCATATTGACTTTTTATTGGCTAAGTCCAGATTTGTACTCTTAGATGGTTTTACATATGTGAGACAGATTTCTTAGAATATCGTATGGTTTATTAATGATAAGTATAAATTCTACGTATACTTCAAGTAGAATGTGAGGTTTTAAATTTTTCACAATTTTTACTGTTCACATGTTAGGACGAATGATAAGGGCTTTATTGAGTCCTCTAAGAGAAAGAAGATGCGGGTCTCATACGGGGTATATTCTCAGGGTGTGATAATTTTTGTGGTGGCAACACGAGGAGCGTTCTAAAGATGGAAAGTTATGTTAATGGTGTAAAATCTGCTCCCTTGGATTTGCATGAAATCTGAATATTCTATACTTTCTTTACTGATACCTTGGCCGTGATCACGTGGAAATTACATTGACATTTACTTAGAACTATGGATAGTTGATTTAAAATTATTGGGATTCTGGGGTTGAAACATTTGATGCTTCAAGAAATCAAACTTTTCCAATGAATGCAACTCTTATTTAGACAATCAATGACTTCCCTGCATATTCTATATTATCTGGTTGGAGTACAAAGGGAAAGTTTGCTTGCCCTTGTTATAACTATGGCACTATTTCTATGAATATTAAACATATTCAAAAAACGTTTTATATGGATCATTGTATTTTTCTGCCGCTGGATCATCCATGGAGTTCTAACTAAAGATCTTTCACTAGGACTCCTCCAACTTTCTTAAAGGGAACAAAGGTTCTTTATAGCTTGCAATATTTTGAAAATGTGTTTGGAAAGAAGAGAAAAATATCAATGATGGCCCATGGAAAAAAACATCAATCTTTTTTTAAATACCTTATTGGCATCACAACTTGTTACGCCACAACCTTTAAGTAATGCACATAAAGGAGAACATAGTTTATAGTATACTTGGAACTCTTTTAGATATTTCTGGCATAACAAAGGAACATGCAAAATACCGGTACGATTTGAAAGATATGGAAATCAGGAAGAACCTTCATCCAAAAGATACAGAAGACAATAAAAGAACAATCTTTTAAAAAGCAAGAAATCAATTTTTGTGGAGTTTTAAAGAAAGTCAAGCTTCCTGATGGTAGTGCCTCCGATATATCTAGGTGAATGTATATGGATGAAAGAAAAGTGTCTAATCATAAAATCCATGATGCTCATTGGATGGTACATTACTTGTATCCAATACCAATTCAAAGCATTCTTCCAGATCATTAGGCTATTCCTTTGATTCTACTTAGTTCCTTCTTACGTTGTTTGTGTAAAAAAAATCACATTGGAGGAACTGGATTGCTTAGAAGTTGAGATCATAGAAACAATAAACTAGTTGGAGTGAATTTATCCTCTTTCATTTTTTTCATATAATGATCCATTTGCCTATTCATTTGGCGAATAAGAGAGATTAGGAGGTCATGTTCAAAATCGATGGATGTATTCTACTAGAAGAGAAATGGGTACATTCAAATCATACTTCCACAAAAGACGTTATCTAAAAGGTTGCATAGCAGAGACACAGGTGGGAATAAATTGTATGAATTTGTTCTCCAAATATTTGCATGGGGCTGTGCATACCAAATTTAACAGAATAGCCCAAAATAATGATGAATATGAACCAAGTGATGTAAAAATTATGAATTTGTTTTCTAACAAAGGAGTTTCTTTAGGATCAAAGAAAAATGATCTATTCATTTTAGATAATAAGACATTAAGTCAAGCACATGCATAATTATTCAGAAATTGTGACGAGATTCAAGAATATAATAGGTACCTTTATTTTAATATAGTATTATTTTTGTATAATTAATTTTTAACTTATTTTATATGTTATTTTAACAAAATAAAATACATGTTATCTACAGATCATGAGAAAGAGCTTAATAATTATCCACGAAGATCTTAATGGAGTAAGGCTAAGAATCATCATCAAAACTTCTCACAATGGTTTGAAACTCGTGCTTTGCAAGAGGATGTACCTGATTTCATAAAATAATTGTGTATAGGACCAAATTTTGTTGCAAAAATATATTCTTTTTATCTCATCAATGGATATAGATTCCATGTTAGGCAGTATGATGCAAGGCGTAAAACACAAAATAGTGGTTTTACACTAGTTGCCTCAACTACAAGCTTTGCAAGCTTAAAGGATAAAAATACAATTGTTGTATATTTGACTTATTATGGTAAAATTGTTGATATTGTTGAGTTAAACTAATGTTGTCATTTTAAGGTTGTTCTATTTAACTGTGATTGGTATGAGGTTGAAAATGATACTTATGGTCTTACTTATGTCTATTTCAACAAGATATGCTCTCAGGAAGAGTCATTTGTGCTTGGATCTCAAGTACACCAATGTTTCTATGTGCAAGATCCATATGATCAAGATAGACATTATGTTATGATTACTGTTCTGAGAGAGTTGTTTAACATGGGTGATCAAGTTGAATCTAATCTCCCACAAAGTCATGAAAACGAGCGATTTGAACATTTGATGGGACCATCTATACCAAAAGATAATGGTGAGGTTCTCTTAAAAAGAAGTGATGTACGAGAAACAATTATTGATGTGCCTTTGGAGGATTCGCTACATAACAACATGATGTCGAGGAAGAGGAGTTTGAAGATGAATCTATTCATGGATTTGAAAATGGGTCTGAAAATGACTATGAAGATGAGTCTGTAGATGAGTTTGAACATGAGCTTGAAGATGAGTCTGAAGAAGAGTTTGAAGATGACACACCATGAGTTTCCTTATTTTTGTGATGACCATATATTTCTCACTTTCATTTTTTGTTATTTAATTGCTTTTTTGTTAGAAACATATTAAGATATTTAATATGTGGAATTGAAGATTAGATTACTACAATGGTTATGTAATTTTTTTGCGCTTTTCATGCGTACAATTGTTGAACAACCTGTAATTCTAGCTTGCTATTTTTTATTTGAATGTTTATTGACACAAACATATCTTACTAAAGGTTAGTAATCTTTTAATTATTCGTGGTACAATTATCAAACTGCTTTCTGATCTGTATATATGAATTGTGATTGTCATATAAATATTTATTTTTTCTTTTTATCAGGTTTTAGAAAATTAGAGGCAGAATAGTCAACACTCCAGCATTATTGGCACACTTTTTGAAGTTAGTCATCTCTAAAGATTTGTACCACTCTTCTCTTCTCCTTCGTATTTTTCAATTCCCAATTGAAGTTTCCATTTTCTTTGAAGGTGTACTACCCGATTTGAATGTATGAGTCTACGAACATAAAGAACCCAGTACTCCAACTGTGAGGATCTTTGTGAGTACTTTTATTTATTCCAACCTTGTGGTGGATTTTGATATCTATTTCCCTGGTTTTCCTTATTTTATGACGAAAAGGAGGTGACATGCTCCGCATTTTATTCTCATGGTCTCTTAGATCGACACTAGTTAATCTGCAAATCCGATTTCTTTGGTCTTATGATTTGTTGGTGCTTGTATCCCTTTTTGTTCATTCTCATAACTTATATTAGCTTGTTCATGCTTTGCTCCCAAAATAGTTTGTTCGTGGTTTGTTCGTTTGTTAAGCACAATGATCCTGTCTTGTATGTTTTTGCTGGAATAATTTTCTTATTTTTTACTATGTATCTTGAAGTGACAAGAAGTCATTTTTTTGTTTCTTTAGTGCATTTTCAAGTAAAGATTAATAATCTCATGCTGAGCTAAATTGAGCTTTCAACTTTTGGAGATAATCATTACAAGCTCAACCCTGTACTACGAATAAGCAACAAACTGTATATCATCGAATAAATGTAGAGAGCTTTACTTATTTTTGTCTTCTTTTCTTTTGCTGTCGTTAAATTTGATTTTGTGGTAGTTAGGAATTCCTCGTGTTGAACATGTGACATTCACAATAGCTGTAAAAATAAATGGTATATACATAAATTTTTTGTCTGAGGTGCAATTTGAGGACTAGAATTATCCAATAAGATATTACTTCATAATCAAAAAATTACATGTGATGATTGCTATTCTATGTAGCTATTTAGTTGTTTTTTTAATTTAGTATTAAAATGTGTGGCATCATTGATTTGTATGGTATACTTAAATTGTAAATAAAAATGTGTTTAAAATGAAAATATCCTTGTATGATGTGAACTTTTCACTTGTTACTATTGGAAGTCGAATGTCATTGCAAGTTCACAAGAATTAAATCTTTAATACACACATTTCCAGCATGAGCCTATCAAATTTACTTTCACAAGTTTTAAGGTCTCTAACCAGACACTATTAAAGTTTAGCCCTATTCTATGAATAAGGCATACACTATTAAAGTTTGATTACATATTTGAGTCTATTTTGTAAAATTTAACTTGGAGCAGGAAGAAGTAAAAACATACTTTTAGCTTCCCATGTCATTTTTTTGCATTTTGCATTTATGTGACTGAAATAGTGTGCTGCTAGTTTGTTGGAAGTCGCTCATATACTTTGCGCTTCTGCAAAAAGTAGATGACCGGTGTGGTTTCTGATACAGAAACAATGAGAACATTGGTGTGGATTTCCTTTGCTCGCTTCATCAATATTACACTTAATCCAACCCATGTCATGTGATTTCCAGTTCACTACATTTGAATATAGAATACGATTATATGACTGTAGTAGGGCCATCATTCCTATCCACTGATAAGCAACCTTCGTAATACAAGAAAACTATATTCTTATTATCTGATGAATTATTATTTTGTAGGTTAAATTATTTTAGAAGAACAATGAAGCAATAAACAATATACAAGAAAAAGGGTTCGAAACCCAACAAAGTTCAAAGTCCATTGAAGAATCTTGATATTGATATGCAATACCAATCTAGTGTTGAATTATCCAACAATTTCAAGATTAAGAGGGAAAAACCTGCAAATGAACGCACTGATAAAGCTAAGAAACAGTGACACCAATACCACATAAAAGAAAGAATTCTGGGGAGGTTAGAACTCACATATGATTGAAGGGAAAGGGAAAACTAAACATAGGTTATTTTCGTTTGAAAAGTCCATTGAAGAGAAAGGAGTTAAACTTCCTATAAGTCTAGGTTCCATACATCATTCAAGAAAGGTGTAGTTTCTTCAATACATGTGAATGCAACAACACAAGCTAATGGAGAGGCACAACATGATATTGAGGATCTATTGAAGTTCAAACAGGTGAAGGGGAAGTTGGTTAGACCACCCACCGGTATTGGTCAGTTTCTGGATAAGCAGTCGTTACACAATGAACATGATATTCTTCATCTACAAAATTGCAAGCAGGTAATGAGAAGTCAGTCATACCATCTAGTACTCTTGATTAGTTTCTAAAAATAAAGGGATATGCATAGATGATGAAACAGCATGTGATGTGAATACTCCTAATATAAATGAAACAGAGGATTGGATGATATTGTAGATCAAGAAGAACTTGGTGGAGATGAATGTGATGTCCAAGAGGAAATCGACATTGACTATAGTACATAATGTATGTCTTAAACCTTGTAAGATTCAGTACTCATTATATAAGAAATATGTTATTTCCTGTCTGTTAAATACAAAGCCAAAAAAAGTTTGAGGATAAACAACATGTAAGGATATTCACGCAAGATATGTTATTGAAAGGAAGGAAGTGACATTTGATAAAGGACAGGAAGTGGACCAACTAATAAGATAGTGTCACTATTCACCAAATTCGTAGGAACAATTACATGGAATCCTAGATTCATAAGCTTTATGCACACTAGTGGGCATGGGGTGACAAAGGATACTAAAAACGCATGTGGGAATCAATGTAAGAACAGTTACTCTTGATATTGCATATTTTTTAATTTTTACTTACTGAAACTAAATATATTTTATTTTGCATATTCCTAATTTCTAATTGAAGTAGAAAGAAAGAAGTGGGTGAGGACTGGTCTTCGTGATGCTTTAAGGCGAAACAAACAAAAAATTAAACAAAATGTTTTTTTAAAAAAACAGTACCCTTGAGGATATTCTTGAAAAGTGTCTTGATGCCATTCCATAAAATCAATTCTGCCAGCTAATCGAGTATTGGAAACACCCAACTGTTTTAGTAAGGCTAAGATAATGCATTTCTACTCATTGACATATTTTACAACATATATATTTTTTTATCAATTCAACTATCTCTTTTATTTTTATAATAGGCCATATGCGAGATGAATTCTGAAAATAGGAAAAAACAAAAGTTGAGGCATCAAAAGGGACCTAATAATTTTGCAAGAGTACGCGTGGCATGGGTAATACTTAGCAAACATTTCTTCAAAACTCTGAATTTCATTTTTTTGTACTTTATTAGTACATAATGATGTTTTTTTTAAAAAAAAAATTGATATAATTTGTAGCATGCAGCCAAATACATCAACGAAGAATCATCAAAACCTGAAATATTTATAGCAACTCGTACCAAGAAGGGAAAGGAAATCCAGGAGGAACCCAAGTTCCAATAGTATGTTTTTAAAGAGGATTAGTAGTAAATTTGATTCAGACTTAAATTTTATATATTGTGGGGAGTTTGTCTCCGTTGAATTTTTTCACGTATGTCTTCTTCTTCTTTCCCTTTTTCTTCATCTTGTTCAAGTGTGAGGAGGTATTAATTCTTTGTGTATGTAGCTATCATAGGACTTGAATTAAAATAGTACTCACAATTCACTAAGGATGTCAATTTTATCAAACAGGCCGAACTTCAGAATCGCCTAAATTCATGGAAAACAGCTGATGATGCATTTATGGCAGTATTTTCAAAGGAGATTCCTAGTTGACTTATGTGCTACGGTAGATCAGTGACAATAAGTTCTTTGAAGAAATATGAGGAAATTAACAATCTAGAACAAAAGCATGCCAATGAAATCACTTCTCTACTATAAGAATTGAGAGAAGAAATGCGACATTTACTCACTCAATTGTTTCAAAACAACACTAGAATTAAATTTTCAAGATATACCAGGTTGTATTGGATCTAACCCTGCTTCACCTATTGATGAATGTAGCGCACAAGCTGTAAGAGGCACAATACTTCCGTATTCTTCAAGACCAGCTCATGATTTGGTTCTTAAAAAGGTATTTTTTCTTTCACATTCTTTGTTTATAGTATGAAGTTATTTTGCTGTATTGAATCTTTGAAAGTTCAGTATATAATTTGTTTTTGTCACTTATTATCTCCTTTTAGATTCTATACATAATTACGGATTGTAGTTGTGTACTTTTTCCCCCTGTTGTTTACTGCTTTGAACTATAATGGTAGTTGCGAGAGATGGTTTTAATTTTGAGATAATTTTGTTGTATTTTCGTGACTGAGTTTGTTGTCACTTGTGCTAGTTAAGATCTATCATGATGTTGTTTGAGTTTTATCCTGTTGCTGCTGGTTCTTGTTGTTGCTGGTTCTTATTGTCTTCTTTTAATTTCTTCTCTCTCTTTTTTGCTTGGTTTACCTTTTCATTTGTTCTTGGAAGGAGTATGAGCAGCTATAAGTGAGTAAAAATCATGTAAGATAATAATTAGGAGTTTTGGTATGTCCACGCTATGTTGAACTGTCTTATAAGATTTTCTCTTCTAAGTCTGCCATTCTTCATTAGCTTCCTTGTTGCTATTTCTTGTATTAAGCTTAAGTAAATGGGTTTCTTGAAAAAATTACAAGTCTATATGAAACAAGCAAGCAAATTTGTTGTGTGAAATTGTAACCTTTATTAGAAAAAATAATTACATTCTGTCAACTCTGAATCATTGATATAAAGAATTACATTCCGTACTATTGCAGTTCGATTAACACTTTACTTCAAAGTATAAGAAAAATATCATGAAATGGCTCCAAAATATACACTATTGTTGGTTGTAATACAGATGTGGTACTTTGGGATCTTTTGGTTGCTTTGAATGAATCCACATGTTGTCTCATAGTCTTTTTGGTGTGTGCTGAACTTGAGTGTGGTAATGTTGCATGAGTTATTCTTGACCATTAGGTTGAGTTACTCATGTGATTTGAGTGTATTTTCTAATCTTGCTAAACTTTTTAAGCTTTCAATGTTTAACAATTAAATGAAAATGCCTACCTTGTTGAACTTGTAAAAAATGTGTATTGCATTTGCAGGTTTTCTTAAATTGTTGGGAAAATTCCTAACTTGTTAAACTTGTAAAGGATTTTATTTTCTGAAAATTGTTTGTGTACTACATTTACAGGTTTCCTAAATCGTGTTTGCCTTGTTCCCCTTTGTTTTTGTTCTTCCTATCAGCCTCCATTTCTTTGCTTAATATTAAATTGTGAATGTCAGCTCCCAGTTCCTGCCCAATACAGAACTAATTGGGAGAGATAGTCTCTTGATGTCTTTTTTTATGTACAAAACTGGAAAATTTCATTTATGATTAGAAGTTCGTTACAAAAGGATAAGCTAAAAGCAAGCTAATTGAACGAATTTTACATCCACAATATACTAATTAAAATTTTAAAAGTAGTACACAAAAACTAAAAGTTTAAGGGATAGTGCATACGGTAACAACCTTAGTTCCATCATATACGACATGCTTACCTAATTCAACAGAAAGAACAAGACAAACAACAGTTTGAACTTCTTAAATCTCTTGTTCTTTTTGTCTCTGGCAGCTGCAGTGTTGTTCTTTGTTAGCTTCTTTTCGTGTTGTGCATTCTTTTCTGCATGAGATTTCTCGCCAATGCAAGTTTTTTCAGTTGCTGGCCTTTTCTCAGTAGGCGTTTTCTTAGCTTTTGGTGCCATTGTAGGAAAATAAAGGGGAATTTTACAGATGCTCTAATTGGTATTTGGGATGACGTGTGTCTCTTAATCTCCTTGTGTTTATAATACATGTAGTAACCCGTAATTAACGTGATAATGAATGTTCTATATGATTTATATATATATATATATATATATATATATATATATATATATCGATTTTAATTGGTTTGCTTACAATGAATACTCTCCAATTATGCACTTTCATATTTATTTCACTAAACTATAATGTTATTTTCAATGTGCAGGATAAATGTCGGCAATTGAATTTGAATTGTGTAGAAGTAAACTTGATCTATTGTACTGAATGATTAAGAGTTTTTGTACTATTATAATATATGTCTGTATGCAATTGGTATTTTGGAATTTATTGATATTAGAGATATTTAAGCAATAACTTTCTAAGTATTGGTGTTTTCGGACATGTTTCTCACAGTGTAGTTGAAATACATAGCTTCGATTTAATCATGTGATCATACATTGAATATATGCAATTCAATAGTGTTGCTTTAGATGAGATATAATTTTATTCTTTATAAGTGTTGATCTAGATTAGATATAAGTTACACTTTATAAGTTTTGCGATAGATCACATATAAAATTACACTTTTCTCTAGATGAGATATATAGTTACAGTTTATAAGTGTTATTTTAGATGAAATATAAAATTACACTGTATAAGTGTTGCTATACATAAGATATAAAAGGCAACACTTTTGAAGTTTTGTGGTTGCGCTAGATGACCTATAAAAGGCAACACTTTTGAAGTGTGACCAATAACACCGCAAAGGCAACACTTTTTAATTGTATTATAATAAAATATAGGTGCCGCTAATGCTTCATATCAAAGCGAGGCCTTAAACTTCTTTGTCTACGCTTTATAAGTGTAGCCATAAGTGGCGACTTTTAATAAGTGTTGCCTAATGTCAAAGGTTACACCTCTTTTGTCTACTCCATAAATAGTGTTGCCTAAAGTCCAAAAGTTTGGCCTTTTATAAAAGGCCACACTTTTTGCTAGTTTAGGCTACACTTTAGTGGGGTGGTAGAAGGCCTAAAATGGTGTAGTGGACTAATTGATCAATGATGGTCTTGATTTGTATAGTTTGAATTGACCTATATGATCATGTATGCCTAGACTTACCTTCTAATCATAAAATTGAAAGAATTAACTTGTTATTGAACATGGATCATGATGAATTAAGGGAAGTAATCAAATGTAGGTCTCTTGTGCCATTGATTCTAGGGTTTTGGGGGTGAAGTCATTATGAAGAGGTTGTGTTGATGTTTTCTTTTTCTTCTACACTTAGACATGAACATGATAGGAGAAGCAAGTTTTGTCACATAGATGGATTCTAGGTTGACCTAATAACCTATAATGAAACAATCCATGTTAGAATATAATAGCTTGGAGATAATTGGATGGTATCTTCTTGGTTAGTTGACTTGCTAAGACAAGTGATAAGGATCAAACAAAGAAAAAAACAATGAAATAAAGGATAAGTTGATTAGTACTCAAGTTATTGAAATTATGGGAAACAAGGGACTAAAACCCTCACCTCCCAATTAACTTCAGCAACCTAAATTTAACCCAAAGAAGAATAATAAAATGAATCCAATAATAAAAAAGGGGTAACACTTTGATTAATCAAACTCAAGAAGTTAACTAGTCATCCAAAGAGTCAACCTAATTACAAACTAAGAAGATACAACAATTTGAGAGTCAATATTCAACAGTTTAAGTATTGCAAAATGATAAAAGACTAATAATTATACTAAGGAAATAGATAAAACTTCTTTGACAATGTTACCATTAATAAGCTAAGGTCCTTGATTGGTTGTTTTCTTTTGTAAATTTTTGAATTGATAGACACTTCTTTGACAATTTTGCCCTTAATGAGATAAGGATCATGTTTGGTTTTCTTCTTTTCTAAATTCTTGAATTAATGAAATGACCATTTGCACACATGGCCTCTTTCCTTCTTCCTTCTCATTTTTATATAATGTAAACACATTGTATTTCCTACTTTGCTGACCTTTAATCTCCTCTAATGATCCCTTTTCATGAACATTGCTTGTAGGCCTTGGAGATCCTTTGCTTGACTTTGTGTGAATAGTCTTGAGGGGTACATGCCACTTATGTTAGTATCATCCATTCCGCCCATGTTATCATCCTTCCCTTCTTGAAAATTATTCATCCTCGAATCCAAAGGATTACCTACAACAACAACGAGATAAATCAGCAACATTATGAACATTATACTCACTTGGTAGGTCAATCATGTAAGCATTTTCATTGATTTGCTTGACTACTTAGAAGGGTTCATCCCCTCTTGGCTTAGCTTCCCTTTTCATACTTGTGGAAATCTTTCCTTTCGGAAATGCCCCCACGCTAAATCATCTGGATTGAAGATCACTTCCTTCCTCCCTCGATTCTTTCTAATGGCCATCTTTGAATTGTTCTTTTCAATGGCCTCTTTGACCTTGACATGAATGTTTATCATTTCTTTAGCCCCTTTGTTTGTCATCTAGTCTCACAAAAACATTGATATAGAAAGGAATCATGGTTAAGGGAAACAAAGGTTTAAACCATAACGTTCCTCAAATTGAGACATTCCAATTGAGGAGTGGAAAGACCTATTATAAGCAAATTTAATCAAGGGTAAATGATTTTCCCAAGTAGCTGTCGTTCCTTTAATGATATCGAATCATGGTTTCAAGAGTTAGGTTGACTACTTGGGTTTTTCCATCCGTTTGAGGATGGCAAGAAGTAAAGAACAAAAGTTCGGTACTAAGTGTACCCCATAAACTCTTCTAAAAATGACTTCAAAACTTGGAATCCCTATCATTTACAATTGTTTGAGGGACTCCATGAAATTTAATCACATTAATATCAAAGAAATATGCTACATGGGATGCATCATCAATTCGTCAAAATCGCGAAAGTGGATATTGCAAATCGCTAGATGCGCGATCTAATTTACGAACTATTTCTGATGGTATAAACGTGATCCAAATATTGCGTATTATTATACTTGTCACGACGGTCAACATACTAAAAAATTACAGCAAATCAGAGCCAGAATCGCCCATCTACAAAGTTCAGGTGGTGGTGGAGATAGAACTCCGATCACCATTGAAGAGAATGAATGTCAAGAAATGAATTCACGAGTTGAAGGTGTTAAATATAAGGTAATATTTGACAATCCTAATCTACCACAACACACTTCTACTAAGTTGCAGATTCAAGAAGTAAATTAACAAAAGTGTGGCAAGAATCTTCTTGAATATGCTGTGAAATCTATGTTACAAATTGGAACCAGTTCCTTGTCAATTTATCTAGAACAAAGTATACCAGCAAGAGGTCAAGGTGCAGGGGAGAATTACAAGCCTAATCTTGATCAAGAATTGATCACATAAAGCTATAGCAATGCAGTTGCACGGACTAGTGCTGAAGGAGTACACGCAGGTAAGATCACTACACCTAATAATTCTCCTAATGTTACTAATGTTCATTGTATAGATAAGGAGATTATTGGTCTAGCTTATGCTGCTTATGTGAATGTGTGTGTTGCATCTAAGATGCATTGTATTGCACCTGCTGTTGTTGCTGATAAGCTGAAAGAATAGGGGAATAAGGCAATAACAGGCCAAGTACAAGGTGGGAATGGGGGTGGTAACCATCCTATAAATCTTAATCAATTCCCTCAAATCTCAAACAATTTTGTTAGAAAAATTATTCAGTCTAAGCAGGATTCCAAGAATTCTTGTCCTTTTAGGGTGTCCAACAATAAAAATAGTCAGCAATTTCTAAGAAAATGTGAAGATCAAGAACCTGCTCCATACACGGTTATCCAAACTTATGCAGCTAGGCTTCGATGTAATCTGCCCAAAATTGCAGCTCCAATTCTGTTTGATACACCTAAAACTACTACCAAACAAGGCAGACCTGCTGTAATTTTTAGTGCAGAAGATTTCTTGGTAAAATAAACTGGTAGGTGTAAAGATACTCTAATTGGTAAGTTTAGTAATGTAATGCGTAAAGTGGAGCTTCTTAGACAGTTTTATCAAACAAACTCAGTTATCAGGTGGTGTTAAAATTGCCCATTTCAATGCTAGACATGTCACATTGATTTGGATAATGAACTTGACTTCATAACAGTTTGACACAAACAAAGAATGACTGTTGAGGGACAACCTATGAGAATTCAAACATGGAACCTATTTGGATAGATCTACCGGAGCTTCCTTGGCACTGTTATTATAAGGATATCTTAACAGCCATGTTATCTCCAATTGGTAAAGTGTTATATTTAGACAATTCTACGGTTAACAAGACTAGTGGTAGAATGGCAAGGTTTAGGGTTCAGTTTGATCTTACAAAAGAGAGACCTAAACATGTGTGGCTTGGGTATGAGGAAAGGATTTGAATATAAATCAATGGCAATGTATTGAGTATGAAAATGTTCCTCCATATTGTAATTGTAAAGAACAAGGTCACATGATCAAAGAGTGCACAGTTAGGATAAGGGATGAGGAGTTTCAATAAAGAAAAGAGATAGAATCTGGTAGGAAGGATAATCATAATGCAGGAAAAAACAGTGGTGCAGGTGAGCAGAAACAGTCCTCATAAGCTGCAACGGGAGGTGAAATGCAGCAAGGTTAACAACCTGCAACAATCACATCAACAATGCATCATGTTCAAGCAATTGTAGATCAAGTAGACAATTGGCAGAATAAAAAAACAAAATGAAATAAGCAACAGAAACATGCCATTCCCAAGACTGCTTGCAAATCTCCAAATGTGCAGCAACAAGTGTTACAACCAGCCACAGCAGGTATGACAATTAATGTTTCTTCTTCTAACAACTTTACTTAATTAGATAACCGGGAGAAGGGTACAAATAGAATAGACCAATTGGATATATGCATTTTTGCATCCAAAGAGGTGCAGACAGACCACAATTTCCAACACAGAGGCCATGTAGATCATGCAAGTCATTCACAAATTAATTTATGTATATTGCAGGCTGTTACAGATATACCAGGTATGATTTCATAGCCTCTTCCATCACAACACACTCCTATTTTTTGTGAAACTAATAGAGTTAGTATATATTTGGAAAGTAGTTAAAGTCTGGAAATTCAAGAGAATATGGAGTCTTTTTTGCAGGTTAAAGAAATACATGGAATAGGGTTGGTTGTATTAGGACCGGAAATAAGCAGGTGTAAATGCGGAAGCTAGCAAAGCAAACCTCGAAAGACCACGAGTAAAAAGACAACGAGAAATATACCAAAAGACACAATGATTTATTGTGGTTCGGTCAATCGACCTACGTCCACAAAGGAGATGAGCAATCCACTATAAATATGAGAGTACAAAATACAGAGAGAAACAACCTAAACCAAATCACTCGGATTACATGGGAGGTTCACACAAGTGATAACGTATCAAGCTTGTGACCCATAAATTCTCCCCCTAACAAAAACTCTCAAGCCCTTAAGACTACATTGTGAATGCTGATTAAGTTAGAAGGAACATTCCTCTACTTATAGAGTTCTAAACCTTTTCCTACAAGAAAAGGATTAGTCAATCCAAAACTTTTTCCTAAAAGAAAAACCTATGTATGGTAAGAAATTTAGGACAAATAAAACCCAACAAATGTCCCCTTTGGCTTGAATTTCTGACAAAATAAATTTGTCCACCTTCTTCACTTAATCTTCAACAACTTGCTTCTGCTCTCCATAATCTTCTTTGCAAAATTTATACCTCAATACAGAGTACCTCTCTAAAACAATTTCTCCAACAAAATCTTCATTACTGTCAAAATGGTTGAAGCTAGAACTACACCCGCCAAGATGAACACATCTTTCTAACCTGATTCAATAATCGATTAACGAATAACTAAACTGGAATCCATCATTGAATCTGGCTCTGATACCACTTGTTAGGACCGAAAATAAGTAGGAGTAAATGCGGAAGCTAGCAAAGCAAACCTCAAAAGACCACAAGTAAGAAGACAACGAGAAATATACCAAAAGACACAAAGATTTAACGTGGTTCGGTCAATCGACCTACGTCCACAAAGGAGATGAGCAATCCACTATAAATATGAGAGTACAAAATAAAAAAAGAAACAACCTCAACCAAATCACTCGGAATATATGGGAGGTTCACACAAGTGATAAAGTATCAAGCTTGTGACCCATAAATTCTCCCCCTAACCAAAACTCTCAAGCCCTTAAGACTACATCGTGAATGCTGATTATGTTAGAATGAACATTCCTCTACTTATAGAGCTCTAAACCTTTTCCTACAAGAAAAGGATTAGTCAATCCAAAACTTTTTCCTAAAAGGAAAACCTATTTATGGTAAGAAATTTAGGACAAATAAAACCCAACAAATCTCCCCTTTGGCCTGAATTTCTGACAAAATAAATTTGTCCACCTTCTTCACTTAATCTTCAACAACTTGTTTCTCCTCTCCATAATCTCCTTTGAAAAATTTATACATCAACACAGAGTACCTCTCTGAAACAATTTCTCCAACAAAATCTTCATTACTGTCAAAATGGTTGCAGCTAGAACTACACCCGTCAAGATGAACACCTCTTTCTAACCTGGTTCAATCATCGATTATCGAACAACTAAACCTGACTCCATCATTTAATCTGGTCTCTGATACCACTTGTTAGGACTGAAAATAAGTAGGAGTAAATGCGGAAGCTAGCAAAGCAAACCTCAAAAGACCACAAGTAAGAAGACAACGAGAAATATACCAAAAGACGCAATGATTTAACGTGGTTCGGTCAATCGACCTACGTGCACAAAGGAGATGAGCAATCCACTATAAATATGAGAGTAAAAAATACAGAGAGAAAAAACCTCAACCAAATCACTCGGAATACATGGGAGGTTCACACAAGTGATATTGTATCAAGCTTGTGACCCATAAATTCTCCCCCTAACCAAAACTCTCAAGCCCTTAAGAGTACATTGTGAATGGTGATAACTTTAGAAGGAACTTTCCTCTACTTATAGAGTTCTAAACCTTTTCCTACAAGAAAAAGATTAGTCAATCCAAAACATTTTCCTAAAAGGAAAACGTATTTATGGTAATAAATTTAAAACAAATAAAACCCAACATGTTGATGTTATGCAGAAAGGTGAATGTAGAATACCATCTCCTCTCGAATAGCAGGCTGATGCTAAACCTCAAGTTCACAAACAGTCTCTTGCAGGCAATAACAAAAGTCAAAAGCATGGTAAGAGAAAAAATATCGTTAAAGTAGTAACAATAAATCAAAGGAAAGATTCAGTAAAAAAAGAATAGATAACATTAAGAAAAAAACAATTGAGGAACAGGCAAGGGGAACTGATCATCAAAAGCAACAACAGAATAATGAGGAGGTGGATGAATATAGCCATATAACTTTCAAGGATGAGTATTGTGAAGAAACTAGATCTTTGGACAGCAATGATGTCACGACCCAAAACCGGGCCGCGACTGGCACCCACATTTACCCTCCTATGTGAGCGAACCAACCAATCTAAACCTTAACATTTCAATGTAATATCATCATAAAGTAATGCGGAAGACTTAAACTCATTAATAAAATCAATAACTATTATTATCCCCAAAATCTGGAAGTCATCATCACAAGAACATCTACTTCAAATTACTAAATCTAGGAGTATTCTAAAAACTAAAAATACATAAAAGCTAGTCCATGCCGGAAGTTCAAGGCATCAAGACTTGAAGAAGAAGATCCAGTCCAAGCTAGACGCATTAGCTCACCCTGAATTTCCGAAGGTAGTGAAGACTGGCTAGATCTATCATTGAGTTGAAGTTGACGGAACGCTTTGCATTCCACAAATAACAAAGAAGAAAACATAAAAGTAGGGGGTCAGTACAACCACAAGTACTGAGTAGATATCATCGGCCAACTCAAAATAGAAAACAGTACATATCAGATAATATCATAAAATCAACTACAATACTCAACATGCGGCATTTACAATAACCATAACCCTTGGTCACAACACCAAGCACATCAATGAGGACTCACGCCTCCATACCGTACTCGTTTGGGAATTAAGTTTATTAAGTTGAGTATATTATCATCTTTCAAGATTCATTATCCTTCTTCCTCTTGTGTCGGTACGTGACACTCCGATCCCTTAATTCTATGTGTCGGAACGTGACACTCCGATCCCCTACATGTGTCGGTACGTGACACTCTGATCCCCTAATTCTATGTGTCGGAACGTGACACTCTGATCCCCTAATTCTATGTGTCGGAACGTGACACTCCGATCCCCTAATTCTATGTGTCGGAACGTGACACTCCGATCCCCCACATGTCATTCTGTAAATTCATCAATCCTTCTCTATACCAAGGCATCATCAATCCCATTACTTTAATTCATCAAGCCTTCTTCTATACCAAGGCATCATCATTAACAAAGTAGATTAGGGTTTATTTTCAATATTTGGGATTCATTAGCTTCATCATGCTTATTTATTCATAATTACATAATCAAATCATTCATGTAAGCATACAATTAAGCATATAGAAGGGTTTTACAATACTACTAACATATATCATTCGCTATTAAGAGTTTACTACGAATAGCATGAAAACCATAACCTACCTCCACCGAAGAATTGATCAAACAACCTAATCCTCAAGCTGCGTTTTCTCCTCCCTCTCGATCGATCCCTCTCTTTCTCTTTGTTCTTTCTGTTTGTTTTATTCAAACCCTCTTTCCTTTACCCTAATTATCATATAATTAAGACTAAAAGAGGACAATAAAACCCACTAATTAACTTAAGGTTACCTCTTTTAACCCCCAAGTAATTAGACTTATTAATATTGACCCTCAATCTTTATAATTAAGGAAAGAATAGTCCAAAACGACCCTTAAAACGTGTAGAGGAATCCTATTCCGCCTGGGATTTGCGCAACCTGTGACGGGCCGTCGCTCCTGTGACGGGCCGTCGCTCCTGCGACGGTCCGTCCTGCCGTCCGTCGCAAGGGTCAGAGACACAATTTTTCACCAATGGTCTGTGACGGTCCGTCACACCTGTGACGGTCCGTCACACCTGTGACGGTCCGTCACACCTGTGACGGTCCATCCTGCCATTTCGTCACGAAGTTCAGAGAGTCAATTTTCGATACCCAATTTCGATTTTCTAAGTATATTGAAACGAGACATACGTGACGGACCGTCGTGCTGTGACGGTCCGTCGTAGGTTCCGTCATTTCAGCCAATTTTCGTAAATAAAATCACGCTGCTCAAAACGACTAAACAGGTCGTTACAATAGATACCAATTTACCCATCGTTCGTCCCCGAACGATCACAAGAAGGAAAACAAGGGAGAAAAGGAGTACCTGAATCTGTAAATAGATGTGGGTATCTTTCTTGCATATCTGCCTCCTTCTCCCAAGTGGCTTCTTCAACCGGTCGATTCTTCCATTGCACCTTGATGGATGCAATCTCTCTTGACCTCAACTTGCGAACTTCTCTATCTAAGATAGCAACAGGCTCCTCCTCATAAGACAAGTTTTCATCAAGCAAAACTGAATCCCAACGGATAATGTAATTTCCATCCCCATGATATCTTTTCAACATAGACACATGGAATACTGGGATGTACTCGGACAGCCACTGAGGCAAGGCTAACTCATAAGCCACCTCTCCTATTCGCTTTAGTACCTCAAATGGCCCAATGTACCTTGGACTTAGCTTACCTCTTTTACCAAACCGCATCACCCCTTTCATTGGCGAAACTTTCAACAAGACTTGTTCACCCTCCATGAACTCTAAGTCTCTAACCTTTCGATCTGCATATTCTTTTTGCCTACTTTGCGCCGCTAGAAGCTTTTCTTGAATAGACTTCACTTTCTCTAATGAATCCCTCAACAGATCGGTACCCCAAGGTCTAACCTCAAATGCATCAAACCAACCAATGGGAGACCTACATCTCCTCCCATACAATGCTTCAAATGGGGCCATATCAATGCTTGAGTGATAGCTATTATTGTACGAAAACTCCGCTAAGGGTAGGAAGCTATCCCAATGACCACCAAACTCTATCACACATGCACGAAGCATATCCTCCAACACTTGAATCGTTCTCTCAGACTGACCATCGGTCTGAGGATGGAACGCAGTACTAAGGTCCAACCTAGTACCCAATTTCGCATGCAATGTTTTCCAAAACTTAGAAGTAAACTGCGTACCTCTATCTGATATGATGGATAGTGGAACCCCATGCAATCGAACGATTTCTGAGATATAGATCTTGGCTAACTTCTCGGCATTGTAAGTCACCTTAACCGGAACGAAATGAGCGGACTTAGTTAACCTATCAACAATCACCCAAATAGAATCAAACTTTCCCATTGTCTTCGGAAGACCAACAACAAAATCCATTGCAATTCTCTCCCACTTCCATTCCGGAATGGGCATTCTCTGAAGTGTTCCTCCGGGCCTTTGGTGTTCATATTTTACTTGTTGACAGTTTTGACATTTGGCAATAAAATCCACAATATCCCGCTTCATTCTACCCCACCAAAAGTGTTGCTTTAGGTCGCGGTACATCTTGGTTGCACCCGGATGTATAGAATACCTTGAACTATGAGCCTCTGTCAAAATGGTGTTGATCAAATCATCGACGCGGGGTACACATACCCTTCCTTTGATTCTCAAAACACCTTCCTCATCGATTTGTGCTTCCTTAGCCTCTCCTTGCAATACTTTATCTTGGATTCGCCTTAGTTTCTCATCATCAAACTGTTTTCTCTTAATTTTATCAAGAAAAGAAGATCTTGACTCCACACTAGCCAACAATCCTCCCTTCTCATTTACTTCTAATCTCATAAGGTCGTTAGCCAGAATCTGAACTTCTCTAGCCAATGGGCGTCTAGAAGCTTGCAAATGAGCTAGACTTCCCATACTTCCCGCCTTTCTACTTAAAGCATCCGCTACAACATTCGCTTTTCCCGGATGATACAAGATAGTGATATCGTAGTCCTTTAGCAACTCCATCCATCTCCTCTGTCTTAAGTTCAAATCTTTCTGAGTAAAGACATACTGAAGGCTACGATGATCCGTATAGACCTCACACTTAACCCCATATAAATAGTGTCTCCATTGCTTTAATGCAAACACTACCGCAGCCAACTCCAAATCATGAGTTGGATAATTACGTTCATGCACTTTTAATTGCCTCGAAGCATACGCAATCACATTCTTCTCTTGCATTAGTACTGCACCCAAACCAGAATAGGATGCATCACAATAAACGATGAAATTCTTACCCTCTACGGGCAAGGTGAGAATGGGTGCGGTAGTCAACAGAGTCTTGAGCTTCTAAAAGCTTTCCTCACATTCGTCCGACCATACAAATGGAACATTCTGCTTAGTCAAGTTCGTCAATTGGGAAGCAATAGAAGAGAATCCCTTAACAAATCGGCGGTAGTAGCTAGCTAACCCAACAAAGCTCCTTATTTCTGACACATTAGTAGGCCTTACCCAGTTCTTCACTATCTCAATCTTAGAAGGATCCACCATCACTCCTTCCTTAGAAACCACGTGCCCCAAGAAGGACACTGCATCTAGCCAAAACTCACACTTAGAGAACTTGGCATAAAGCTTTTTCTCCCTCAACATTTCCAATACCATTCTCAAATGCTCTTCATGTTCCTTCTTGCTCTTAGAGTATATCAGTATATCATCAATAAATACGATCACGAAGAGATCCAGATATGGCTTAAAAATCCCGTTCATCAAGCTCATGAACGCAGCAGGGGCATTCATAAGACCAAAAGACATCACTACAAATTCGTAATGCCCATACCTCATTCGAAAAGCAGTCTTTGGCACATCCGTTGCTCGTATTTTCAATTGATGATAACCGGATCTCAAATCAATCTTAGAGAAGACACAAGCACCTTGTAACTGATCGAACAAGTCATCAATGCGAGGAAGAGGATACTTGTTCTTTATGGTTACCTTGTTTAGTTGTCTGTAGTCTATACACATTCGAAAACTCCCATCCTTCTTCTTCACAAACAAAACCGGAGCACCCCAAGGGGATGCACTTGGCCTAATGAAGCCTTTGTTCAATAAGTCTTGAAGTTGTGCCTTTAACTCTCTTAACTCCGCGGGAGCCATTCTATAATGGGGTATAGAAATGGGGCGAGTACCCGGTTCAAGATCAATACAGAAGTCAATATCCCAATCTGGTGGCATACCAGGAAGATCTGCGGGGAACACATCCAAAAACTCACGGACTACCGAAACCGACTCAATCGAGGGTACTTGAGAAGTGTCATCCTTGAGATGTGCCAAGAAAGCTAAACACCCTTTACTAACCATTTTCTTAGCACGAAGAAAGGAGACGATACGGACCGGATTGGAAGTGTAGTCACCCTCCCACACTAACGGATCTGTCCCAGGCTTGGCTAACGTCACCGTTTTAGCATTACAATCCAAGATCGCAAAATTCGGAGAAAGCCAAGTCATACCCAGAATTACATCAAAATCAACCATTTCTAAGATAACCAAGTCTAAATAAGTGTTACTCCCCACAAAGTTCACCAAACAAGACCTATATACTTTTTCAACTATCACAGACTCACCCACCGGAGTAGAAACACGAATAGGCATGTCAAGTAATTCACAATGTAAATTAAGACCTTTAGCAAATGAGGAAGATACATAAGAAAACGTGGATCCAGGATCAAACAATACAGAAGCCATGCAATCACAAACCAGAAGATTACTGTGATGACAAAGATCGGATGCCTCCGCTTGACCGCCCAGGAAAGCGTAACAATGGGCCCTATCGTTAAATGCGTCCGTTGCCCCTACCATGTTGTGATGTAGTGGCTCCAGTTTGCCCATCACCTCTGCCGCTTTGGTGACTACCATTACCTCGACCACCACGTCCTCCAGAATAACGGCCTCTACCATGACCACCTCTACCTCTAGCCATTGGGGGTCTATAACTTTGTCTGGGACAATTTTTCCTAATATGTCCAATCTCCCCACATCCATAACACTCTCTGGAGTCAAGCATAGGTCTCTCGGAGAAGTGTTGACCGGTCTGAGGTGGTCCCCCAACTACAGTCTGTAGTGAAGACTGAATTGGTCGGACTGAGTAACTCCCCGAACCCTGTCCTCTAGTGTAAGAACCATTAAACTCACCTCCCTTTCGAAACCTTTTTGATGTCGAAGTTGTGGTGAATTCGTATGGCTTCACTCCTTCCACTTCTATCACAAAGTCTACCACCTCTTGGAAGGATTTTGCCGCTGCCGCTACCTGTAAGGCCGAAATCCGCAAGTCTGATCTCAACCCCTTCACAAACCGGCGAATCCGCTCTTATGGACTGAAACAAAGTTGGGTGGCATATCTGGATAGTGCACGAAACTTAGCCTCATAAGCATTAACCGACATCCTACCTTGCTCTAGGCTCAAGAACTCATCCCGTTTCCTATCCCTCAAAGTCCTTGGGATATACTTCTCCATAAACAGGGTAGAGAAGGATGCCCAAGTCATGGGTGTGGCCTCTGTCGGTTGACACTTGACATGTGATCGCCACCACATCTTGGCATTCCCTTGAAACTGATAGCTTACGAACTCAACGCCAAACCGTTCTACTATCCCCATCTTGTGTAGTAGCTCATGACAGTCAACCAGAAAATCATAAGCGTCCTACGATTCAGCACCCTTGAAGACTGGAGGTTTCAATTTCAAGAACTTACTGAAAAGTTCATGCTGATCATTTGTCATTACAGGCCCTGTAGTCAGACGAGGAAATGTACTTATTTCCAATGGAACATCCATGCGGGGAGCCATAGTAGCCGCATGTTGTATCTCCGGAGCCTGAGGTGCTGGTGCAGAAAACACCGGAGGTGCTTGACCTTGATCAGATAACCCACTAAGATAAGCGAGAACTTGATTGATCATCTCTGGGGTAGGTTGGGGTGGCATTTCCTCATTCTGTACTTGCTCATTCACCCCATCCTCCCCCTCTCTTACTACTTCCTCAGTCGGTGGAGGAGTCACTGCCCTAGTATCAGATGGGCTAGGTGCTCGTCCTCTTCCTCTAGAGGACGTCCTCCCACGACCTCTACCACGGCCTCTTGCCGTTGTTCTCCCTCGAGCCACAGCCCCAGTGGCTGGCTCAGATGTTTCTTGCTGTGCCGTTGTTGCTGCTGGTGCGGTCGTTGCTCTAGTTCTAACCATCTGCGAAATAGAGTGAAGATGGTCAGATACCAATTCGTATCGCCTAGATACCAATTGGACTCAAGTAGTAGCACGAAAGAAAGAATGAAAGAGTGGAATTTTCCTAAAGTCTTATAGCCTCTCAAGGAAAAGTAAAGGCGTCCCCCTACCGTTCCTTAAGACTCTACTAGACCTGTTCTTATGTGATGAGACCAACGAACCTAATGCTCGATACCAAGTTTGTCACGACCCAAAACCGGGCATGACTGGCACCCACATTTACCCTCCTATGTGAGCGAACCAACCAATCTAAACCTTAAAATTTCAATGTAATATCATCATAAAGTAATGCGGAAGACTTAAACTCATTAATAAAATCAATAACTATTATTATCCCCAAAATCTGGAAGTCATCATCACAAGAACATCTACTTCAAATTACTAAATCTAGGAGTATTCTAAAAACTAAAAATACATAAAAGCTAGTCCATGCCGTAAGTTCAAGGCATCAAGACTTGAAGAAGAAGATCCAGTCAAGCTAGACGCATTAGCTCACCTGAATTTCCGAAGGTAGTGAAGACTGCTAGTTCTCTTGTTGAGTTGAAGTTGACGGAACGCTTCGCATTCCACAAATAACAAAGAAGAAAACATAAAAGTAGGGCGTCAGTACAACCACAAGTACTGAGTAGATATCATCGGCCAACTCAAAATAGAAAACAGTACATATCAAATAATATCATAAAATCAACTACAATACTCAACATGCGGCATTTACAATAACCATAACCCTTGGTCACAACACCAAGCACATCAATGAGGACTCACGCCTCCATACCGTACTCGTTTGGGAATTAAGTTTATTAAGTTGAGTATATTATCATCTTTCAAGATTCATTATCCTTCTTCCTCTTGTGTCGGTACGTGACACTCCGATCCCTTAATTCTATGTGTCGGGCGTGACACTCCGATCCCTACATGTGTCACGTGACACTCCGATCCCCTAATTCTATGTGTCGGAACGTGACACTCCGATCCCCTAATTCTATGTGTCGGAACGTGACACTCCGATCCCCCACATGTCATTCTGTAAATTCATCAAGCCTTCTCTATACCAAGGCATCATCAATCCCATTACTTTAATTCATCAAGCCTTCTTCTATACCAAGGCATCATCATTAACAAAGTAGATTAGGGTTTCTTTTCAAGATTTGGGATTCATTAGCTTCATCATGCTTATTTATTCATAATTACATAATCAAATCATTCATGCAAGCATACAACTAAGCATATAGAAGGGTTTTTACAATACTACTAACATATATCATTCGCTATTAAGAGTTTACTACGAATAGCATGAAAACCATAACCTACCTCCACCGAAGAATTGATCAAACAAGCTAATCCTCAAGCTGCATTTTCTCCTCCCTCTCGATCGATCCCTCTCTTTCTCTTTGTTCTTTCTGTTTGTTTTATTCAAACCCTCTTTCCTTTACCCTAATTATCATATAATTAAGACTAAAAGAGGACAATAAAACCCACTAATTAACTTAAGGTTACCTCTTTTAACCCCCAAGTAATTAGACTTATTAATATTGACCCTCAATCTTTAAAATTAAGGAAAGAATAGTCCAAAACGACCCTTAAAACGTGTAGAGGAATCCTATTCCGCCTGGGATTTGCGCAACCTGTGACGGGCCGTCGCTCCTACGACAGTCCATCCTGCCGTCCGTCGCAAGGGTCAGAGACCCAATTTTTCACCAATGGTCTGTGACGGTCCGTCACACCTGTGACGGTCCGTCCTGCCATTTCGTCACGAAGTTCAGAGAGTCGATTTTCAGTACCCAATTTCAGATTTTCTAAGTATATTGAAACGAGACATCTGTGACGGACCGTCGTACCTGTGACGGTCCGTCGTAGGTTCCGTCATTTCAGCTAATTTTCCAGAAATAAAATCTGCTGCTCAAAACGACTAAACAGGTCGTTACAAATGAAGATGAGGAGAAAGTTCTATCCACCTTTCATACTGAATATGAAGACGAAATACAAGATGTTAGGAACCAACCAGGTTTTTCACCTAGAAGATAATAAGACATACTACAAGCTCGTGGAACATTGGAAGGCCTTTTACTAGATCTAGAAGTAGAGGTATTTAATCATATTGTAGTGTTAAATTTCAATTTATTATTATGTTTACAGGTTGTATAAGATTGAGGTTTCAGTTTGTTACATTCTATTTATAATGACTATGTCTTTGATGTAGTTATTTAGATAGGTTCGTGTACTCTCTATAGACTTTTATTGTAAGGGGGAGAGTCTTCCTTGTTTATGTATTGTTAGTTTACTCTCTATAGACTTTTCTTGTAAGGGGGAGAGTCTTCCTTGTTTATGTATTGTTAGTAAACTATGTATTAAGAAGGAGTACTCCATAGGTTCTTAGTTTCTTTTGAATACAACATGATGTACAGGGTTCAGTTGACTAACCTTAGTAGGATTGGTGAACTCATAACCCAACTTAGGATCGGAGTTAAGGTTTATGCCCTCCTCTATATAGTTTTGATTTTTAATAAATGACAAGGTCTGGGGGTGTTTCTCAACCCCTGACCGTCTACAAGGGTCCTTCTAATAAAAAAATTCCAAAGTACAAAAACCCAAGCATTAAACACTAAGCAAAAGATTTAAACCTCACATCCTAAAACCTAAAAAAACCTTAAACCCTAACCCTAAACCATACACATGAAATGACGAATACTAAGACGTTAGTCTTAGTACTCTACAAGGACGAAGACACCGGTTACTTCTAGGAGTTGCTTCCCTGATGTGACATAAACCCCAAGGCTAAAATACCAAATACAAAATATTAAACACTAAACCAGTTAAATTTAACCTCAATTTTTAAACCCAAAACCCTAAATCCTAAAAATGCCTAAACCCTAACCCTAACCCTGAACACTTAACCATAAATCCCAAACCTTTAACCCTTATCCTTGGTAGTCAAAAGGAAAACATAGGTGTGTATTGAAAAAGTTGTATGGGCGGTCTCTATTTAGGTGGGTCTAAAGATAACCTTAGATGAAGGGTCTATTATGATGTAATAGGGTTTGAAATGACGTTATATCTTATATTGTTGTTATATCCTATATGTGATCATTGATTTGAATGATGTTTCTTATATCTGTCTTGTGAGATTTTAACCAAGAATAGCATGAAAAGCTTATCACAAATACAATGTCCCTTTCTCATGATCTTTGCATGGTTGTCATACTTAGTGCATCTTTGTACTAACATCATTTCACTATGTTTTTACTACACAGTGTACGTGGTGGTGAATAGGGTTTATTTGTAGATTGAAGAGCTTTGAATTCTTAACTTTAAACTTCGGGTATGTACTCAATGATTAGAGGACATGTATCTTAGATATTTTTTTTTAAGTCCTTGAAATAGACTCTAATAGATTTCTTTTGAATGTAAAGGGCCGTCACCCTATGATATTGAGACGTGTCTAAGATGCAAATTGTTGAGATGTTCTTCTTTATTCAATAAAGAGATTCCACTTGTTGGCTATATTGTGAAAAGTTATATTCTGCATTACTTAATTACATGTGTGATTTTTGAATACTTGGCTTGTATATTACCTCAATGAGATCGAATATGCCGCACCACAACTTGTGGTTACTCTTGGGTCGTGACATTAACCCTAAACCCTAAACCCAAAGCCCAAAATACCAAAACATTTGCAATAAAGACTAAATTATATATATTACCTCAAATTCTAAACCCTAAACCCTAAAACCTAAAAGAACCTAAACCATAACCCTGACCCTATCTCTAACCCAAGCCTTAAACCCTAAGAAAAAAATACGAATACCCAAACAATAAACACTATATGATAGATTTTGAACATCAAATCTTAAACCCCAAACCCTAAAACAAAAAAAAAACTAAACCCTTACCCTACCACTAAACATGAAGCCCAAAACAAAAAACCAAAACATTATACACTATACACATTTTAAATCTCAAATCCTCAACCCCAAAACTTAAAACCTTCAAAAACCCTAAACCCTATCTTTAAGCCTAACCTAAACCCCAACCCTAACCCTAAATCCTAAACCCTAATTCCCAAAGGCAAAATACAAAACCCAAACATAAATCACTAAATCATAGTTATTAAAGCTCAAATGCTAAACCTAAACCCTAAAACCTAAAAATCTACACCTTAACCCTAATCCTAACCCTAAACCCTAAACCCAAACCCTATGTTGAAAAATACAAAAACACAAATATTAGCACTATACCATAGATTTTAAAGCTCAAATCCTAAACCACAAACCCAAAACCAAAAAAACACTAAACCCTAAACCTAACCTTAACCCTAACCTGAACCCTTACCCTAACCCTAAACCCTAAACCCAAAACCCCAACCCAAAATACAATAACACAAAATTTAAACAATAAACCATAGATTTTAAACCACAAATCCTAAAACCCAAAACCAAAAACTTTAAAAAAAAAACATGAAATGCAATGCTAACCCTAGTCCTAACCCTATCTCTAACCCTAACACTATCCTAAACCCTAACACTAAACCCAAAATACTAAACCCAAAACCAAAAACACCAAATCCCTAACATTAAAAACTACACAATAGATAATTCAACTAAAATCCTTAACTCAAAACCCTAAAACTTAAAAAAAGCTAAACCCTGACCTAACCCTAACCCTAAACCCCAAGACCAAAATAAAAAAAAAAACCCAAACATTAATCACTAAACCACAAGTATTAAACCCTAAATTTTAAACCCCAAACCTTGTGATATTGAGACGTGTCTAAGATGAAAAGTGTTGAGATGTTCATCTTTATTTAATAAAAGAGTTTCCACTTGTTGTCTATATTGTGAAAAGTTTTATGTTCTGCATTACTTAATTACATTTGTGATGAATGAATACATGGCTTGTATAAGACCTCACAGAGGTCGAATATGCCGCACCACAACTTGCGGGTAATCTTGGGTCGTGACACTAACCCTAAACCCTAAACCCCAAGCCCAAAGTACAAAAGCAATGGCAATAAATACAAAACCATAGATATTATATCTCGTATCCTAAACTCCAAATCCTAAAACCCAAATATAACCTAAACCCTAACCCTAACCCAAATCCTAACCCTAACCTTAAACCCTAAATCCTGACCCCAAGCCCTAAATGCCAAAACCCAAACATTTTCTGCTAAACCATAGAAAATAAACCTAAAATTCTAAACCCCAAACATTAAAACCTTAAAAAAATAAAATCCTAACCCTAACCCTAACCCTAACCCTAAATCCTAAACCCTAAACCCAAGACCAAAATACCAAAATCCAAACATTAAACATTAAGGGTGTGTTTGGTATGGAGGAAAATGTTTTCCATTAAAAATGATTTCCTAGAAAATGTTTTCCTGGAAAACAAGTGGATTTTGGACTTGTTTTATCATGTTTTGTTGGTGGGTAGAAAAGATATTTTCGGTAATGATTTTGTGTTTGATTTATGAATGAAAAATGTTTTTGAGAGACATTTTATATTTTTACTAAAGTAAAAATAATATATGAAATTGAAAATATTTATTAAAAACAAAATTATTATTTTTTGGGATGGTTGTGGTGGTTTTTTTTTGGGGGGGTAGTGGGTGGGGTGGGAGGTGTATAAGTGAAAAAATAAAAATTTGAAGTTGGTATTATTTTAAAAAAAAATTTTTGGGGGTTGGGGATGGGTGGGGGCTAATAGCGGGGGTTAGGAGTTTAAAAATAAAAATTTGAACTTAAAATATTTTGATAAAGAAAAAAAAATTTTTGGGAGGGGTTGGGGTTGGGGGGGCTGGCTGGTGGGTGGGTGGGGAGGTCGAGGATCGGGTGAAAAAATAAAATTATAGAATTGAAAATATTTTTTATTTAAAATTGATGTTTTTCCTAAAAAAATGTAATTTGAAATTGGAGGAGAGTTTTGGAAAATGTTTTCCTTCATTTTTGAAAGGAAGTCATTTTCCTTAATTTTGAGGCAAATGAGTTGACTTGGAAAATATATTCCAAAACATTTGTCCCAACCAAACATGGAAAAATTGGAAAACATTATCCAAAAAATGTTTTCCTTCATACGAAACACACTCTTAACTATTGATATTAAACCTCAAACCCTAAACTCCAAACCTAACAAAAATCCAAAACCTATCTTTAACCCTGAACCCTAAACCCGATTCAAAATTTAAAAAAACCCAAACATTAAACACTAAACCGTACATATTAAACCTCAAATCATTACACCTAAAACTTAATTAAACACTAAACCCTAAACCTAACTCTAACCCTAAACTTAAAATACCAAATAATAAATATTAAACACTAAACCATAAATATTTAAACACAATTGCTAAACCCTAAAATCTAAAAAAACTAAACCCTAATCCGAACCCCAACCCTAACCTTAAGACCTACACCTTAAACCCGAAGTCCAGAATACCAAAACCCAAACCTTAAACAATAAACCATAGATATTACATAACAAATCCTAAATCCTTAACCCTAAAACCTAAAAAAAGAAAGTTTTAACTCTAACCCTAAACCCCAAAACAAAAATACAAAAATCAAAACAGTAAACACTAAACCATAGATATTAACCTCAAATGCTAAACCTAAAAGAACCTAATCCATAACCCCGATCCTAACTCTAACCCAAGCTCAAACCCTAAACCCTAAGAGAAAAAATATGAAAACCCAAACATTAAACACTAAACCATAAATTTAAAACATCAAATCTTAAACCCCAAAACCTAAAACAAATAAAACCTTAAACCCTTTCCCTACCCTAAACACGAAGCCTAAAACACGAAAACCAAAACATTAAACACTAACCACAAATTTTAAAGCTCAAATCCTCAACCCCAAGACCTAAAACCTTCAAAAACACTAAACCCTATCTTTAAGCCTAACCTTAACCCTAACCCTAACCCTAAATCGTAAACCCTAATTGCCAAACCCAAAATACAAACCCCAAACATAAACCACTAAGTCGTGAATAATAAAGCGCAAATGCTAAACCTTAAACCCTAAAACTTAAAAAAAAACCTACACCCTAACCCTACCCTTAACCTAAACCCTAAACCCAAATCCTAAGTCGAAAAATACGAAAACCTAAACATTAGCACTAAATCATAGATTTTAAACCTCAAATTCTAAACCACAAACCCTAAAACAAAAAAAATGTTAAACCCTAAAACCTAAACCTAACCCTAACCCTAACCTGAACCCTTACCCTAACTCTAAAAGCTAAACACAAAACCCCAGCCCAAAATTTAAATAATAAACCATAGATTTTAAACCACAAATCCTAAACCCCAAATCCTAAAATCTTAAAAAACCATAAAACGTAATGCTAACCCTATCCATAATCCTATCCCTAACCCTAACCTTATCCCAAACCCTAAAACTAAACCCAAAACACTAAACCCATAGCCCAAAAACAAAAACCCTACCATTAAACACTACACCATAGATAATATAACTCAAATCCTTAACCCAAAACACTAAAACTTAAAAAAATAAACCCTAACCCTAAACCCCAAGCCCAAATAAAAACCCAAACACTAAACACTAAACCACAGTGTATTAAACCCAAAGTCCTAAACCCCAAACCACAAAACCTAAAAAATCTAAACCCTAACCTTAACCCTAAATCCTAAACACCAAGCCAAAAATATCGAAACCCAAACAGTAAACACTAAAAAATATATAGTACACCTCAAGTCCTAAACCCCAAACCCTAAAACTTAAAAAAACCCTAAACGTTCCCTAACCCAAATTGTAACACTTAAACCCCTTAAACCCTAAACGCAAAACACCCAAGCCCAAAATATAAAAAAGCCAACTATTAACACTAAAATTTAATATTAAACCTTAAGTCCTAAATTCTAAAACCTAAAACCTTAAAAACCCCTAAACCCTAACCCTAACCTTAACCTTACATCTAACCCTAAACAATAAACCCTAAACCCCAAGCCCAAATTACAAAACCCAAACATGAAATACCTACACCTTAACCCTAACCCTAAACCCCAAACCTTAACCCTAACCTTAACCTTACCTCTAACCCTAAACCATAAACCCTAAACACCAAGCCCAAAATACAAAACTCAAACATTAAAAACCTATACCCTAACCCTAACCTTAACCCTAAACCCTAAACCTTAAAACCTAAGTCCAAAATACGAAAACCCAAACATTAAACAATAAACCATAGATTTTAAACCTCAACTGTTAAACCACAAACCTTAAAACCTAAAAAACGTAAACCCTAACCTTAACCCTAAACCTAACCCTAGTCCTAAACAATAAACCTAAAACGCCAAGCCCAAAATACAAAAAACCCAACATTATACTTTAAACACGGATTTTTAAACCATAAATCCTAAACCCTAAAACCTTAAAAAAACCAAAACCCTATGTAACACTCTTGAATTATAAGACCTAATCTAGAGCCTCAAAAGAAGATAAAAGACTTTAAACACTATATGAATACCTAAATAATGTATATAGATCATTTAGAATGTTTTAGAGTCAACATGTCAAGGAACATCCATGACGTCCGAAGACTAGTGAAATAGAGGTTAGTGTGCTTTGGCATGTTTAATGGGGTTTTAAGAGTTGTGATTCAATAAAATTTGGAGAAAGATGTTAAAAAATTATTAAAATGTGTTTATTTTTGAAACGTCTAGGTGCAACTCCACAAGGACCACCTTAAGGTCCATGAGTAGGACCTTTCCAAAATGACCTAAAAGTTGTCAAATGACAGTAGCAAGCTACAAAACTAATCGACGAGTCGTCTCCTGGTTGATGAGGCATCCGTCACATCCCAATACAACACCCTATAATATAGGGTACAATATTGGATTTTAACCGGCGTACTCGACCTCGCGGAGGTCTTATACAAGCCCTTTAATATCATTCATCGCATAAACATAATGAAAAGTGGTACAAAATTAATAAATTTCACAAGATATAATATAGTCTTCAAAATATATTTCATATAAAAGTTATAGGAAATACTAAGTCTCAATCTCATATAAAAGTAATATGAAATACTGCGGAACTTAAACTTTTCACACGACATAATATAGTCTTCAAAATCTCTTTCATATAAAAGTAATACAAAATACTATGTCTTCATCTCATCATCTTAAGACACAAAAAATAGTTGGGACACGACCCATACTTCAAATATGAATATAGAAATACTTAGTCTATTACAATACTTTGAATGAAAACATAAAAGACATATATGCCCTCAAATCAAGTGAGGACATACTTCAACTTCTCTTGAACGATCTTCTAAGTCCAAGTCTTATATTCTCAAAAATCTCACCTACCAAGACCTATATAGATAAATAAAATCATGGAATTAGTACAACCACATGTAGTAAGTATGGATTTATGCATAAAAATCATGAAAATGGACTTTTATTGGAAATATGCATCTTTTCATTTAAATATCATATTATAATGTTTAGAAAAATATTTAAAAACATAGAAACACATAAAGAAACATTTAAACAAAAAATTATAATTTTTAACTCACTTATTAGTGAGGTGCATTCACTGTAAAGTGACTAAATTCACTGTTACAATGAATTGCTTAAACCTCACTTTAGACACTCTTTAGCATGTAATATTTTCACTCAAAGCTATCCCAAGATTCACTTAAATCACACAAAGAGAGACTGCCCATACACCCTCTTTAGATGTGCCTAAATTACCCTTATGATTACTTATAATGAGTCACGTACACAATTAAAAAGTATCATTAACATCAAGGTAAGATTCTTCTACCAAAGGTGAACTATAAGTCTCACTTGAGTGATTTGTGAAGCGAACGCCCATACAATCCCTAACACTTACACTTAAGAGATCCTATAGACTCCCTAAGATAAAATCGTGCTCACATAATACATCAATACATAGGTGATATGACATTCTCCTTCCAAAGGCTATCAAAAGACCTACTTAACTAATCAAGAAGGTAACATCCATAGTGAACTCTTCAAGGTTACCTGAATAGTCCTTAAGACTACCTAAGGCTTAGATCATGTCCACAAAATTAACAAACTTCCCTAACTAGAGTCATCCTCAAGACTTCCAAAGATAAGTCATGAAGAGATCATCCCTTATGCCCTCTTCACACTTTAGCTAAGGAATCCTTAAGTCACTTTAGATTAGGTACTCATTTATTTACATAATCCTTAACATAAGTAATTAGTTCATTAGTTCATTAAGACTCATAACTCACATAAAGGACATTCAAATAATGGTCTTAGACAAGACCTAGGAACTCCACATAACACCTTCAAAGTCTATTGTGCAATGTCTAGAGAGTGTTCCATTCCACAACCTAATCTTCATAAATTCCTCTAATAGTAATAGGTATTCCATATGAGGAGAATAGGAAATAATTGACAACCATGATAGCAAGACATGGAATCAGGAGTTCTATCCTTCTCCGATGAGGTTTTTCTACATGCCAATGGTAGAACTTGTACACATCCCATGTAGGCACATGGTTAAGGTATATGAAGGGAATACTTTGTAGTCTAGTCTCATACTTAACTAGAACTACTTTCCCTTACCATACTCAGTCGGTGCTAGTCTTAATTCTCATATATCGATTCTCATTATGGTTCATATAAATGGGTCTTCATGACCCAATTATATTCAACCAACCAAAAAAAAGCCCACTATGTCATATCTCACTACGACGACAAGAAGAACTTTGCAATTTTCCTAAGGTATGATATGATGTCGTTCTAGCCAATCAACCTTAAGTCCATCACTCATTACATGAAGGATACGATTACGGCTATCTACTTCACGATTTATAACCTTACCACTTGGTTCAAGGTTCCACATAAATGACCTTCATATCATCATGAAAGGTCTCACCTATATTCCTTAATTCAAGACTAAGACCCTTTAGGTTGCTAATTCAAGACATCACATATTCACATAAGCATCAAGTAAGGGATCATAGTCTACCTATACAAGAAACAACATACTTCAATTTAACACAAATTGTCTATGTTCCTTTAGAGTCTTAGGAATGACCCTTAACCTTATTTAGTCATTCTTTTATAGCATTAAAATTATTAACCTAACCATTTTAGACTCATCTAGCCTATTTAGGATCAACCATGTATCAACTCTAAGACTACACACTTAACACATAGTCATAACATAACATAATTAACTAAATAAGTATCAATAGTCTAACACATACTTTCACATATAGGTAGATATGATCACACATCATCAAATAAACTACACAAATAGACATATAAGTTCAAGTAGTGTTGACAAAGACATGTTCATCAATATTCTTGAAAGTAACGCCGACAAGGCCACATCAATGCACATAGCACCACCACAAAAGGTGGACCAAACCAATGATAACATAATTGAAGTATAAATAACATCAAAATAAATAAAATTGGGAATCATACCTTAATAACCTCATCAACACTTCAATTCAATGTCAAATCAACCTATTCAATATCACAAGGCCCTTACCAATGTCCATGAACAATAATCCAAAGCAATAACAATAAACCCAATGAATATACACTCAATCTAGGTTTAACAATATAAGATCAATTATATATAAATTAAATACAAGTATTATAACATTAGAAAGTCCATAAGAAACTACATAACAATTCAACAAAATTAGCTTAACATCAAGTAACCCAATAAGTAGTCAAAACAAGGGTTCATCAATTTACATGGGTTCATCGGTAAATTATTTTAATGTAATCAGTACAATATCAATTAGATCACAATTCAATGTTTAGAAATCGTTTATGCAAGACATTCTAGAAACGTGAAATTGAACAATGCAACTTTAGAAAATATCTTGAGAGTTGGGCTCCATGATGAAAAAAGTTTCAAGGATCAAAATCCATACCTCAAGGATAATAATTCTTCAATTTTATGAAGAATTTCAACTCAAAAAAGCCACACCAATCTTCTTATTCAATTTGGACTTCAATGGAGTCTTTGGGATTTTTCTAAGAGTTTTGGGTTTTCCATTTTAAAGAATGAGGTCTTTAAGGTTTTTACCCTTTATATACTTAATTAAAAATACGAAAAAGACCCTTAATAAACCTTTAGTGACTTAATCTAGAAGTGGGGTGAATTTACGTTTTCACCCGTAACTTGGCAGTAACACCTACACAGAAAAACCACATTACCGATGACTTGACCTCGACGGGGCGTCGTACCAATGACGGGCCGTCACTGAACACCGTCTATGGTTACAGAAGCTGCTCAAGGCTCTTTGTATCCCTTGGTTATGTCACCATTTACGACACCCTTTTACGAGGCGTCAACAGGACTACGAGCCGTGGACTGCTCCGTTGTTTGTGGTCTGCCTGGGTCTGCCTTACCAACAATTTTTTGTCCTTCCTAAAGGAACCTTAGATGGTCTCTGGAGATAATTTTTACAAAAAATTTCAAACCCAAATACAATATTTTGTAAGTTTAACACCACTCACCTGAATTTCATACAAAACGAACACATAAAACTATCTGAAACACGCCTAGACGTACAAGGTCAATTCAAGGCATATCTTTCGAACTCCTTGGACATTCTTGATCGTTTGACCTTCCAAATTCACGAAACTTTAAAAAATGAAAATAAATTCTAAATTAACTCAATTAAGAACCTTAAACCATAAACACATAGAACCACATAAGAGACATTTAGGTTACTTAGTCATTGAACGTCTTAATCGTCCATTGACGTTGGACTTCTAACACACCTTATACTTTACCTACTACCTCTATACCATATATAGACATATTTAGGAACTTATACCATCAATACCAACATGTTAGGTTCTTGTTGACCTAAGTCATTGTAGGGATCTTACAACGTCGATGGCTCTGAAGGTAATGCCTTACTAATTTCCCAAAATTTGTACAATGACCAGTCTCTGAACTCATCGACGACTTCCCAACAGGGGCCGTCGATGCACCCACGGTCCGTAGGTTGAGGTGTCATCGCTTGGTCTGGTTTTCACTCTGAAGTTTTAAGATAAGACATTTAATTATTTAGTTGTTAGGTGGTTAGTTAAGTGTTAGAGGGTGTCTAATTAAATTAATTAAGGGAATATACAATGACCTAACCCTAATTAAATTATCCCAACTCACTTCATTTACCAAACTAAAAAATCCTCTTCCTTCTCTCTCTATTTCCCAAGGAATGACTTTATTCAAGATAAATTCAAGGTCACTAGAGGTCCAAGATTCAACTTTCTCTCCATCAATATTCAATGATTTCTATGAATTGGAAGCTCTTCATATTTGGGATTCCTTCCCCAAAGGGTTCTTCAAATTTGATTTCCAAAAGTTTATACAAAACATTTGCTTCTTGATCCAAATTGATCTTTCAAATTGTATTTTTCTTGGTTTCTTTTGACTATTATTGAAAAATTATGAATGATTGTTGGTGAATTAGGATAATTCTTGAAGTTAGACCTAATTCTATAGAAGAGATCATGAATTGACACTATTCCCTAACCCTAGGTAATGAACTAATGTTGAATTGAATAGTGATGATGTAATTGACTTATTTGTTTTGTTAATTACTATTGTTTGATGTTATTAAATCAATTAATAAATAAATATGGTTGGTTAAATTGTAAGACCATGAAAGAAGGCTTGTGAAGGAAAATTGGTAAGACTTATGATCTTGAATCCTTACTTCAATTGTGATGGCTTGTACTTGATGATGGTGTTTAATTGAAGTATTAAATTGTCATTAGATTAGGTGATTCTATGATTCATGTAACTGAATTTGCTTGAATATATGGATTGTGAGATTATGAATAAGTTGTATTGGTATAAGGTTCAATGTTAATCACTTATGTTCCTAACTATGAGATGATGATGATGATAATGTATTAATCTCACATATGAGGGTTGTATTGAGAAAAAGTTCTCATGCAATACCTAATGAGCTAATGTTACGATATACAAGGGGTTAATCTCCTAAGAACTATATTGAGCTATTATGAATAAGACTGACTTAAAGACATTTCACAAAGGAACTTTAGCTTAGTAGTGAATGAACTAGTTATTATATGTGTCCCTTCCAAATGTGGGATGATATGTTCATAATGGTTCTAATGATATAGAGATTACAATGCAATTATGCATAAAGAGGGTCCCAAGTATGTCTCATAGTTATGGAACTATGTTTCCCCCATAGGAAGACTAACTAGTGTATCTAATTATTTCGGTGTAGGATTTCATGACACCGAATTTCATATTTATCTCATGTGTTCTATGTCGATTAAGGCAATTGTTCCTGAAAGTAAATTGAACGTAACAATATGAACTCTAACTATGACGACTTAAGGAGTTCTTCTTTGTAACGCCTCTATAAATAAGATAGGTTGAACTAGAGCCTAACATATGTGTCATGAGGTTTTAAATTCCTAAAAGGTTAATAATAGTGTTTGTAGGTAGTACATAAAGTTTGGAAGTGTTTGGAGATCAAACGTCCAAGACGTCCGTAAACTAGTCGAAGTTAAAATAGTGTGTTGAGTGTTTGGTAGAGAAGTTTTGGTGGATGGGTTTAAAGGAAAAATTGAGAATTGATGGTTACTACACATATCCTAACATGTAAAGGGTCAAAAATTCTGAGAACGACGCCCCGGGGACCATCAAAAGGGTCCCAAAGGAGGACCCAAACTTGGACTGAAAGCTTCCGCGCCAACCTGTTTTAGGCAGTGGCTGCACGTCAAGTAGATGTAACACAGTAGGTCAAAGTCTTCCCCTGCTACACGGGGCTGTCACAAAAAATTCTGTCCAAGGATGTTTTCAAAATAAGATTTGGAAGTCCCTCCAGATGCACAGTAAAGTCCCACATTTCTTTGCATCGTTTGTAAGTCAAATTTAAGTTGGTTAATTTGTCCAATAAGGGTAGGCGTCTTTTCGGTAATTTAGAGGTTAATTATGGACGGTCTAGGACCTATTTAAACCCCTAAAAACATCAATAAAAGCTAATCCTTCAACTCAAAACAAAATCTCGCCATTATTCTCTCCAAAATCCTCCATTTTTTATGCTTTGAACCTCCAAGGAAAAAGACTATTTCTTCTCAAGCTTTCTACATCAATCTTGTGGGATTTTCATCACAATTAAGGTATGGTTGTTCATCATTTAAATCTCTTTCTTCAAGGATTTAATTCCAATAATTTTAAAAGATGATCAAAAACATGAATTATCCAATTTTGAAATCTAACCATGGGTTCTTGCATTAAAGTTTTTGAAACATTGTATTACGATTAATTAATATTAATTTCATGATTTTAACCTAAACACATTATGAACCCATGCACTTCTAGTTTTGACTAGTTTATGGGTGAATTGATTATATCTTAATTCTATTGAATTATTGTGTAGATTGATTAGGGCTATTGAATTCTGATAAGTCATGATAGAATTGTTAGTATGATTCCCTAATTTCATAAATCTATGTTGAATTATCTGCGATTCGTTATCTCTTGAAAGTATTGAATTGAATTGGTGATCATGGTCATGTATAAGGGCCTTTGAATATTGTGTTGGATGAGTTGTCCATGGACTGAAGTTATGAGGTTGGATTAATGGTGTGTTGACCTAAATTTCTCTATATTGTGTAGTCTACTTCTTATATGATAATGATGCTTGGTATGGTAAACTAATGATGGAGGTGCTTATGTGCTTTACTTGTGATAAATGTAGCCTTGTCGGTGTTACTTTATGGATTGTGAATGATGTGGCCTCGCCGGCATTACTTCAGTTATAATGGATTTATCATGTTATAACTTTATTATGTGTATATTATGAATGTCAAGATGAATTATGTGCTTATGTGGAGTCAAAGCGTGAGTTTTTCTAGTTGATGATGTGTGTCTCTAGTGAACTATAGTGTAATCATTATGTGGATTACTTTATGGTCGAGTATGATGTTTCATGATAGATTATATGATACTTGTGATAATTCAAGTGATGATATTATAGAAGTGAATAGGGTGACCTATAGATGATATTGGTTATGCCTATGTGCTTCTAAAATGATATGTTATATTTGAATTACATTGTGTCTTGTCTTGGTAGACTTGTGTCACTTACTTAATACATGTATAACGAGAATATGACTTCTTCGCTTAGGATGCTGGAGATTCTTAGTCTTGTATGTATGAATGACATGTGACCCTTAATGTTTTTAAGAAGGTTTTTTATGTAGAACCTTCATCCTCGTTTGAAGCTTATCATATCCTTGAATTCAAAATCTGTAACGACATCCTTTTTGTGTGAATGGTGGACATAGAGTTGATTGGATGGAACGACATGAAATAATCCTTAGTAAAGTCATTTAGCTATCCTCTTGACCATTATAGGTAGCCAGAGTGGACCCATTATTGGTAAGCTTAAAAGTGATATGGTTATGAACTAGATATAGAACCTCTTCATGTGATCCTTTATGTAAATTAATCTATGAGAAGAAAGGTTAGCACCGAGTGAGTATGCATGGGTAGTAGCTCTAGGTATGTATGGCACTAGAGTACAAAGGAACCCTCGAAATTCCTTAACCATGATCCTACATGGGATGTGTCCTACTTCTACCATTGGCAAGTATAACACCTTTTATCAGAGTAGGGTAGACTCTGGATTCCAAGCTTAGCTACCATGGTCTTTGTCGGTTATTTCCTATTCTTATCATGTGGGATACATACTAGTGTCGAATAAGTACTATGAAGTTTAGCTAGTGGAATGGGACGCTATCTATAAATTTCACTACTAGGCTTTGAAGATGTTAGTTTTTGAGTGGACTAAGTCTTCTCCAAGACCATTACATGAATTTCCTTATATGTTGAATGTCTTTTAGCTAACAAATGAAGATAATGACTTAAGTTGGAAAGTATTTAAATGACTATGTACTTACCTGGAGTAGTTAAAGAGTTGCTTAGTTAAGGTAGGAATGGGTCATATGAATGGTCACTTCATGTCTTATCTAGGGAAGTCGTAAGAATGACTCTAGATAGGTAAAGTAACTTGAAAATGTAGACTTGATCTAACTTTGGTAGTCCTAAGGATTATTTAGGTAAGCTTCGAGAGGGTGTATTGTCGGTCTCTTCTTTCATTACTTAAGTCTTTTGGTAACCTTTGGGAAGATAATGTTATATATACATATATACCATAGTGTGTAGTGAGAATGATGTTATCTTAGGTAGTCTAAAGCATCTCTGAGTTGTGTGTGAAGGGATTGTATGGGCGGCCTCTTCAAAACTGACTTATGTGAGACTCAGAATCACCTTTGGTGAGAGGATCTCATGTCTATATGTTTTGAGGTACACTTGATGCTATTTGTGATGTTTGATACTTAAATGCGGTCCTTATAATTTTAATATGATGTTTTAATGAAAAAGAGAATATCTACCATAAATGTCATTTTCATGATTTTATGCATTAAGCCATACTTAGTACAAGTGTTTGAACTAATTCCATACATTCAGTTATATCTAAAGGTGTACGTTAAAGGTGAGAAGCGTCTTGAAGGAAATCATGGAATCTAGTTATCGTTCAAGCAAAGTTGAAGTATGTCCTCACTTGACTAGAGTACATAATTTTCTTTAGAATTCTTTTTATTCGAAATATTGGAATAGACTAAATATTTCTATATTCGTATTGTATGGGCCATGTCCCAAGTATTCTTGAGACTATGAATTTCGTATATTGAGATTTAGAGTTTTCTATGATTTTTAATATGAATGATGTTTTAAAATATGTCATGTGAAAATTTTTAATTCCGTACTATTTTTCATACATATATGCAATGAATGATGTCAAAAGGCTTGTACAAGACCTTCGAAAGGTCAAGTATGCCATGTATCGACTTAAGAGTTCCATAAATTCTAAAAGGTATTTTGGTCCGTACAAACTTAATATCAAAGCATAGGTTATGGAAGTGGTATTAGGAATCAAAAAGCCTCATAAAGCCACGTCTATTAGAGTCTTGATCATCTATGTGAGTTGCGATACATCTATGAGTGAGTGGCTATAGGATGATAGAATTTATCTTTCTTCATCAATGTTGTATCATGCCTATAGAATTAAGGTTTTAAGTGTCTATTCCTAATCTCTTCTATTGTGTTTATAGGAGATGAATACTAGAACGATGGCTGCTAGAAGGTTCAAAGAAGGGAGGGTTGATGAAGAAGTTCCTCCTCAAGTTGAGCAAGTTTAGGTGCTCAAGGTTATCAAGGTACTCAAATTTCTCCACAGGGTGTTGAAGTCCCTGTCGGAGGTCAAGGTAATAATGTTTCATGACTGCCTTGTGAATGGGGGTATTGAAGCTACAGTGAATATTGTGGAGAGAACTATGACCTCAAGATTAAGAGACTTTGTGAGGATGAATCCTCCTATTTTTCTTGGTTCTAAGGTGGTAGAGGATTTCCAAGAGTGTCTTGATGGTGTGCACAAAGTGTTGAATGTCATAGGGGTGACTTCTACGGAAAAGGCGGAGTTATCTTTTTACCAATTGAAGAGGTTTCTCAGGTGTGATACACTCAATGGAAAGATAATAGGCTGATTGAGTCGGTTCCTATAGAGTTGGAAGAGTTTAAAGAGGATTTCATAGAAAAGTATTTTCCCTATGATAGGATGGACGTGAAGGTTGAGGAGTTTATTAATCTCACGCAAGGAAATATGAGTGTTGAGTAGTATTTTTTGAAATTCATTATGTTGTCTAGGTATGCTCCATCCTTGGTGTCTAACCCTAGGGATGATATGAGTAGGTGTGTGACCAGTGTTGCTGACCTTGTGAAATATGAGTGTCTTACGACGATGCTCCATGCTGACATGAGCTTTGCTAGACTCATGGTGTATGCTGAATCCATATAGGAGTCTAAGCTTTGTAGAATTTCTAGAAACTTGAAGAGCAGTGGGACAAGTGATCAAAACCAACCTAGGATCAAGAAGAGGTCTCAAACTCAACATGAACCTAGAGATACTAAGGTCATACTAGAAAAAGGAAGTGGTACACAAAGTGGTAAGCCTACTTTTGCTTCTTGTGGGGAGAAGCACTGTGGGAAATGTTTAGTTGGTACCGGGAATTTCTGTGGTTGTGGTAAGGATGGACATAATGTGACATATTGTCCTACTATCGCGGTCAGATGAAAGGAAGGTAAACAAGATCCTCCTAGTGTTTGGAAGGTGGTGCTCTAACGGGGAAGGCTCGTTTCCATGCACTTCGGAAAGAAGATCAAAGTTGGACTATGATGATTGATGTTGGTAAGGTATATCTTCTTTCTTTAGTAGTTATGAGTTCCTTCTATGTAGGGGAGTATGATGGGTAGTTGAGTTTTGATTGATTGTCTCATCTCTTCTGTTAAACTCAAGCTTAAGAGTAGAATGTTACAGTAGCATGTTGAATGTTGCATGGTGTGAAGGAGTCTTTCTGGAATTGAAATTCATTGATTTCTTGCATTGTGAATTTCATGAAGTTATTATTATGTTTTAAATTGAGGTTTTATGGTTATATCGCTTATATTATCATGCTTTCATCATAAATTGCTTAAGCAGTGCATTTTTTAAATTTTGAAGTATGTTCACTGTAAGTAGACAGTTCTATGTAAGATGTTGGAAAATTTGACTATTCTCATGTGTATATAACTGATGGATATGAGAATTATAATGAATATAAAAGGACTTCTTTCTATTTGGAATAAAAAATGTGAGTCTTATTGCATAATGAGTCGTAGATTGTTTCTATCTTCTTGTTTTGTTTTGAGTCTCTTAAGTATGTGAAATTGGTGTTCTTTCAAGTTGTGTATTGTTTTTTGTGTTGTATAGTTATGTGCTTCTAGTCTTGAATTTATTATCTCTTGAAAGTCTTTGAAAAGAAGCAAGTGTCATTCGAGGACGAACGTTGTCCAAGTGGGGGAGATTGTAACGCCTCTAAAAATGAACTAGGTTTAACTAGAGCCTCACATGTGTGTGATAAGGTTTAAATTCTTAAAATATTTATTACTAGTGTTTGTAGGATGTACGCAAAGTTTGGAAGTGTTTGGAGGTCAAACATCCAAGACGTCCGGAAACTAGTCCAAGTTAAACTAATGTGTCGTAGTGTTTTGTAGAGGAGCTTTGGTTGATTATTTGATGGTGAAATGGAGTATTTATGGTTCATACTCATAGTATGACATGTAAAGGGTTGAAAAGTCCGAGAAAAACACCCCGGGGACCATCAAAAGGGTCCCTAAGGAGGACCAAAACATGGACTGCCAAGTTGCCACGCCAGCCTGTTTTAGGCATTGGCTGCGGGTCGCGCAGCTGTAACACAGTGGGGAAAATTCTTTCCCTGTGACTCGGGGATTTAACAAACCATTCTCTCCAAGAATTTTCAAAAAATAATATTTGGATGTCCCTCCGCGATGCACAGTAAAGTCTCAGATTTCATCTCGTCATTTTAAAGTTAAATTATAGTTGATTAATTTTTCCAATAATTGTAAGGGTATTTTGGGTGATTGATGGGTGAATTATGGACGGTTCAATGACCTATGTAAACAACTAAACACACCAATTAAAGCTAAACCTTCAACTCAAAACAAAATCTCTTCATTCTTCACTCCGAAAACCTCCATTGTTGAATCTTTGAATATCAAAGGAAGAAGACTAATTATCTCAGTACAACTTTTCGGATTTTGATCACAATTAATACATGGTTATTCATCCTTTAATTCTCTTTTTTCAAGGAATGAATTCCAATAATTTTCTAAGATGATCAACAACATAAATTGTCCAATTTTATAATCTAGCCATGGGTTCTCGGATTAAATGTTTTGAAATATTGTATAATGATTGAATTGATGTTAATTTGATGATTTTAACCTAAAAACTCTTTGAACCCATGCTAACCATACACTTCTAGTTTTGACTACTTTCTGGGTGAATTGATTATGTCTTAATGCGATTGAATTATTGTGTAGATTGATTAGGGCTATTAATTATGATAGATTCATGCTAGATTGTTAGTATTCTTCCCTAGTTTCATAAATATATGTTGAATTATCTTTGATTCATTGTCTATTGTAAGTAATAAATTGAATTCGTGATCATGGCCATGTGTAAGGGCCTCTGAATATTGTGTTTGATGAGTTGGCTATGGATTGAAGTAGTGAGGTTGGAAAAATGGTATGTTGACCTAACTTTCTCTATATTGTGTTGTCTAGTTCTTAGATGATAATGATGCTTGGTATGGTCCACTTATGGTTGTGGTGCTTATGTGTTGTACTTGTGATTAATGTTTCCTTGTCGGTGTTACTTTATGAATGGTGAATGACATGGCCTCGTCGACATTACTTCAATTATTATGGCTTTATCATGCTATAACTCTATTATGTGGATATTATGAATGTCAAGATGGCTTATGTGTTTATGTGGAGTCAAAGCATGAGTTGTTCTAGTTGATGATGTGTGTCTCTCGTAGACGATAGTGTAGTCATTATGTGGATTACTTGATGTTGAAGTATGATGTTTCTTGATAGATTATATGATACTTGTGATACTTAAATATATTATATTATAATATTGAATAGGGTGACCTATAGATGATATTGGTTATGCCTATGTGCTTCCAGAGTGACATGTTATATGTGAAGTACATTGTGTCTTGTCTTGTTAGACTTGTGTCCCTTACTTGATACATGCATAATTAGAATATGACTTCTTGACTCAGGATGCTAGAGCTTCTTAGTCTTGTATGTATGAATAACATGTGACCTTGAATGTTGCTAAGAAGTTCCTTTATGTGGAACCTTCATCCTAGTTTGAACGTTAAGATATACTTGAAGTTGAAAGTCATAATGGTATCCTTCTTGTGTGAATGGTGGACATAGGGTTGATTGGTTGGAACAACATGAAATCATCCTTAGGAAAGTCAATGAGTTATCCTCTTGACCATTGTAGGTAGCCTTAGTGGACCCTCTTTAGTAAGGTGAAATGTCATTAATTCATAAACTAGATATGGAACCTCTCATGTGATCCTATATGTAAATTACTCTGAGAACAAATGCTAGCACCGAGTGAGTATGCATGCGTAGTAACTCTAGTTAAGTATGAGACTAGAGTACGAAGGAACCGTTGATATTCCTTGATGATGTGCCTACATGGGATGTGTCCTAGTTCTACTATTGTAAAGTAGAACACCTTATATCGGAGTGGGGTAGACTCTGGATTCCATGCTTATCTACCATTGTCTATGTCAGTTATTTTGTATTCTCATCATGTTGGATACATACTACTGTCCAATAAGTACTATGAAATTTAGGTAGTTGAATGATACGGTATCTAGACATTGCACGACTAGGATTTGAAGATATTAGTGTGTGAGTGCCCTAGGTCTTCTCCAAGACCATTACTAGAATGTCCTTAAATGTTGAATTTGTTTTAACGAGCTAATGAAGATAATGACTTAACTTGGAAAGTATGTAACTGACTAAGTCCTTACCTAGAGTAGTTTTACGGGTTTCTCAGTTAAGGTATGAAGGTGTGGCAGAGGAATGGTCACTTCATGTCTTATCTATGGAAGTCCTAAGAATAACTCAAGATAGGGAAAGTAACTCTAAAAAGTAATCCTGATCTAAACATAGGTAGTCTTAAGGATTATTTAGGTAAGCTTGGAGAGGGTGTCTCTTCTTGCATTACTTAGTATATCTTTTGATAAGCATTGGGAAGAGAATTTATATATATATATATATATATATATATATATATATATATATATATACGTATGTATACTATCGTGTGTAGTGAAAATGATCTTATTTTAGGTAGTCTAAAGGATCTCTTCGGTTTGTCTGAAGGGATTGTATGGGCGATCGCTTCATAAATCACTTAAGTGAGACTTAGAATCACCTTAGTAGGACGATCTCATGTCTATATGTTTTGAGGTATGCTTGATACTATTTGTAATGATTGATACTTAAATGTGGTCCTTATTCTTTTAATATAATGTTTTAATGAAAAGAGCATATTTATCATAAATGTCCATTTTCATGATATAGTATTAAGACATACTTAGTACAAGTGTTTGTACTAATTCCATTGATTTTGTCATATCTAAATGTGTAGATTAACGTTGAGAAGCATCGTGAAGGAAAACTTTGAATCTAGTTTTTGTTCAAGCAAAGTTTAAGTATGTCCTCACTTGACTAGAGGGGGTAATTGTCCTTAGAACTCTTTAAATTGGAAGTATTGTAATAGCTAAAGTTTAAATATTAGAGTTCTTGATGAGTTCTTGAAAGGTGTTCTTAAAGTTCATTCTAAATCTTGTTGTGTTAGAGTTTTGATGATTTATTGAGATCAAATTGAGTAATTTTAGTGTTTTTACAGTATATTAGAGTGTAATTAAGTTAAGTAATCGAATTCAAGTGATTGAGAAATAAATCGTTTGATTTTAGGCGATTTAGGGTGACAAAACGAGCAAAATTTCTCGGCGGAATTTTCTGGGTTAGGGCCTGGCACGGTGCGCCTGCCAGAGTGCCCCAAACCCATCTCTATCCGTCAGGGGCTGGCGCCCCGCTCAACCCATAGCCCCAGGGTCGCCTTCCCCATTCAGTTTGCCTCTGGTTGCTCCGTTTGAGTTCCTTTAAAGTGCACCTTCACCTCTTTTGATTCTAAACACTTATAAATCATTCATAACCTGAATCATAACCTTGAAACAATAATTCAAATTCAAGATTAAGTTTTGAGAGTTTTTCCGAACTCGGTCCTTTTGAGGAGTCTTCTAGAACTTCTAGTAAATTGTTTCAAGACTCAAGCAAGTGACCATAAGAGTGAAGAGTATGTATTCATGACTCTAAAATATCACCTACATCCTTCATATCATGAGCCATAACTCTTGAATTCATCATTCACATTCAAGAAAGAGTTAAGAGTAAAGTTCAAGAAAGACTTTGAGTCCAATAGTAAATCCTTTGAGATCAACTACTAAGTTTGAGCTATGATTTGAGGAAGCAAGTAAGAGAATGATAAGAGTTGTGTTCATTAGTTCCATCTAGTTACTTGGACCTTCGATTCAAGTCGTTCATACTCGTAACTTTCGCATGAGTTCCATGGATTGAGTATCATTTAGAGGAGTAGTATCTCCAAATCTAAGTATTGAGTATTGAGTTTCTTATTCCTTTTGAGATTATATTTCTAATTATGGGACTATTACATGTCACCCATGAATTCCTTGAGTTGAATTGTTCATGCCCATAATTCTTCATGAACCATATAAGTCGAACAATCTTGAGATAAGAAGTGTCTTTGAGTCCTTGAGTTGAGTAGTTCATGCTCATAATTCCGCATGAACCCTCCAACTTGAAAATTATGAAATCATCCATAAATATGAGATCATGAACTTTGAATCGATAATTCAATTCAAGGAAAGTTAAGAGTCAAGTCTAGAAGTTAAGAAGCAAGTAAAAGTAAAATGATAAAGTTTTCTAAAGTCTTTCACAAACGTTTTCACTTTGTTTTAAAGGCTAAAAGTTTAAGTCAAGTAAAGAGTAAAGAGTTGAAGATCTTTCTTTAAAGTAATATAAGGGAACTAAGTATTCCCTAAGAGTTAAGTTTCGAGTTAAGTAAAAAGCAAGTTGAATTCATTTCTCAAAAGTTATAAGGGGACTAAGTATTTTCTAAAGGTTTATAATTCACATTTAAGTAAAAGGGGAATAGTTCCAAAAGAGTTTTGAACAAAAAAGGGCTTTTTAAAGCTAAAGGGTTCAGTAAATTATCTAAACCCAAACGAAGAAAGTTTTATTAAAGGTATGAACTAAAGTATGTTTTGGGATAAGTATTGAGCACCGATGTGGGGATGAAAGTTCATATTAACTCAAGTCTCCATGTAAATCATTCAGTCATCACGGGAATTGATGGGGTCATACTTTTTAGATGATCATGTAAGTTTATCTAGTGGATTCACTAAGCTAAGTAAGGTCCTATATCGATGGTAAGATATAGGACAGTTCTGGCAGTGTGGGAAGACGTATCACCACTTAGGCTCATAGTGGTGGTTGTCGGTTAGAGAAACTCCCACAGTATTAGTTACATGGTTTCTCAAAGAATCTTCTTAGTATGAATGGGGGATATGAGACTTAATTCATGCATTGCACAAGTAAACTTTGAGTGGGAGCATGATTATGTATTTTATGATATTATTATCTTAGTTAACATCATGTTTTTAAACATTTTTTATTTATAATGCACTTGTTTTAAACTACTTTATATCGAAATGAGTTCAGTTAAGTAACAAGAGTTAAGTATTTTTAGTTTAATACCTTAGTTGAGTATCTTGAGTTCATTTGTGCTTCATTGATACAAGTATCATATATTTGAGTTGAATATCTAACTTTGAGGTGAGTATCTTATTCTTGATTTGAGTTGAGTTGAAAAGAGGTAAGTATGTTTCCTTTTTATTTCAAGTATCAAGCTTATGTTATTTCCCTTACATGCTCGTAGATTTCACGTACTCAGCCAATTGACCTGCATCTTTTGATGATGCAGACACAAGTATTCAGGATCATCAAGAGGAGCTTTGTTGATAAATCCCAGAGTTCGAGTTAGCCATGGTGAGCCTCCTTGTTTTTGAAGGACTTCATTTACTTTTCATTTTAGTTAGGAGGTCGTGGGTTTTGTCCCGACTTTCATCTTTATCAATTTGAGGTGTCATACATAGTCAGTATAGTTGAGGAGTCTGTATTAATCATTCATTTAATTAAATGTTTTAAAGATTAAGTTGTCTATTTTATGGCTTAAATATATTAGTTTTATTCAAAGTTGTTCATTTCGGTTTTAAGTTTTTGTATGCTTAAGTTAGTCTTTCGCTTGTAGTCAGCTGGGATGAGTGTTTGCTTGGGGACCAGCGATGGTCTTTGAGTGTTGACCACGTCAAGGGAGTAGACTCGGATCATGACATTTATATTTTCTTTGTCATGTCCATTGGAGAACTTTATTTATAGATCTAAATTGAAGTTGCATGTATCATTCACAATGGCGTCTAGACAAGGAGTTCGTTGTGTTTATATAAGTAGGAGAATTTTCTATTGGGATGATGATATTTACATGCTTATAAGGGTGTACTTATACATGCATGTGGACACATGACCACTATCTTGTTTTGTTCTTATGATTGTTGCTTTCGAGTAATCTATGTTATTTGCTGCTTGTCTTCTTGATTTTGAGATATTTAAATTCGAAGATGAATTGTATTCAAAAAGAGGGTAATGATACCATGCATGTCGATCTACTTGTACTAAAGATGACAGACTTCAATATAAAATCCAGAATTTGTTTATCACCAAAGAGGTGTTTAAACTCAAGCCCAAAAGAAATAAGATTGGGTCACATGAAGCCCAATAAAAGATCCCAAAAAGCTAAATGATTATAATCAAAATTTCCTATTTTAAACGTTTCTTAGTTTAGAGTTTTCCTAATCTAAAGAGTTTCCTAGTTTAAAGTTTTCCTGTTTCCTAGTTTAAAATTTTCATAAAAGTTGAATTTAAATCCTTTTATACTTGGATAGGTTTTCCCTATATATAAGGGTTGATTGTATTATTTTGAAGAGACATAATTAGTATTATTTAAGAGGTTTCTTTTCTTTACACCTTTGTGTGTGGTGACTACTAATTTATTTTACAACCTTATAAGAATGAAATTCTTATTTTGATATTTTTGTTTTCTTATTCGTAAATTAAAGAAGCTAATTAGTCTTATACTAATTATTGTCTCTAGTTTCTTTGAAACATGGGTCTAGATCACTTTTAATCTAATTTTTTGAATTGACTCTATTAGTATCATAATTATTCTTAATCCATTAATTTTGAATACTAAAATCAATCAGGGTTCTTAGCGCTTTAACCTGAAATTGGGGATTTTATTTTTGAATTTCACATATCTTTCAATTGTTGTCTTTAATCTTTATAATTTCGCTTCCGCATTATTTTTTTGTTTATTCTGGTAATCGATTCATATCACACGGTTTATCACTATTTAGCCATGATTTAATCGTGGCTAAATAATGCTATTAGAAACAAAAGCTTTTTTGTTGCACTTTTTATTTTCTAATCATTTTACTTTATTATGGAAAAATAGATATTTATATTGTTTTATTAATTTTATTTTTTTTATTAAGGTGAGGATGGATGATTGTCACATTTATATAATTCAATACATGATTCTACATATTTATACGATATCTATATTATATATGCACTACATAAATATTTGTACATTATATATACATATTTATATACCATTTTTACAATATTAATACATATTTATATACGATTCATACAATATAGATACATAGCATATGCACTACATAACTATTTATACAATAACGATACATCACATATGCACTACATAACTATTTATACAATATCGATACATTTTATGTATATATATAAATTTGTTTATACATCACATATGCATATTCATACACCATTATACAATATCCATGCATACAACATTGACATATTACAACTACACTACTTAACGGTTAGTTATTAAAGAATAAAAAGAGTTATTTAGCCACGTTTAGCTAATAAAATTAAAAGTAAACCGTGACTAAATAGAGAATTTGATCATGTTTCATCTTATTATTTTCGTGGCTATACTTTTCTGTAAACTAATAATTTTTTGGTACATATTTGAAATCATCCATTTTTAACACCTAACAATTTATTATCTATTTTTTTATGGCTATATATGATATATCAAATATAAAAAGAGAGAAAATTATGTTGTTAAACAAACTTATACTAATAATTATTTATCATAGTTATAGTTTACCATAATTATCACTCGCGATTAACATTAAATATTAATTATGTGGCTGACTTCGAGTTTGTATAATTAGTCATGTTTGTATAATTCACCACATTTGTATAATTCACATTTAACAATTCTTCATTTGATTTGTAGTTGTATATGATAGTTTGTATTTGTATATGACGACGATTTCCTTTGATTTTCCAGTTTTGTCATCATATACATTCAATTTTTTTGTGTATAACTTTTTAAAGTTTGTACAAATGCGTAGTTTTCGAATTTTGTGTAATATAATTTATGTAATGTAATTTTTATAATATATTTTGTAGTTTTGTCTAAAATTCATATGTTTATGTTTATATTACTTAATTATACAAAAACACACCAATTATACAAACATACCTGCGAATTATACAAATGAGATTTGAATTATACAAATTATTGCCCTCTCTAGCTCGCTTCTCTCCTCCTTCTCCCAATCTCGCTCGCTTCTCTCCTCCCTCTCCCAATCTCGCTCTCCAAAATATACAAATACGTATGTATAATATATAATTATCTAACCAATATAAATATACAATTCACCTCTCTCCCACTCTGTCCTCTCTCGCTTGCCTCTCTCCTCCCTCTCTCAATCTTGCTCGCCACTCATCGCGTGATAACATGTAGTTACGAATCGTAATTAACAAACTATAGCTATAGAGCGTAATTAGACTATGTTTGAGTGACTATATGCGAAGATTCCTCTAAAAGATATTTTAACAAACTATCTTATGAGTCAATTTTGGCTACATATCAATCACCTTCTTTATGGACTGAGATGGATTAAACCTAATTGAAGTGAATTGAGCTAACAAATGACCCACTTAAACTTGAACAAATTAGGTGTTTGGACATGATTTTGGTATCTCTAAACGTTATGTATACAACTTATAAGTAGAGGCGACAATAAAATAGATTGAGTTAAATTTAGACGAGTTATAATGAGTTAGGACATTAGTCGCATCAAGATTCAATTCAATTTAAATTTGCTATAGTCAAAACGACTTTGGTTAAAATGGTGTTAGGTAATAAGTTATATTTCGAGTAAAGACCCACACCAACTTAGCTTAATTATTTTATTTGTTATTTTAAACTATTTTTTTTTGAATTTGGTAACATTGTTTTTTTTAGTACGTACCGAAATTATTTTTTTCATTACTATGACTATATGCAATATATTAAATTGATTTTTTTGAAAAAATATTTTGACAAGATTTTTCATGAGTCAATTCAAATAATATATCAATCCAATTTTTAGTGGGTTGAAATAACATGAGTTGAACTACATTGAAACTAATCAATCAATAAACCGCCCAAACTTAAACAAATTCGACCGATTGGACTAATTAAATTTGATTTTGTCACCAATTACTTACTTATATTTTATTATTAAATATATTATAATTATATTATGTAATAAAATACAATATAAAATACAACCCCAAAATTTGGTTCAAAGAAAAGGGAAAAACAAAAACAAACGGCGAACGATAAGAGTAAACACCAGAATAGGCATTTCTTTGTTAATGGCCAATCTGTTGTTTCACCGATCTCCATTCTTCGGTGCTCTCTATTTTTGTTCATACTTTACTGAGGTAATCGCACTCATTGAATTCGGTATTTGCTTATCTTTTTGTTACTGAAAATATTGTTATGTATCTTGATATTAACCATTTATAACTTCTTGTTGAATTCGGTAATTGGTGAGGTGGTGTCTGGATTCTTGATCGGAGAACGGGCTTGTTTTTTGAATTTGTGAACTATTCTTTTTGTAAATTGATGGCGTTTGGGAGTTAATAATATTTAATCTGAAATTAGATCTCTCTGGGTATTTGAAATGATTCTTTTGTGATTCCATTTGACCAGTGAAGAGATTTTGGGGTTTACAGAAAGTTATAATATGCATTTTGGCCAGGTCTCTGCGTTGCATTTATTAAAATTAAAGAAGAAACTGTGTTGATTTAATAGATTATTTTCTTTACTGTAAGGATTAAAGTTGTGAATTAAGTTATGCTGGTTGATTTATCAGACAAGTTAGAAGTTGTAAAGCTTGGTTAGAGAGAGCTAAAACTCGCACGTGATGTCTTTTGACGGAGCTGAAAGGCCATGGAAATGTGGGAAAGGGGGTACTGTGAATTTACAGAAAGTGACTTCCATTGTTCGGGACATTGGGGAACCTTGTCTTCATCAGTCATCAATAAAGGTAATGGCTTTTAAGATTTGTTATGCTCAATTATGGTGTTTTGAAGGATGTCATAGTTTGTATCTCTGAACTCTAGTGCTAGCCTGATCAGTTCTCCTAATTAGTTTTGCGAGGAAATTATGTGATCCTTTTGTGTTTTGGGTATTGAGTGTTTCGTATTTGAAGTCTCGCGCTGAACTGGTTTCTTTCACTATTCTTCCTTTACTCTATTTGTTACTTTACTTTGTCAATTTGTAAAATAGTTGGATTCTAGAAAATTTGGATGTGTATGGTTGCATATGTTGATTTTTTATCCATGAAAAATTATTTAATCTTCAGATAAAAACATAATGGGATGAGGAAGATGTTAAGGGGCCGTTTGGCAGGACTTATTGCCAGTTATTATGCACAGTATATAACTAAACATTCACAATACAATGTTTGGTTGTCTCTTTCTTACCTGCAATAAATATGGCATAAATAATACACTGTTTGATACAGTTTCTCCCTTTATTCACACAAATATATCTGCATAAATTATGCTAGAATCTATATATAATTTTATGCAAGATAGATCGTGGAATAAGAATGTGGGTATTATTTATATACATGGATTAAACAATTGAGATGTCAAGGGTACGTTTTGCTTTATATCTTTTGTTTCGTCTAAAACAATTTTTTATTTTGTTTAAAAATTAAATACATTTATATGCACAACAAACTATACATCCGATAAGGAAAACTCCCTAATTTACGATCCCTGGGAAATCTTAATACTCTAGCTAGTTGGTTAATTACCTAAACTTACACTTTGTTGGTGAGAGTCCGATTCCCTACTTTGTAAGCCCCTCCCGATTCCCCATTCGCCATTCGCCCATTCCCCTCCCCCCTTTAAAAGGATAGAAGGTGCTAGGACAAAATTTCATCTTGCTCATTGTTAAGTTAAGCAAATAAGGTCTATCATCGTATGAACAGCCTTTTAATCTCAGGAACTTTATCCTCATCATAATATTGAATCAGAAGTTTTAGCTTTATTTGTGGAGGGTGTTTGAATCGAAAGAGGCATACCTCTTATCCATATGATATCACACCTCTGCTTGGAGCCCGTCATAGTCTGCTCTTGATTTGTTTATCAACTGGCAGAGATTTATCATCCAGACACTAAAAGGATTTAGTTGGAGAAGCCACCAACCTTCAAGTGCTAATATAGAAGTTGTAAATACCCATAAATTTGTTATCAGCAGGAGAATTTCCTGAATTTGGCAGTTCAGCCATGGTGCAACACTAAATTGTTTGGTTGCTATCAAAAAAGAAAAAAAAGAAGTAGTTGGCCATCATTATAGGGCCCTTTGAGTATATCTGAATAAAGCTCGTCTCTAGTGGTTCACCCATTTAATGTAATGACACAGCATTTTAAAGAATTCAAGAGACACTTTTGCATGAGTCTTCTACTTGAATCGAACAATTCATGTTTATTTCTTGCTTGCTAATGATATTGTGAGTGCTAATATTAGTTGTTGAGAAAATGTTACTCTCTCTATCCCAATTTATATGACACTCATTCCTTTTCAGTCAATCTAAAAAAGAATGACACATTTCTTATTTCATAAATATTTGATGACGCTATGGACATTTTACCCATGTTGGGTCTCGCTAATTTGGCAAAAAATCCAGATGTGTACTTTTCTATTTAAAAATTCATTTATTTGAAGGGTAGTTTGGATTATTTTAAAGTCTTCCCATATTTCTTGAACTCTGTGTTCAGTCAAACTACATCACATAAATTGGAATTTAGGGAGTATGATTTATTTAGAGAAAGTATCATGGAATTCAATATTTATTCATAAGTCTGCTAATTTCTTCCTTTTTTTGATTAATAACAACATAGGGATTTTTGCTTCGTACACTCGACTTCTGCATTGTTGACTTTTACTTTGTGCTTTTTATGGTAAACTCAATATTCATGCTGGGAATATTTTCCTTGTGTTTTTGATGATATAGATGAGCAAAATGCTTAAGCCTGATAGGTGGCAGACAATCTTTGAGGAGGATGGGAAGGTACATGGTTTTAGAAAAGTGCTGAAATTGATCATATTAGGGGTAAGGCTTCTATTGTTGTAAGTTACTTTTTTTTTTGTTAAAGCCCTTTGTTCTTAATTTTGCTTGTGGGAGAGGTGGATTAGTCGAGGCTTTCGTATTGGGAACATATAACACCATTATCCAAAAAAGAGAAGACAACAAAGACACTCTCAGAGAGAGTGAAGGACAAATGCTATTAAGAAAAAGAGGTTTAGACCAAAAGAAATAGCTAGAATAGTTAGAGATTTTAATATCAAATCAATTTCGTTAAGTTTCATTATTATTAAGGAACAATATACCAAGTTTAACCCCACAAGGTATTGCATAAGGCTACCTACCTCAGAAGGTAAAGAGGTTGTTTCCAATACCTTCGGCTCAAGGAAAAACATTTCAAAAAAGAAAATAATGGGAGTGAAGAAACCATGGCAAAATACTTAAGTAAGCAAGACTAAATAATACGAATAGCAAGAAACTACAATAATTATACGAGGTAAGTGTCAAAAATACATCTAAATTATCTCATTTTATTGAGTTTCATACCTAAACTATTGAGAGGGTGAATTTCATACCTAAACTATCACTTATTAGTTGGAGAAACACACCTCTCTTTTTTTACACTCTTGTCGATGGTGTGTGTACTACACTCTTTTATTTTAAAAAAATTGACACACGACACTCCATATGGATAAAATATTCCATTTTGAAAAAAAATTAATTAAATTATTAGTATTGGTTAGGATTAAAGATTAAAGTATGATAATCTAAAAAGAAGCAAATTAACTTTTTTTAGGAATAAAATTTTAAGTTTTTCTTACCCACTCCACCACCTTTGTAAAAGAAATTTTAAAAAGGGGGCGCGACGGGGGGGGGGGGGGGGAGTGGGGTAAGAAAAATATTTTAAATTTTATTTTTTAAAAAATAGTTTTTTTTTTGAGATAGTGATATTTTAATCGTTAACTTTAAACTAATACTAATAGTTTATTTAATTTTTCTCAAGGTAATGTTTTGTCCACGTGGAATGCCATGTGACATGGTTTTTCTGAATAAAAGAGAGTGTATTACAATCACCAGTGAGGTGTGTTTCTCAAATTAATGAGTAATAGTTTATATATGAAACTCACACTTCCAGTAGTAGTATGAAACTCAGAAAAAGGGGATAGTTTAGGTGTGTTATTGACACTTCACTCATAATACAACAACTAATAGTATGAAAGGATAAGTGGGATAATACTCAATTACTTACCTACTAACCTTTTTCCCTTATCCGTGTCTTCCATAACCTTTCATCCCTTTATATAAGGTCATGTCCTTGGTAAGTTGCAACTGTGTCTTGACTCTTGTCTAATCATTTCTCCCCAAAACATCTTTTGCCTACCTCTACCTCTCACAAACCATCAATAGCCAATCACACATCTTTGCATTGGGGCATCCGTGCATGTTCTCTTCACATGTTTGAACCATCTCAGTCACACTTCTCGCATCTTGTCCTCTATTGAGGACACTCCCACCTTGCTTAGATATTTTGGGCCTAACTCACATCCAAAAGCTAGCTCAAAGGAAAGAAGATTGTCCAAGCCTTATAAGGAGTCCACCCATGTCATTTACCGTCAATGTGGGGCTTTTGTCATTCTTTAACACCCCACCGCACGCCCAATAAGCATTGATGTGTGGACAGTTTTGATTTTACGGTCCCCAACATATGATGAAATGGGCCCTGCTCTGATACTATGTGAAAGATGGGTCTTGGGCCTAACTCAACCTCAAAAGCTAGCTTATGAGGGGAGGATTGTCTAAGTCCATATAAGGAGATCAAATTCTAATCCCATTTTCTATATGGGAGTTCTTAACACTCCCCGGCACGCCCATACCTTTTTAACTGTAGTGTGGACACTATAATATGGGGGGCTTACCATCGGTGAACAAAGAATTGGGATGAGCTTGGCTCTAATATCATGTGAAATTCGTTAAAAATCATCATTTCTAATCTTATCTCTCTTAGTATTGCCAGTCTTAGTATTGCCGATCATCAATCTCAACATCCTCATTTCTGCAACTTTCATTTTCAAAATGTGAGAGTTCTTAACTGACGAGTACTTCGCTCCTTAAAATAAAGTCGAGCTAACCACCACTCTATAGAATGTCTTTAAATTTTGGTGGTACTTCTCAATAAACTAGGCTTTGGATAAAAGCCTCCATTTCATCCATGATCCACCCTGCACCAATAAGATAAGTGATATTCTCGTCAATCTCCACAATCCTTGGATAATATTCCCAAGATACTTGAAACTTCCTTTCTTTTGGATGACCTAAGTATCAAGCCTCACTTCCGCTCCAACCTCATATGTTTGTTACTTAATATGCAGTCCAAGTATTTTATTTTTGCCATGCTCAAGCTGAGCCCTTTAGACTTTAGGGTTTGTCTCCAAACCTTTAGCTTTGTGTTAACGCAACCGTGAGTCTCGTCAATTAGGCTTATGTCACTTGCAAATAGCATACACTAAGGGATCTCATCTTTGATTCGCTATGTCGATTCATCCATCATCAAGGCAAATAAAAAAGGGCTCAGAGTTGACCGTTGGTGCAATCTCATCGCCACATGAAAATGCTTAGTCTATTCTTCCCGTCCTTAATCGGGTCTTGGGTCCATCATACATGTCCTTAATCGTCCTAGTATACCCCACTAGGTACACCATTAGCCTTTAAGTACCTCCGAAGAACCTCCCTCTAGACTTTTGTCGTAAGCCTTTTCTAGGTCAATGAATGCCATGTGTCCCTCTTCCTATTTCTATTCTACACCAGCCTCCTTACAAGATGAATGACTTGTATAGTGACATAGTCAAAATCACGACATGAACCTGAATCGGTCCTTGTAAATAGACACGCTTATCTTCACCCCTCTCTCCCAAATTTTCATAGTGTGGCTCAACAACTTGATACCCCTATATTTATTGCAATTTTATGTCGCCCTTATTCTTGTACAATGGGATCATTGTAGTCGACCTCTATTCTTCAAGCATTTTTTGCCATCTTAAAAACAACATTAAACAACTATGTCAGCCAATCCATAACAACCTTAAGTGTGCCCTTCCAAAAATTCCACCAGGATCTTGTCTGGCCTCGTCTCTCTTCCCCTGTGCATCCTACAAATAGCACCCTCAACCTCCTCAGCTTCTTTACACCTATAATACCCAAAATCGTGATACCTGTTATAGTGCTCTAAATCTTCCGGTCCAATGTCTCTGTCCCTCTCTTCATATAATTATTTATGGAATTATGTATCATCTCTGTCTAATGAGTGCTTCCTCTACTAACACTTTGTTGTCTACGTCCTTCATGCACTTCACTTGGTCTAGGTCTCGAACCCTCGTCTCTCTCACCTTGGCTCGCTTGCACCAGCGTTTTGGACGACGAACGAAGAAAAAAGGTGACAAGGGCCTGCCTCACCACGAGGCGGTGCTCGCCTTTGAATTAAGGCGCCAATTAATACAAAAAATTAAAAAATTGAATTGCATATATAAATATCCAAAATCTTAATGACAATAACATATATTAGCAAATATTTCAATTCAATCCAATGTCCCTCTTTTTGACGCCATTAAATTCACTATTTATCGACAAATAAATACTATATTAATTAGTATAAAACTGAATTAAGTAGGGTGAAGCAGAAGCTAGTTGGAGTCCTATGTAAACTTGATATTGAAAAGGCATATGACCATATCAACTGGTCATTCCTTCTAAAAATTCTGAGAGACATAGGTTTTGGAAACAAATGGACAAACTGGATCAAAACTCGTATATCTACCATGAAATTCTCTCTTATCATCAATGGTAGTCCAGAAGGTTTCTTCCAATCACAAAGAGGTCTAGGCAAGGTGATCCATTATCACCCTTCCTATTCATCATAGCAATGGAAGGCCTCAATTCTATGATAGAAGAGCAAGTGAGAATGGGTGGATAAAAGGCTTCCCTGCAAATACTAACAGGGGAAATACTATGGAAATCGCACATCTGTTTTATGCAGATGATTCCTTGGTTTTCTGTGAAGCTGAAGTAATGCAAATCAGGCACTTGAGGGCCATCCTAACCATTTTCGAGGGCATCTCAGGTTTACATGTTAACTGGCATACAAGTTGCTTGTACCCTGTTAACCAAGTTACCAATATGCAGATATTGCTGAGAACCTAGGATGCCAAATGCATTCCTTACCAACTAAATATCTTGGAATGCCTCTTGGTGCAATAAATAAAGGAGTGGAAGTATGGAGTGCAGTGTTGGAAAGAAGTGAGAGAAAGCTAACAAGATGGAAGAGGCAATACCTATCTATGGGAGGCAGATTAACTCTCATAAAGTCAGTAATGGATGCCCTCCCAACTTACATGATGAGCCTATTGCCAATCCCAGGAAACATAGAGAAGAAAATCAACAAACTAAGGAGAGTCTTCTTGTGGCAGGGGAACAAAGAGAAGCTTGGGTACAACTTAGTCAAATGGGAGGAGGTGACCCTCAACAAAATACAAGGGGGTATGGGGATAAAAAATTTGAAAGTACAGAATGTTAGTTTGTTGACAAAGCGGCTTTGGATGTTCTGTATTGAAGATTTGACATAATGGAGAATATTCATCTCAAGTAAATACGATCTTCAAAATAATTGGATCACTGATGAAGTGACAGGTGTTGTTGGGTGCTCTGTTTGGAAAACTATCAGAAAACTATGGCCTTCTTTCGCCTCTAATATATCATTCAAAATTGGAGATGGGGTTAAAACTGATTTTTGGAATGAGATTTGGATAGGGGATAGGGACTTGAAAACCTTATTCCCGGATCTATTTATTTTAAGTCAACAACAGATGGCTACAGTGGCACAGTCCTCAAGGGTGGGGCCTGATTTTCAGAAGGGCTCTAAATGACTGGGAGATTAGTAGAGTAGCAGGGCTGTTGCAGGTGCTGAACTCATTCCCAGGTGTCACAGAAGGATCTGACAGTCCAATACGGAAGCTGCACAACAAAGGGAGTTTCACAGTGAAATCCTATACAGATTTGCTCAAGGTGTTATATGTGTGAGAAAGAGGCAGAAATTAACAGTCACTTATTCCTACATTGCAAAACAGCTGTAAATCTGTGCCACCTGTTCTTATGTATACTTGGAGTTAGTTGGGACTGCCAAAAACTTCTTTAGACTTGCTGAAACACTAGGAAGGAATGAGCAAAAGAAGCAGATCAAAAGAGGACTGGTGGAAATATATTCCAGCTTGCATCTGGTGAACACTTTGGAAGGAAAGGAATGAAAGATCCCATGACGGGCAAGCTAGCAGCATTCAGAAGATCAAGATGAAGAGTCTGAGTTTGCTGTATTTTTGGTGTAAACAGGATATGGTGGGGGAGGTAGTAAGTACAGTGGACTTCATAGGACAATTGTAAAGTTCTTTTTTCGGTTTTTGGTTATCAAGATGCCCTATGGGGTTGTAAGTCCCACATAATCTGTTGTTACTTGATGAGTTTGTTTTTTGGCGATAATTATAGAAGATTCTTTTAAAAAATATAGGCCGTGAGCAGCAGAGCACTACAATATAACAAAAGAACAGAGCACTCAGTTCAGTCTACCACTAAAAACAGAGGTCTGTAAAACAGCGCATAGTCCTATTGCTTAAAAACAGAGAATAAGAAGAAAAGAAGATATGAACTAGATGAGAAGAAGAGATTCGCATAAGTCTCCAGGGGTCGTACCTGAGCAGTAGTCACGTAAGTTGTACCTAAGAAGCAGTGTCGCGATTTGCGATGGCCGCGTAAGTCTCCTGGGGTCGCGACTTGCGAAATCTGAGAAGTGGAGCAGCAGTGCGACGCTTAACCTGAGGCGAGTTTCAAAAATTTTACCCTAATTTTGGCTTTTAATTTTTAAATCATACTTAAAAAACAAACAAAAAGGCAACACCTATTGCGACTCCACGCCACATCGCCAGTCGCCTTTCGATCGCCATGGTCTGCCTTTCAGAGGCCGCCTCGCCTCGCTAGAAATAGGCGTTGAGGCCTCACCGCCTCCCTTCGTCGCCAAAGGCGAAAGACGCTCTCTTTTAATAACAATTAGTTTGTACAACTTCTTATCCCCGCCTTTGTCCTCTAGTTCTACGTGTAGGCGTTCAAAAGTTGTTTTTGCCATCGTTACAACGATTCTTGCCTTCTCTATCTTATAATTTTTCAATTCTTTTGCTTTTCCTACTTGTCCTTACTCTCAACCAACTTCACATACACACCTTCTTTGCTTCCACTTTACCTTCGACGTCCCCATTCCACCACCAATCCCCTCGACACCCCCGTGGATGAACTCATGTGACCCTCACCACCTTTCTTGTCGCTTACCTAATGTAATTAACAGTCCTATTCCACATACTATTGAAGTCTTCCTAAAAAAATGTACATAGCCGAGTTAGACGATGTTTTGAGAAGTTAGAACTCGTAAAGTAATAGTCAAGCTGTGTAAAAACTAGTCTAACACCACGGTCATAAAAAAAAAAAATGAAACTCTTAAAGTACTAGAAGTTCATTCGAAAATACAAGAGTAAGTTAAACCCTTAAAAAGATTATTTCTAAACAGGTGAAAATCATTTCCCCCGTTCAACTTTGCTTTTAAAATTAAATACTTCCCCGACTTTGAATAATTGACATCCTTTCCTCTTATCTCAATTGAACATTTTAAATATCTATGTCACCATCTAAATTATCAACATTTTGTGCTTTTTATACTTGTTAAATATTATGGCACTTTCCTCTTTTTTAATCTATGGCTTACCTATAACACTGATAAGTCTTATTTTAGGGTAAAACATGAAAAATAGTTTTTGAGGAAAAAAGATGTTTGGATAACAAAATAATTGAGCAATAGAAGATTTAGAGGGTGTTTGGATTGGCTTAAAAGTTGGTTAAATCTACTTTTAAGTCAGTTTTTGACTTCTGAAAGTGTTTGACAAATATAAAAAATAATTTAAAATAAGTTGGAAAGTGTTTGGTAAGGTAAAAAATGACTTAAAAATAAGTTTAAAATGACTTAAAATAAGTCAAAAACCAAAAGTAGGGCTCCCTCTACTTTTTATTTTTTTTACTTCGAAGTCATTTTAGTTTGACTTTTTATTTTTGACTTAAAAGTTGTTTTTAAGCCAATCCAAACGGGTTCTTAATTAGAACAATATGTTTGTATCTATATATTTTTTATAATAAGAACCAAAACTCAATTTTATTTACACAATTGAGAATGATAGAGAATAATTTCTTTATAACAAATTCTTAATGATTTCGATTATACTTTAAATGAATTTTAAATGACAATTCAACTAAAAATGTTACATTAATGGATGAAAAAACTCTAAAATATTAATATGCATAAAAAATAGTTATATTTATAATTATTTTTTGTGTGAGAAAAGGAGATGTATGGGTGCTCCAGAGCAAAGGTGTGCAAGGTTGACTATTGATGGATCCAGGAGAGGTAGAGGTAGGATGAAGAAGTATTAGGCATAGGTAATTAAACATAACATGGTGTTGTTTTAGTTTACCAATGACATGACCTTAGATAGGAGATTGTGGAGGGACACCAATTATTACTCGTTTTCTGGCAGTTTCTTGTTCTTCAATGCCTATTATTACTCGATTTTTTTCTTGCATTATAGTATTTTGTTGTAGTTACATTTTTTTTCCAGAATGCTTTGACATACTCTCTATAATATTTTGCCATGACTTCTTCACTCTTGTTAACTCTTTTTCCCGACATGGTATGACTTTTCTTGATTCAAGGGTTTACTGAAAACAATCTCTTTGCCTCCCGCATTAGGGGTGAGGTCTTTGTGTAATTTACCTCCCAAGACCCCACTTGTGGAATTACATGGGGTATATTGTTGTTATATTTCATTCACTTAATAATAAAATAACAACATAGAAAAAAAGTGGCCGAAAATAATGTTTCTGGTGTGATGAGGGATGGGAGTGAGTGGGGTTTAGTGATGAAGAAGATATAATTATTAGAGAATTTTGATAATTAATTAGAACTAATTAATGTAAAATATAGTTGATAAAAGAAAATTTATGAATAAAGAAAGAAAACAAATAGGATTTTTGAAATTACAAATTCTTACAAGATGCTAGCATAGTGCTGACTTGGCGGCGAGTGTAATACACCACATACTGTGAGAGTGTTGTTACACGTCTCAGGTTGGTATTGAATACACTTTTAAGTAGTGAAGGTGTGGAATAGATCACCATGATAGTTCAAGCGTGTATTTGACTTTTTGTGACAAGTTCAGAAGGAAATCTATGCCTTTCTCCTTTAAAATAGGATATAACTTAACATAAATTATATTCAAAGGAGATAGGTGAAAAATTGAATATTACCACAACTTACCCATTGAAATCTAGAAGTGGGGTATGGGGAGAGTAAAGTGTAGGTCGACCCTATCATTACTTCGTGGAGGTAGAGAGACTATATTCGAAAGACCCTTGGCTCGAGTGTAGCAAATCCAAGTACAAAGTAGAAGAAAACAATGTAGAAAGTATAGCAACTGATATGAAAAAAATTAAATGTTACATATAATATAAAATATATATGGCATAGGTAATTAGTTCAAAATTTACTGAAATGTGAAATAGCAAATAAGATTGAAAATAACAAGGGAAAAATAGAGAAAAAATAAGTGTATATGACTAATTTGTGCTTAACTAGAATATGTATAATACTTATCCACTTAGAAAGTCACTTTTGGCTTCAACCATGTTTTCCATAAATTTATGGAACAATACCATGCTGCAGTTTGAATTTTTCCTCTAAAAAGAAATAAGATGTGGAAGATATTACCAAAAGAAATATTAGATTATTCCAACCGAAAAGTTCAACACATGGAATATTGTTGCAAAGTAGATAAGTTTGAAACAAAACATTTAAGGTACCAGAGAAATTGGAGGTGGCAATGTCAGTTGTAAAGAGGGAACAACAGATGAATCCATGTAATGTATATATCTGGGATAACATGTAAATAGACACTCAATCTTGGCCTAGAAAGCAAGCACTCCAACTTTGAGTATGCATATCTAGTCAACTCAACTCGTTTATTGCGTGTCAGTTGGAAACTCCAACTAACAAAGTGATCATCTAGATACATATGGAATTATGTGCCACGTCGACGTCGGGTGTCCACAAGACACAGTGAGGGCATGATGGTGAGTGTTTAGTTGCCAGTTACCAAGTTGAGGTGTCTAGATGTGCATTCTCAAAATTAGAGTGCTTATTTGCCAGTTGAGGCCCTACTTTAAGTGTCTGCCTATGTATTAGTCTATGGACTATTGTTGTTGTCTTTCAAAGTGGCAATGTGAAGCATTCAGAGAAACAACATCAAGACTTGTTTCCCTCAGCATTCCTACCTCTAAAAGTAAGGGAATATAAAAAAAAAAGCTCAGCTTAACTTTGTCAGAACATTACTATTCTCTTAAAAACGTTCCCGGGGGATGAAGGTTGGGGCGAGGAGACATACAGGGATGGTAAATCCAACACTTTGTTTTATAAATGTTGAGTTGTCAACCGGAGGATGGTATTGTGTTGGAGGCATGGGAGTAACTACCTAGAGATCCAGATCCGAATCCCAACTACAACGGGTCTGAGTGAATCTGTTCCAGTCCTTGGAAAATATGTTTATGCACTGAACATTCTACATAGTTGATTAGTCAATTCGAACAAATTGATCTGGATACCAACATGATATACATGTGTAATGTTCCATCACAAATTTGAGACATGAAAGTTCCATTCAAATATAGTTTTCTTGAGGATAATGTTTCCCGGTTCTCGCGTGAAGTGGGAAATAAAGTCGAGAGCTTTTCAAAGAAATGATATAAATGGATGTCCACAAACTCTTAGGCAGGGCTCTAAGGTGAATGATATTGTTTGCTTACCCTAAGCTTCGTATGAGAGAGGAATAAAGACCAACGAAATAGCGGTTTTCCTGTCATCACACGTAATCCCTCCTTTTTTTCCTCGCTCGAAAGCCCACAATAAAGGAAGTACAAATAGAATAGTGAGTGCAATTCAGGGACAAACCTATTAAGAAAAGAGAAAAGAGATTGAAAATGAACTTCTTTTTTCCTCTTTTCCGAAAAATGTTTTCAGAAATTGTTTAATTATATATTAGAATGATTTGTTAGTTTTTGAGGATCTTTATTTTCGACTCACAAAACATCAACCTTTTTTCAAGTGAAATGCATGTTCAAACACAATTTCTACTTTCAAAATACTGTTTTTCAACTTCAACTTCAAATACTACCTGTTTCCAAATATCACTCTATTCATGTCCAAATGCCTACTTGAACTCTCTGTTGATACTTAACAGGAGAGGCATAAACCATATCACCATCCTCCCAAAAAACATAGCTGAAATAGCCTCTTGGGAAGCTTTTGGAATACTTGGAGAGTAGTGAGATGATGAAAGAATTTGACAGAGTACAACATACGTTGGCATTGAGTTTAACTTGCAAAACACACTTTTCTCAACTTCTGCTCCAAGGTTCTTTAACGTGGTTGCTTGAAAAGAGTATAATTTGCTAAAAGAGAAGTATGTAATATTAAAATTTAATATGCGTGAAACTTCTGAGTTATGAGTGTATCTCCGCTATAACATTAATTTTTTTCCTTGCATGGTAGGGTGTAGATCCAGCTATAAGACCAGAAGTTTGGGAATTTCTCTTGGGCTGTTATGCTTTGGGAAGCTCCGCTGAGTACCGAAAGCAGTTGAGGACTGCTAGAAGGTATTTGCTTTTCAGTTACTGCTATATTATATTGAAAATTTTCTTCTCAATTTGGTCAATGTGAGGCAGCTTCATGTTTTCTGTCCTATTATCCATTTTGGTTAAACATCTTGATTAACAGTCTGGGTCTATGTTGAAGTCGCCTCTCCCCCCCTCCCCCTTTTCTTTTTCCGGTTTATTTGTTTTTTGTTGTTGATTTTAGGATGTATAAACATAGGAATGCTGAAACGTGTAAGCATGCAAGGAAATTGACAACCAAATTTACTGATGTAGTTGGGAACTCCTCTATATGCTGAAAATAATATGATTCTCTAGAAAGAGAATCAAGTCTTCAGGATGCCGTATATGCTCTATAAATATACATCTATTATTATTTCTTTTGTGTTCCATTAATAATCCTACAAAGGTGTCTTCTTCCTTTTTAAGCTGCTCTTCTTTACCTTTCTTTCCTTATTGTTCACATAAGTGCCCAAGAGACTGCATCTTTTGCCGTTTTCATCTCCTCCTAAATATCACCCTAGCATCAAAGCTCCGATGGCTGACATAACTCGTTCGACTTTAAACCAATTCCACATCATGCACCATATAGCCTATATTCTCTCATGGTTTATGAATAATCAATTTGACTTGACACATATTTCTGCATCCTATGCTGTTTTCATCTCCTCCTAAAATATCACCCTAGCATCAAATCTCCGATGGCTGACATAACTCGTTTGACTTAAAACAAATTTAACATCATGCACCATATAGCCTATATTTTCTCGTGGTTTATGAATAATCAATTTGACTTGACACATATTTCAAATTATGCACCGTAGCCTATGTGCTGTGTCAGAACCAGACCTCAATTCAACAATTATCAAACTAAGATTTGATCAAACAAGAGTTTTTTGGGACAATTTTCTATTAATCAACTGAATTGAAGGAATTACAACTTAGAACAATGGACGATGAATCTAAAGTTTGGAACTTTCCATAGACGAGTCCTTAATCTGCAGAAGAAGAATGAGTGAGATTAGAAACGAAGAAGAAGAAAGAGATCTGGGAGAAGAGGTGAGAAATATACCAATTATCCGTTCAGCTTCTCTTTCCTCTGTAGAGTTGGTTAAATCAACGTGGCCTGTGCTGGTTTTGCACATTGATGACGTGGCTGCATCTTCACCCTCTAATCTCATTAATCTACGTCTAATCTGGGCAGTTGCTTCTACCCGGTAGTTATAACTACTTAGTGTAAGCCCAAGGTCATGGCAATCCCTCCCCTGCAAAACATCCTTGTCCTCAAGGATTAATAACAAAATCAGGAAACAGGGCCTTAATGAAATGATAATCCTCCCATGTAGCATCTTCATGAGGTAGATTTGACCACTGTATGAGCAATTTCACATTGGCTCTATTGTTCAGCATGACTATCTGCCGCTGAAGAATAGCCACTGGTCTAACCAAAAAGTTGACAATCCTCTCAGTAACTGGTAGAATGGATTGCACAACCTCTTTAGTCCCTTCTTCTTTTTGAGAAAAGATACATGGAACACTGGATGTACTTAGAAGTAGGCGGAAGGTCTAGCTTATAGGCTACAGGTGCAACCCTTTCTAGAATCTTGTATAGGTCCATAGTATTTGGAGCTGAGCTTCATATTTCTTTGTAGAGCAGTTGAGAACTGTCGGTGAGGTTGAAGCTTGAGGTATACCAGCTCACCAGGCTGAGACTCCCTTTCTCACCTATGTAGATCAGCATATTACTTCATTCTTTCTTGAGCTTTCAACAAATTTTCCTTAATAATTTGTTGCATCTGTTGCTTCCTTGTGATCACATCTTCAGCAACAGGCACCACAGTATCCATCATTGGTCTCATAGATAGTTGAGGAGGTGAGTACTGAGCTTCAAAAGGGGTGCATTGCAAGCTTGTGTGGTAGTTGATGTTGTACCATCACGGAGCTAGGTGCAACCACTGCTTCCACTGATGAGGTCTGTGACTAGTCATGCACATCAAGTAATTTTCTTTACACCGATTTACCTTCTCAGTTTGCCCATCTGTTTGAGGATGATAGGAAGAACTATATAGGAGTTGAGTGCCATTCAATTTGAAGAGAGCTTGCCAGAAGTTACTCAAAAAGAGATAATGGACTTAGGTGCACCATTAAGCGTGTGTACTCTCTTCCAGAGTTTAGTTGCGACTTGTAGAGCTGTGAAAGGGTGGAATAGAGCTATAAAATCAGCACCTTTAGTTAGCCTATAAACCACTACAAAAATAACATCCTTGCTTGAGGATTTAGGCAAACCTTCAATACAATCCAAACTTATGTGTCTCCATTATTGATTAGGAATGGGCACGGGTTGATTGATTGTGGCATAGTAAAAGCAGAAAAACTGTAATGCTCCCAGGCGCAGCTCCCAAGGGGAACCTGTCCTAGGCTGTCTCGCTTACTTTCTTTGATCTTTTTCTGGCAACTCCTACCAGAACTAGCTTCTTTTTTACCATGGGGGACAAAATTATTTACTTTGTGGTGGAATTTTAAACATACGATCTCTTTGTATGTGTGACAGGGTGTGCTTTTTCATTTCCAGTGATAAGTCTTTTGAAATAAATGATATAAGTGAAGGTTCTTTTAGGTGGTTCTTGTTCAAGGAGTTCGGTAGTCGGTTTGCCAGTAAGATTAAGATCGACGAAGTCATTTTAAGATGGGTATGCAGTGTTATGAGATTAGCTCCCAAAGGTGCTGAGGACCTTCATAGAAGATGAGCTAGTCTTAAAGAGGGGGATCTATTCAGAGTTTATCAAAACTTCAACTCTTATGGGAGATTTCTTCGAGTAGAAACATCTAGGGACCAAAGAAAATCAGCTATTATCATCCTGGAGATGGATTACAATGTTGGGTGGAGTGATTTAGCCGACAAAATTATAAGATCTCTGGGTGAGCCAGTTAACCCAGCTCTCCGGAAGTTTGTCACCCCAGGGAAATCTTTCACGGATGCTGCAAACATCCAGAAATGGCCGGTTATGAGCTCTGTCTCATTCTGAATTGGAGAATCGACAGGAATACTTGCAGTGTTGCTTAGTTGGAACCTTCATTGACCGTTTCAGCTCGAGTCCAAATCCAACAGTCATCCATCAGTGGTTCCTGAAAAGGTGGAAGATGACGGCAGGGTTGCCCGTCTTACAGTACACACATAATCAGATGATGTTCGAGTTTCCATCTAGGCAAGAAGCGAAGAGGATAATAATGGGGGAATGGCTTTGGAATGGGAGAAGATTATCACTTGAGTGGTGGGCTCCAGATTCTGGTACAGATAACTCTTAAGAAGGTTAGTAGCAAATCAGAGGTGGATTAGGGATTTTGGCATCCCGCTTCACGCATGGTCGGAAAAGTCTCTGAAATTTATCGGGGATTGTTGTGGGGGTTATATTGGTGCAGATGAGGACACAAAGAAGAGAAATCATATTCTCTGGGCTCGGATTTGTATTCCAGCAGTAGAACGAGAACCTCCACACCAAATTGACTTGAGATAGGCGGCAAAATTTATGTAATATCCATTATTGCCAATGCCTTCTCGATAATCTCAGTTGCCAGTGATTCTGAGGAACAAGGTTTTAACCGACGGTCCAAACAAGTTTGTGTCTCGAAAACTGAGCAGTCTATCAATTCAAATTTAAAATCTGCTGATGCCCCCCAAAAGACAACCTTGGGCCAACTTAAAGCAAAGGCCCAGTTGCAGCAGAAGACTTCTGACCAAACTTATGTTTTGAAGAATGAGCAGCCTATTGATCCAAATCTAAAATCAGCTGAGGACCCTAGAGTTGGGCCTAAAAGTTCTAAGGCAACTTTAGGCCAACTAAAAACGAAGGCCCAGTTGCAGCAGAAGTCTTCGGATCATCTTTATTATTCAAGGAGGAAAAAGGGGAACTTGATCTGTTGAAAGGACTCTCAGGCACTAAGATCGAGGAAAACTTTTTCTTAGCCTGCCTTCAGTCAGCTCTTGATTTCTTTCCTTTCTGGGGGGTCCTTCTCCGGGAGATGGCCGGAGTTAATGCACTAGGGGAAAACAGCATTTACTACAATGCTGGATTGAAATCATATGAGATCACTAAATGCCATTTAGGAGCAGAAACATGGTATGAGTGGTTTGAACGCAGCAGGAAATTTATGAGGAGTCTTACAGTCAGTCACAAAAATCTAAAATGGTTGGTATCAGTTTTTATTGAAGCTTCAAAAACACAGGGGAAAGAGGTCAGAAGATGGAAGACAAGGGACCATTTTTCAGAGCTCTTTTCTACTCTCAAGTACAATGAAAATGGAAGATACATTAGTTTTATTGCACTTCAAGGACAGAAAAAGTCCATAATTATTACACCTGAATGCTATCACAAAGGAGGATGGAGCAATATTGCCCACAAAATAGCAAAATTCATATATACAACAAAGGAGGCAGAACAACCCCAAACAGCAGCAACAAGCAAGATAACAAGATCCTTCAAAGAGGTCTGTAACACAAACAAATGAGCAACAAAGGCATCAAAGAAGGCGCATTTACAGACAACAAGAGCAACATAAGCATTACAGGAGACATCACTGTGTCGGAAAAGGATCTCTTGGAGCAGATGGCTGGTGGGAAGATTTCAAATCTCGTCACAGGAAACCGAAACCCCAACCCTAAATGAAGTTAAAAGATGGGCATGCAACACATGGAAGGTTGCCGGCAGTCCCAATGTTTTTGCCATGAATGATGGAATGTTCCTTTTCGAGCTCTCCTCGAAGAAAATTGCGGAACACGTACTTACTGCAACCTGGATCTTGAAGAAGATGAACTTGTCACTCGAATGGTGGAATCCAACCACAGGATGGTGGCCAGAAGAAATCACCAGAGATTGGGTGTGGATAAGAATTATAGGGCGACCACTATGTCTGTGGTCACAGAACATCCTCGAACAGATCAGAAAGCAGTGCGGTGGCTACATCGAGACAAAGGAGGGAACGTCTCTGCAAAACCATTTGCATTGTGCAAGAATCAAGGTGAAAGGAGACGGGAAGTTGATTCCGCCGGAGATAGAGGGGGCCGATGGAGGCATGGTGTTCACAATCCCTATATGGGTGGAAGCTCCAGTCACTTTTAGAGTAGAGAAGGAGAAGACAAAGGTCGGGGCCCTAAACTAGTGGGTAATCAGAAGCAGAGACCTCTTTTGATGAAAAACTCTACTTTTGGCGAGACTAGTCATGTGGGTGCAGCAGGAAGTAAGGAAAGTTCAAATAAAAGGGCACATGGAGGTTTAATGAAGGGGAAAGGGCCATTATGGGCTGTGGCAGGCAGCGTAAAAGAAAATTTTGGCCTAAACTTGAGCCTAAATAATTTTACAATCCAGGAGACAATTAAAATAACACAGAAGGAGGATATAACGATGGAAACATAAATTCAAGCCAATATCTCTCATCTTAACTCTGCAAGTGCAGAGATGGAGATTTTTGAAGGGGAGAAAGAAATTTCGAATGATCAAACCTACAATCCAGCAGACAAGTCAGTAACAATAGGCTCGAAAAGGGTCTGGTTGGGGTTTGGTCACCTGAGCTTCCCGAGCCTCGAGACGGTGTTGTCTTTTGCACAACACCTTCAGAACGAAAGATGCCGCAAATCAGTCCCACCGTCGTCAGCGGAATTTGACACCAGTGACTTGAAGTTCTAAATGCTCTGATACCATGTGAAAAATATATGGAAAAAAATATTGTTGAATTTTGTATCTAAATTTTACATTGAGACCCTATTTATAGACACTACATTAGAATTCTTTTCCAATTAGGAATCCTATTCTTATTCTTATTCTTATTCCTATTCCTATTCCTATTCCTATTCCTATTTTAAGTAGGAAATACATATTTTATTCTAACATTTCTGATGGAGCCACGATACTAGATCAACCAACTGACGAGTCCTCATTCATCAAGTATGTAGAGTTAATTGGATACATATCTTTTAGCAATAACCTGATTCGTGGTACGATTACGAAACAAACAATGATCAAAATAAGGTCTCGGGTAACTTTGCTAACAAAAATCAAATTAAAGGCAACTTTGGTAGACTAAATACAAATAACAGGGCAATCGATGAGGGTGGTTGAACTATTCCAAATCTGCCACTTTTACAAGTTGATCCATCATCTAACTGGAGAGGGTGCTTTGTCTGATCAAACGCTAGAAAAAATATTAGGATTACATGTCATGTGATTTGTGGCATCTAAATCAATCACCCATTTACTTGAAGAGGTGATAAGACATGTTGTATCTTGCTCAAGAAAGACATTAATTGAAGTGTGGATCCTTTAATGATTTTTGATGTTGAGAGAATTTAGCAAACTCCTAGCAGAAACCAAAACTGTTTTATCTGATAATGGACCAGAGGTAGTCATTTTCCTAACTAATATATTCATAGCAAGTATCAGAATAAATTCATTGAGAATCCTCCAAAGCTAAAATATACCCAAGCCAGGTCTTTTTAGACACAAATAAAACTCCAATCGAGTAAACCACTTGAAACATTGTAATGTCTGAACACACAGACAATATTACTACTAATAATTCACATTTCTTTTTTCTTGTTGCTATTCCTTTTCCCAAGTAAAGTGAAAAATAAAACAATCCAACACACCATTTGCTTAGAGGAACCAAAAAGTTAAAAGTTTGAACCAAAAAATGGGTTTTGCTTAAAGAAAGTTTTTATCTTTTTTCTTTATTTCTAATTAGCAACTAATTACAGAGATCTGCAGCTCAAAACCCTTAACTAGGGAACTTTATCCTTTTACACTTCAACTAGGGAACTTACAGAAAATCAACCACTAATGTCAAGGCAACCTTGGAGCTTGAAGCATGGACCGAGATTTGTTCCTTTTTTTCAATCAAGAACTTCTACCAACAAAATTGAATAACCGAACTTCACAAAATAGAAACCCTAGCCATAAATATCAGCCAACCAATAAGAGGCACAAGATGAAAATCGAAGAATTACTTCCAACACTTCATTTGAACAAGTTCAAACAAAACAGAGAACAAATCTTCTGAAATAAAGCAGAGGACTTAATCAGGTTCTTCTCAAACAAAAAAAGGACTAATATGATCCCTCAACTAAAGTTCCTCTCGCCGAAATCAAAGAGTAGAACCTCCAAAAGAAATTACCATTATTATATATTAGTTATAGATCTATATATATTAGATTAGAGAAGCAAGTAGAAATTGGCAAAGAAATAACCACTTATAGATTAAATTTGAGAAACGATGTAGAGAATCGAAGCAAAAAAAATGATCTGACTAGATCTAACTAAGAGGACCACAAAATTCTTAGGCTGGAAAAGGCAGGGCGATGTTAGAGAGGAGAACGGTGTTCAGGAGTAAAGCTAACTCCGGCGAAGCCAAAGATCTGGCTTTGATACAATGTAACTAATATATGGAATTCAAGAGCTTATATTTCACTATTTCGGAAATACATGTATTTATACAATTACTAGTGGTCTATCAAATGTAAGTAAATATCCTACACTTAATGAACTAGTGGTTTGTGTATATGGATTTGGGCAATCCGTCCCTCTTGAGTCAACTTTTGAAGTTGAGTTAGATCAATGTGTCATATCTTTACATGGTATTAGAGTCGGAATTATCCCTATTTGGGCTCTTAATCTACACTTTAGTTGGGCGTGGATGTGAAGGTGGTGAGTGGGTTAGAGTCCCACATCGATTGGGGAATGAAGGAGTGGTCCATTTGTTTAATTTAGACAATTCTCCCTCATGAGCTAGCTTTTGGAGTTGATTTAGGACTTAGGCCTAGGTGTCATTTGTATAGGGATAATATCGGAGCCCATGCATTCAAAGTAAACATGGATTGATCATTGGAGCCCAAGTGTTGAAAGTAAGTAAGAGTAGAAAGTGAAGCTTACGCATTAAAAAGTAAGCATGAGCTGAAAATTAGAGCCCATGTGTTAAAAGTAAGCATGACTTAAAATAGTTCTTAAAGATGTGGCAACATGATTGTTGAAAATTATCTCCATATGTAGTACTTCAAACTTTTTTTTTGACAATTCTTTTATTGGAAAATTGGTTACAACTTGAGCTGAACTTGCTTTGAACCAATATTCGACCACATTGAACCATTTGCTCGAACATAACAATGTGTTAGCAGAAACTAACAATTGCAAAACCTTAAATGAGGATAGATCAGAAACCAGAAACAAAAGAGAAGTATAATAAAAGAGTGCATAACACTTAATATGATTTGTTCAATGACCTACAATGAGAAAACTTATAATATTAAAGAAAGTGTAGAAACTATTAAGAGAATAATTTCTCCCTAATTCTAAAGGACTACATTTTATATTGCATATCATGGTTAACGGTGCCATTTGATGTGTGCTCAAACTTATTGTACTTCATTAAGAGTTTTCAATTCTTTATCCTCTCATTGATATCTTCTAGCTTTTCGTAGAATTTAAAACACAATGCTGATAATTTTTTCATTTCCTGCTATCCACTTATCCATCATATGAAACATCCAAACTTGTTCTACTGTACTTTTGGTTCCTCAACAATTTTGTTCATCTCCTTGCACCTCTTTTTTGCGATACAAAACTTTAACTTGGTGTGGTGCTTCGTTCTTGGAGCATGTTAACCTACAACCTCGACAAAAATTGAAAGCTATCCATAAAATTGACACAGTTCAAAAAGGAAGCCCAACACCATTCATCCATCGTGTAAACATACATTGCAACTGCACGATCCGTCAAAGTCTTATTGGCAATTCTATGGGATGTTCAACTCTTTTCTTGCCTGACCACATCCTTTAGATTCTTCGTGAAATAAACTTCTATAGGACCTACCACCGGTACATCTACAAGTTGAATAAAATATTACGTTTTTCTTTTATTTATTTTCTTGAGAGAAAGGGTGTTGATAAATCATGACCCTCATGTTCGTTCATTTCATTATCCTCATCATCAAGATTAGTCACGAATGTTTGATGATTCATTTGATGTCTTATCTCATATTTTTTCTCAACATACTTTCCTAAATCTTCCTTAACATGCTCTTTGTACTTTGGACGGGATATGACGTTGCTATTACCATCTCTACGATGTCTGTTGAGAATATAATTAAGTAAATAAATGTGTACTCTCTCGAACAACTTAACCTCTTAGATAAGATAGGGACACACTTCAACATGATATTTTAGAGCAGACAGAGGTCCCAGGATGGAATCTCACCAACACCCATTATCAAAATGAACTTCCACGTACTTGGCTCATGAAAATATTTCAGGCTTGCACATGGAGGGGGGCATGTTGAGAATATAATTAAGTAAATAAAAATGTGCTCTTTCTAACCGTTTAAGATTTTTGATGAGATGGTTACACGCTTCATCAGTAACCTTGTTATGAAATACGTTGGATTGAACTTTGCTTCCATAAGTTCAAGTTGGGTCACTCCTTTCATCAGATGATTCCATTTAAATTGCTGTTACTAGAAAAAGGAAATCCAGTGAAGTAGAATAATGAGGCAGAGAGACGAAAATTATATCAAATAGAAAAGGACTGCAAGAGACAGAGAGAGGAATAAATATAATAATTTAGAAAAGACTGATATCTTGTCTAAAATCTTCGTTTTATTTATTGAATTATATCTTCAACATCTTCAGTGTCTTAGAGAATGACTCCCATCCCACTTTTTCCTCGGGGAATCTATTGTATCTTGATCCCAACATTTTAATGGCTCATCTGTCCTTCTGAAAACCCCTCACATCCCCACTTAATTGTTCTGTCCTCACTTTTAGCATCTGCATATCCATTATAGTAATTTATTCATGAAAGATGCGAGCAAAGTTGTCCAATGCATTGTAGAGGACTCAGACTCATGCTTGTTATATCGGACATACCAAATTATCTTAGCTTTATTCTCAAATATCCATTGTGCGAGGGACTTCTTAGTTCTGAAAAGGATTCTAATTCCTTGATTTGTTATTTCTTTTTCTGTGTTTTAAAAGAGGGGGTAATTTTATTTGTTATAGAAAGTGTACCAGTTGCATGAGCAAAAAGAGGGACCTAAGAGAGATTTTTTCACTTTTCCAAATAACAAACTTTGACATATGAACTTCTGTATATCCATAATATCTCCTCAGGGAACGCTACAGAGACCTCATAAAGCAGTGCCAAGCAATGCATTCCAGTGTAGGAACTGGTTCCCTTGCATATGTTGTTGGGTCCAAGGTCATGGACATGAGAACAAGTTCCAAAGATGATTGCCAAAGAGAAGCTGATGTCAAGAGTAGTCAAGCTTCTGATGTAAATACTGACAATTTATACGGTTACAGTGATTTTGATAATAATTGTATAGACACACCACATACACATCAAAAGGAAAGCTCTACTGATTCCGGTGACCTTATAAGTGCAAGGGGAAGCACAGATGGGGCAGCATTGGACTCTTTCTCTTCTGTGCCTACTTTGGGTCCATACTACTGCCGATCCACCGAACTTGGGGGTGAAGCATGTCAATCAGAATCGGTAAATGAGAACTATTTTGATTTTCCTGCCTTACCTGTGACTGATTTATTTGGAAAGAGTATCAAAAATAAAAAAGGTCATAGGTCATATGGTAAGAGAAATTTAGCAAGGCGTAAATTGAAATATGGAGAAGACAAGATGCACAGTTTCAGAATAAATAATAATGCAGATCTAGTCGCAGAAGCAAATGTTTCCTCATCATATGACGTGTCTCATTCCCTGAACTCTGAAATTGAGAGGGTTCATCCTAATGGGCCGGATTCAGTGTCATGGTCTGGAAAATTCCAAGAACGTGAAACAGAGATTCTTACCAAACTCAGAATATCTGATGCACCCGACACACCAAATATGAATGCGAGAACACCTCCAAGAGGTGGTTTCAGTGATGAAAGAGTGTCGGAATGGCTCTGGACATTACATCAGATAGGTAAGTTCAGCATTAGTGGTCACCTCTTTCCTACAGAAAATTTATTTCTTTTACCTCGATGTTAATGGTATTGAAATAGAATTTCCTTTTTGGCTTTTAGTTGTTGATGTAGTCAGAACAGATAGCCATCTTGAATTCTATGAGGATAGAAAAAATTTGGCTAGAATGTCAGATATCCTGGCTGTTTATGCATGGGTTGATCCGGCAACGGGATATTGCCAAGGTTGTTCCTTTTCTTCTGACAAAGTTCTTTTTGCTGTATCATTTCAAAGCTCTTAAAGTAATTCCTGTATTTTCTTCTATTATATTTTCTAGGAATGAGTGATCTCTTGTCTCCTTTTGTTGTTCTGTTTGAGGATAATGCTGATGCATTTTGGTGCTTTGAGATGCTTCTACGGAGAATGGTCTGTACAGGAACAACAATTCATGCATTATTTCAGTCTTTAGTTCTTCATTGTTTTTCCTTTTCTTTTGGTGCTTGTGACTTTATTTAGTGTTTCCTTTTCTTCAGCGTGAAAACTTTCAGATGGAAGGGCCAACTGGTGTCATGAAGCAATTGGAAGCTCTATGGCATATTGTGGAACTTACAGATCGTGAAATGTTTTCTCATTTGTCAAGCATAGGTGCTGAAAGCCTTCACTTCGCCTTCCGGATGCTGTTGGTGCTCTTCCGCCGAGAATTATCTTTTAATGAGGTTCTTTGTATGTGGGAGGTTTGTGTTTCTGTTTTTATCGACAATTGGAATGTTAGTTGCAAGGTGAAAGGACATGCCCTAATGAGGAAGCACCAACCCTTTAGCAGGAAAAGTACTATAGCGTCAGAAGTTTTCTTGTAATTTGATGGATTTGATACTTGGACCCTTTTCTTAATGAGTTCTAATTTCTGTGTTACGTCTCTTTCTATTTTCCTATGAATAGACAAAGAGATGATTGAAAAGTACATTGCCATGTCTATTAATAATATACATCCCAAATTTAGCTCTATCTACTATTTAGCTTTATAGCATCTTTTGGGAGTAGCCATATAATCAGCTAAGTTAGCCTTGTTCAACATTTCAGGGATACAGCTGTATCACCCTTCAAGCTCTCTACCATTTATCACCACCGGCTTATCCTATATGTACTATCCATCATCTACACTCTAAATAACATATCATTGCGAAGATTTGTAGAAAGGAAAAGGAAAAGAATTATAAAGGAGCGAAAATAGAGTTCAGAGATCTCATATGACTAAGATTCCATTCAACACGATTGTCATGCAATATTATTGATATTTAATATGGATAGTTTTTGTTCCATTTAGTCACAAGCATGTCTTCTTTCTCTTCAATATCATTAGATGTTCTGTGTTTACCAATTCTCAAAAAAAAAGTATCATTAGATGTTTTGTGTTATTATTCATCTGCTTAACTTATTTGGACTTTGCAGATGATGTGGGCTGCAGATTTTGATGAATCAGTTGCTTTTCGTCTTGAGGAGAACTGCCCTGAAATATTGGTCATTCAGATTCCAAAGGAATCTGAGGCTGAATCAGGAGAAGAAATTGTTGAGAATAACAATAGTGATTCAAAGGATGACTCACCCTCTAAACATGGAAGTGCAGAGCGTACTGTCTCTGCAAACAACGGGATGAAGCTTTCCTTAGCTCATCCATTTTGTGGTCTTACAAAGAATTTTTGGTCCAAAAGTAGTGGCATGCACAGTGTTAATATAGTCTCGTCAACAAGAAGTACTGTTGATGAATTACCAGTTTTTTGTGTAGCAGCTATTCTTGTCATGAACCACCATAAGATCATTAAACAAACTCACTCAATTGATGATCTTATAAAGGCAGGTTTATTTAACTTAACATCGACTGTGTTGTATACTGATCGTTGAATGGATGCTTTTAACTGTGTGATTCCGTCTTTTTCATTGTTAATTACTTTGGTTTATGTGTCATTCTGATTTTGAAAGGTAATGTGAAGTGATCAGTTCAGCAACTCTATGTGGTGGTGCTTATTTTCTGTTTATTTAGTCTCTTCCTTTTTGTTTTGGACTCCACAAGAATTTGCGTATATTTCCTATTAAATCTTCTTATAACTAGTCACTAGATTACACTACTACAGACAAAAACATTTTGTTGCAGTGAAGATTTCTCTTTATTTATTTCTTTATTTGTTTTTCATTTTACTTGATCCTGATGGTTTAGCTACTAATATCGTTAATTGTTTCGTGGAACGTGTTTCCAAAACATTAGCTAGTTATTATGCTAAAATGTCAGGTTTTGGCATTACATCTGAAACCTCCTCCTTAGTTGTGTAACTTATGAGCATGCTGTGATGTATCTGTAAACTCGTGATTAACCATTACTTCCCTAAAAATTGCTTTGTGTATGTAAGTCCAAGTGTAGTCAACAGGAACTTAATGCATCTCTATTTGCTGCTGAAGGGTTAAAAGTAAATTTTGAAAATGCCAGATTATTTTTATTTTTATCATGCTTGTTATATTTTAAAGTGTATGTCCTACCGTTGATATATCAATTTACTATATTAACATGCTGATGGACCTTGGACTTCACCTCACTTCATGAACATGGCGTTGTTATCTTCTTTAGGGGCGGTGATTGATTATTCTGTCATTTTGGCTGGTTTTTCAGATGCCTCCTCATTTTACCTTGGTGCTATCCGATGTGGAAGTTAGTCTTGAATTATTTTGTGGCACCTCCCTCTCTCTCTCTCTCTCTTTGTATTTGCCCGTCTTATGAATTATGAATTTGTTTGGAGTTAACACACATGTACGCATCACATGAATACGATAAATTAGTTGGGGTTAAATTGTTAGTATTTACTAATAATTATATGTTGAACATGTATCAGATATTCAACGACAATATGTTAAAGATTCGGGTCAAGAGGTGTGTACGGACTGCCATCAAACTGCGGAAGAAGTACTTCTATAAGGTTCTATCTTCTAACCTGGCATTGGGATTTTGATACTTTTTCCTGCTCAATGGGATCATTCAAGTTTTCATACGAGAGTTCATATTATTAATATTTCATCTGGACAAGTTGGTCTTGCTAATAAAAACCTACTGTTTTTGAATGTCTCTCTCCTGTTTGAAGCAGCTGATTAAAGGTAGAAATCCAGCAGCCCAAAATGGTGACTGAGTGTTTGGACTCTTCCATTTGTTTAGATGGCAAGTCAGATCTCTCATGTGGAGTTGTTAACTGTAATATGATTTTAGCGTTGGAGTGCGGAACAATTATCAGATATAGTTTTCTTTGGAGTTTATGTAACAGCAATGTGGTTGGCATTGAGTATATGTCCATGCACTACCTTCACGCAAGGTACTTTGCAGTTTTTTGTTTCTCATCTGAACCCAATAAACCAGTCTTGTTTGATTCCCGAAATTCTTGTTTTTGTTAATTTATGAGACCTGACTTCTGATGGACCATACAAATTTCCTCTCATTTGTTTTTCATGCCTCGGGTTTATTTTTAGTGACTGTTGGACAACAATTCAATCACATGAGAAATTGGCTGGAGAAGTGTAAAGGATTTTAGGTTTAAATTAGCCAAGAAAATATGATTTCTTGAAGTGATGGAATGACTCAAGAAATATCCTCTCAAAATGGAGTTGTTAAGAGGAAGAATAGGCATCTACCTGAGACAACTCGGGCACTTCTATTCCAAATGACAGTTCCTAAACAACTTTGAGTTGTGCATTCTCTACTGTTTGTTTTCTAATATATTGTGTGTCATCGAATGTGCTTGTTGGTAATGTGCCTTACACTGTTAGTTTTCCAAATAAGACACTATTTTCGATGGAACTTGGGGTATTTGGAAGCTCATGTTATGTTCGAGATGTTCAACCACCTATTATCTAGTTGGATCCGAATGCATTGAAGTGTGTTTTCTTGGGATATTTTCTCCTTCAAAAGGGTATCGGTGTTATCTACTGAACTTGGAAAACATATGGCATCAATTGATGTGGTATTATCGTAGACCACCATTCTTCTATGCACCTCACATATCTTCGATTCAGGGAAGAAAGATGAGTGATTGGTCTATTAGGTCATTCATGTTGTGACAAAAATCAGATGATGTTGTTCTTCCGTTTCTTAGTACTTCATTGAACACCAATCCACTACTGTTCCTTCAACCATTGTTCCATTTGCACCAACAAAACCGCCAACTGTTCATGTTTACTCGAGGAGGTGGAAAACATATGAAACAATTCCTTCGCCACTTGATTCCCCAAAAACTCTTAACCTTTCTATTGCTCCTCATAAAGGTACATGTTAGTGCAAATCCACATATTGCACTGCTAATTTTGTCTCTTATGACCACTTATTAGCGCTTTGATTTCCTCTCTAGACTCCATCTCTATCCTCAACTAGTGAAGAATGCCTTGAACTACCCTGGATGGCATAACGTAATGCTTGAGGAGATATATGCTTTAGATGAAAGTCACGCTTGCGATTTGCTGGGTTTATCCAAAGGAAAGAAATTAGTTTGGTCCAATTGGTATTTGCAGTCAAAGTTAATCTTGACGGCCCCGTCGCAAGACTTAAGGCCAAACTTGCGGCTAAAGCCTATGCTCGGACTTATGGGGGTGGATTATTTCGACACCTTCTCCCTGGTAGGCAAGCTTACCTTTGTTCCCTTGTTTATTTCCTTGGTTGCTTCTGAACATTGGCCTTCAAATCTGTTGGATATGAAGAATGCAATTCTTCCTGCTGATCTCAGTGAAGAAGTGTAAATGGAGCAACCACTTGGGTTTGTTTTAGGGGGATTATGGGGAAGTTTGTCATATGTGAAAATCTCTATATGGTCCAAAGCAAACATGTTGTGCTTGATTTGGAAAATTTAACTATGTAGTTCAGGAATTTGGATTGAAGAAGAGCAAGTGTGATCACTGAGTTCTCTACGGACGATCAAAAGTTGGTATCACTCTTTTCGTTGTTTATGTCGGCAATATTGTTATTACATGAGATAGTTTGCAGGAATTTCTCCTTTCAAGAAGTTTTTACATGCCAAGTTTCATACCAAACAAGTGGGGCAGTTGAAATACTTCTTGGGCGTTAAAGTAGCAAGAAAAAGGATTTTCTAGTCCCAAAGAAAGTATGTAGTGGCCTACTTGCATAAACTGGAAAATTGGGAGCCAAATTGTGTCGTACACCAATAGTTCCTTATATACTTTTTACTAACGATGATGGTGACCCTTTTGATGATCCAGAAAGATACAAAAGGTTGATTGTGAGATTGAACTAACTTATAGTGATTAGATATTGCATATGCATTAGTATCATCGGTCAATCATGTCTGCACCGACAGTCAAACATTGGGTAGTGTTGGATGAATCAATTTGCATTTGGCTGCAGAATTGATAATTTGCCTAATCCATTATGTTTCAAGTCTTCTCTATGGATATTGGGAGTACTTGGTAAATTTAGTCTTTAGAGGAGAATGCTATGTAAAGTTTACCTTAGTGTAATTCTTACTATGCCTGATAATTTGTCTGTTGATATGATGTTCCCGATAGTAGGAGTACTATAATCTGGAATTGGAGCCGAACACATATTTGGTACCTGTAATGGTTATACATGCAGATACTTTTGGTATATTTCATATTATAGCAAGTGTCTCAGTATGCTATTTCGTCTTTCAAATTTCGAATATTGTCATGTTAATTGTAGTGGAGAACTAAGATGCACCTTTTTTGTATTTTTTTCTGCAGGACTGTTAAGTTGCATGTTTCATTTACCTTGGTTGGTGAATACAATCAAGTGGTTAGGGAATACAAAATTTTGCTGTCATAAAGTTAGTGGTAAGGATTATGTATCAGCAATTTCGATAAACTTGTCAGCATTGAGATCTCATGCGAAAGTTTAAAGAGTTGATGAGGATTAGGAATCCCTTTCAGATAATATTTTTGGAGGAAAAGAAAAGATTCTTTCATATCTTTGTTACCCAATTTGTCTTCAATCATCACAAGTTAGAAACAGTAAGAAAATATATATTTATCCGGGCCAAATGTATTGTACGGTACTTTATATGGGAACGTCCATGCTCGTTAATATGCAATCTCAGTGTAGGTTATAGACCTCCCATCTCGTTCAACGCAATGGGACTGAATGCTCTTCAGAGTAGGTTGCATACAACATATTGTTGTCATTTCTCTCACACACATAGTAGTTGCTGATCAACTACAAAAACAGATTCATGAAAGAACCTTCTATTGTAACTTTGTTGGTGATTAGTATATTCTTGTCCTTTTTCTGGTGTGAATTTTTTTTTAGGTGAACACTTGATGAGACTTGATTTGTCATGCCGGCCTTTTTTTTTTTTACGAGAAGAGTTGCCAATGTCCTTTGTCCATTGCATGGAACAAGATGATCAAACACTGAAATTGTAGATAGAAAAATGAAAAACATCAACTTTGTTTTGTTTCATGAATCACTTGTTCAAGGCAATATTTTTATTTCCTTGTAAGAAAGATAAAAGGGATTATGCAAGAGTACCTCCTCAATCTATGTCCGGAATTTTAGAAATACACTTATATTATACTAAGGTCCTATTATTCCTGAACTTATTTTATAATAATTTTCTATCCCTTTTTGACCTACCTGACACTATCTTGCAGGTCCAACGCAGGTTGATTTTTTTTTCAAGCTAGTGTCACGTAGGTCGAAAAGGGTAGAAAATTACTTATAAAATAAGTCTAGGGGACAATAAGACCTTAGTATAGTTTAAGTGTGTTTCTAAAATTTCGGGCATAGGTTGAGGGGTACTTGTGCATTTTTCAAAGATAAAAATCTTTCCTTGCAACCATGAGGGAATGAATTCGAGCGAGAGATAGTTGTGGGAAAATTATGCAAAGATGATTTTAGAAATTGGGATGCTGCTGGGTTGTGGGTATATGTGATTTCTTGTGGGTTCAACTTTAATTTTTAACTTTTTACACGTTCTAAGAGTGAACATTATTTATCATTCTATAATTCTACTTAAGTATTTGAGATAGTATATGAAAATGATTTAATAAAAAATAAAATAATTTTTTACATGTTTTTCAATTGACTCCTAAAAAAATAAAGTTTTAAGTTACTACCCTATTAAATTAATATAAATTTTTTTAAAAAAAAGAAGGGAAAAGGTCCTAATTTACCCCTTACCTTTATGATTTGGAGATGATATACCCTCCATTTAGAAAATGGCAGCCATGCCCCCTGCTGTTGGCTAATATGCCCTTTTAACTAACAAATTAGTATTGAATAAAGGGGAAAATGACAAATATACCCTTGAATTATTGTATAGGGTGCGTCAATATCCTCTGTTATGCTTTAGGGCTATGTATGCGCTTACCGTTAATATTTTAGGTTGTGTATACCCTAGAGATTAACGGCGGGACACGTTATTTCATCGAAACAATTTGGATAACTTTATTTTAATTTTATCCAAAAATTAAAACCCACCCATATGACTTGCCCATGACCCATTTATCCTAAGCAAATTTGGATAAAATATAGCTACAAGATTCCCGTCAGTTTTCTTTCCTTCACCCTTGCGTCCCGGGCGGCTACAAGATTTCTGTCAGTTTCGATTCGCAAATGTTAGAGAGCCATGAATTTGATCACAAAATTGATGAAAAATAAAAATTGAAATTCCCTGCAATATTCAATGAAATTATTTTAGTACATTTGGTGCTTTGGGTTATGATTTGGATATGGTTATATGGGTTTTTAAATTATCGGGTCGTTTAATTATGGGTAAGTTTTTAAATTTATGGATAATAATTAAAATAAATTTAGCTGAACCGTTTAGATGGAGAATTGTTGCTCTCTATACACAATCTAAAATATTAATAGTAAGAGTATATATAACCGCAAAGTATAATAAAGGGTATTGATGTACCATTTATAACAATATGGGGTATATTTATTCTTTTTTCCTTTAATAAATTAAAAATTCATTATTAGCTTGTAATTTAAGAAAATGACACATGGTTTTTAAAATACCCCACCTTCCACCATACCCACCCGATCCAATTAGAAACAATATAAATCCACCCACTCTAATTAACTCCACCCATTTCATTTCATTGTTTCCACTTCAATAGAAACAAAAATCAAAAGTTCTGTTAGGACCTGTGAGCTCTACGATCCTGAGATCGGGAATGAAGAAGATCCACCATTGAAGCCAATGGTAAATTATGAGACGGAGACAAGGATGGTAATGATTTATGACAACTTTTGATGAATCTTATTAGGCCTTGTGTAATGGATTTGTCAACTTATGTATCATTTAGTAATGAAATGAACATGTTAGAAACATTCAAAAATGAGTTAGAACCATGAATGACTCATTGACATTCCACGTTGGAGCGGAAATCATATTTCAAGAGTCACTCGCTGCAGAAGTGCTTCTCATTTATCAAGAGCTCGGGGATAAAACAACTACTATTTTATCTACGGCATCATATAAGCTAGTGAAAAATGCTAATTTTCGTCGTAAGTTAACAATTTTGAGATCGATTGACTCTAGTTTAGAGCTCACCCGAATCCTCAAAATTTCTTTTTATTTTTTATTCATTTGAGCGTTGAAAGTGGAAATAACGAAATGAAATTAGTTGGGTTAATTTGAGCGGATGTGGTTTTTCGTTTTAAATGTGACAAGACATTTTCTTAAATTGAAGTAAAAAAAATAAATTTTTAATATATTAAATATTAATCTGTTAAGTAAAAAAATGAATTTTTAATTTATTAAATATTAATCTGTTAAGTAAAAGGGCATATATGAGTCATTTCTATAAAGACAGGGGCATATATGAGCCACTTTTTAAACAGAGGGTGTTTTAGCTCCAAAACATAAAGTTCAGGGGTAAACCATGTCTTTTTCCCTAAAAAGAATTTATTGTTATGAATATTATTTATAGTATCAATTTAGCTAGAAAAAATATTTAAAAACTTATGTGGGCGAGTTCATGCGGAGCGGGTTGAAAATGTAAAAGTTGTTATGAGGGGTGAGGCGTTGTTGTTTAAAAAATTTGCGGGTTAAGCTCAATCCTCCCCACCCTCACCCGCCACCGCCCATTGCCATCCCTAAGTATCAAATTTGAAAGAAAATAAATAGGTGGTATTTGAAAGGGAAAATAATACTTATATCTAAAGAAATAAAATATTTACACTTCAATGTCTCATTACTGTTATACCTCTTTTAAGTTTAAAGGAAAAATTACCTGTCTACACACCTTTATTTACTATATATTATATTATTCTCTATCATTTCAAAATATTTTAAAAATCAATATTTTTCATTTAGAAGCCCAAACGTATGAATACTCTACTCTCCACTCCAAACCCACCTTTCACCACTCCTTCAATTTGTCATTATTTGCACTTTCATAATCTAATTAGTTATCTCCTTAATTTCAATTTGAATTTTAAAAGGTTTTTCTCTAGTCAATCAGTTTCAAATCTATCAGTAGGCAGTTATCGTCTTATTCGTGCTGCTGGACTTGTGAAAAAAAAATTCATTAGTTTCATTATATATATTAAAGATGCTTCTTTTAAAGTATTAGGATTATTTAATTAGATACATTTAGCACTGATCAAATTTATGATTCTAATGATCATAAATGCACGTAAAACAAATAAAAGCATATTGATTCATTGACTATGACAAATCAATCTTCTATTTTTATCTTTCAAAGCGAAAGTGAAAAAACACCGAAGAAAGGGGGTAGAAAAGTTGTCGATGCAATTTCTCGATCTGCATTACCCAAGGTATTTATTCCCTAACTGATACTTTTTTTTATGTTTGATTTCCTCTGTTGTTAGCTACTTCAAAAACTTCGCGTTGATCTAAAAGTGAGATTCTCATATTGCTATGTATCTTTGATTTAATTCTACTATGTTAATACATTAAATCCTAATTTTGTTCTCTCTTTGATTTGTTGTTATGAATGTATCAAATTATTAAGTTCAAATGTGTGATGGGTTGTAATATGCAGAAAATTGAATCATGTTTTAACATAATTGATACTTGATACATAAGTACCACATAATGAATATATGATTTTGTACTTAATATCATATACAAAATTTTGACGGTTTTTTTAGTTTATCAAGTTGTAATGAATATGAAATATACCTTTTATTATTATGTATTGATTAAAGAGTAAGATACTTTGTAATTGCAATTATGTATCATATACTTAAATTGTTATGTTCACATTTTTGTTCCAATATGATTTCAACCAGTTCAACATGTATCATGCAAATTGTTTTAGTTGATGAACATTATTTTGAAATTGCAGTTTCTGAAATACGACATATTAAACAGATTTTAGCGTCGGATATTTTTGTGGCCAAATTGCACAACAAGTGCATGTGATCGTTCATGTAGTAAAGTGACTCGTATAAAGAGACGACTATTATACCCACAGAACTTACGTCTAGAATAACTGAATTTCTCCAACTTTCAGCTAAGCATAAGTGTTATCAGGATTCCAAAAGTGATTTGTTTTATAATTCTAAGAGTTAAACAAAATATAAAAACACGATTCAATTTCAAGGGTTTAAAGAATGATTGGGTAAGTGAGTCTTCATTACCTTCTCCAGTACTGAACGAATCTTTCCGGTTTAGCTATAGAACTTACTAATCCTTGATCATCGTCCAGTTGGACTTTCAACACAACCTGCAACAAATGAGTCGCTAAGATCAAGTTGTCAACCCTTGATTTTCAACTTTAGAAATCAAAATAATCAAATACTTCCTAATTCTAAAGTCCTCGACAGCGGCGTCAAAAACTTGTTGCGCCCAAATCACACTTGCAAGTGCACGCCGTCGTCTAAGTATTAAAGTGGCTCTTATAAAGAGCCAAATATCGTACCCACAAGGACTTACCTCTGGAATACTTAATTTCACCAACTTTCAACTAAGCACAAGTGTTATGAAGATTTCAAAGGTAATTTATTTTACAATCTAATTAAACAAAGTATAACATACATAATCAATTTCAAGTATTTAAAACAATAATTGGATAATGTCTAGGGCTACAACTTTTATCAAGATTCATGCAATTAATATCATTTAAATGGGTTTTTATCAACTATCGAATAAGTGAATCACAAGGTTAAATGTATGATCCTAGTCTCTCAACCTCTAATCGCCTATGATAATGACAATCTAACTGCATCGTTGAGCGGAGATAGGCTATATCAAGCACCAAGCATTATGATTTCTTCCTGTATAGTGACCAAGCATGATTTCTAGGTATATTCCTATACTAGATACAAATTAACCCTAGTTATTAAGAGAAAATCATACTCCTTATGCTTCACGTTCTATCCTCTTATTCATCTCCCGAGTTTAATTTTGACAATGTGTTTATTTCAAAGGTGATCAGGCACGAAATACAAAAAATAAGAACATAAGAAAGATTCATATGATAATTGACATTATCCTAAGAAAACGTAATAAATTATAATCATCCTATAATCACAACCCTAGAACTAGGGTATTTAGCTACTCATAATAGTAGATTTGATCAAGCAATGTTTAATAAACATAAAAAGATCGAAAGTAAAGAGTTTAGGAAAGAACCCTAAAAAATGATGAAAAAGTTATCCAAGTCATCGTTCTTCAAAACTATGAAAAAGAATGTTTAGTAAAAATAAAATATTAAACTCTTTATACTAAAAGTGGAAATGGCCAAAATTACACCAGGGGCGCAACGCGGAGCAGCTTTCAATTCCCATTCGAACACATTTGCTCACCTCCTTGACGCGGAAATTACAGAATATTCTACCTAAATTTGAATCTCGTGTACCAAAATTAAACTCCCTCTTCGCGACGCACAGAGGATACAAAGTGCTATGTCTAGAAATTAATTCACTAGCCCAAACTAAAACTCCTCTCTGTGACGTGTAGAGGACATGAAGATGCCTTAAATGACGTTTCTTCAATCTTTTTTCTTGCTTCTTTTCGACTCGGATCTTTTGTTTTTTCCCTTTTCCATTCTCTTTCTCATTTTTCTAATTAAGCTCACCTACACAAGTAATCATGTTGGTTAGCTCAAAAAAACCAAAAGACTTGATAAGATTATAAACAAACACACCTTGAATTCAAACCTAGCTTAAATATGGACGTTATTATAATTTTTTGCCATATAAATATTCCTAAGCTCAGATATGTTAGTTGCAACATTGTTATGGAAGTACAACTAGTATAAGGCCAATGAGGGATATGTTAGCGATAAAGATGATCCACCAAAGCCTAAGAGTCACTTCACTCCATTAACCCAAGATGATTTTGTTCATGTAGAATAGTGATTATGTATTAATACATTGATAACTTTTGATATTTATTTTTTTAGGCTTAAGTCATATGCAACCCTTTCAAGTTGTCGGCATATTTCACTTAGCCACTTTAGTTTAGACTTGTACGTATTGAACAGTTTAACCTTAAGAATTTTATATATATGTGACATTAAATGACAATCAATTATATAACAAAGGCATGTGTATTTCAATCGCATGTACTAACATATCTACCAATAGAATAATGACAAGTGGTATTGAATCTAATTTTTTACAAGCTTCATTTAAATAATTCAAAAAGAATTTTAAGAAACTAATATTTTATTTTCTTGAATTAATCCAATCCTTATTGTTTGAGACCCATTTTTCCTTTCATCGGCATTGATGCCGGCACCAGCAAGTACAACGATCACACAAGCTTAATACCCGTTTTCTTTCATTTTGATAGCAGTAAAAATTTCTATTCATTTCCTTAATATTCTTTATATTAGTAATCATTCATCACAATTACAATAGATAATTTCAAACTTTCACCCGAAAAAGTTCAATTCATATCTTTTCCATCGAAACAAATGAAACTTCACTGAAATATTTGAGATAAATATATCTACATAAGAAAAAAGAAGGAAAATATATAAGAAGAAATAATTATAAAGGGGTACATAAAGAGAAAGGTGGTTGAGACAGGGTGGGGTGGGCACCGTGCGTAAAAAAGAAGATGAAAATTTTGGATGAGAATGACTACAGGGATCAAAATATTGGTTGGAGAAGAAAATTTTATTTTCTTTTATTTTCTTTTTAAACAAATTAACTTTTGCCTTTTTATTAATTTAGGTATGTAAGTTAGAAAAAAAAAGAAAAAAATAATTGTAACGCCCCAAAATGAACTAAGATGAACTAGAGTCCCATGAGTGTTTATTAAATTAATTTGAAGTTAAAATGAGTTACTTTAGTGTTCTTAGGCATTCTGTGAAGTTTGGAGGTTAAACGTCCATGACGTTCGGAAGGTGTGCCTTAGAAAGTGTTCTTGCATCTTGTCGTGTTTGAGTGAGTTTTACGTGTTCGTTTTCCTTGAAACTATGGTGGGATGTTCCTAAGACCTAGAAGACTTAGTTCAGGTGTTTAATGTTCGGGAATGACCCAACCTAGGACCCACAAGGGGCCTAGATGAAGGGCTCAAGATTTGGACAAAGCTGCCAAGGACACTGCCCAATCGACGAAGCGATCTACTGGGCTTAAGTCCATCGACGCCCCGTCGACTAGGGGGACGTCGTTCCTTACTCAGTGGGAGGCTCATCCCCTCCCTTCACCATCATATGATGCCATCGACGCCGAGCAGCACGGGCCGTCGACTCATCGATGCCCAGTAGCTTGGGTCGTCGATTGGCCACTTCCATAAAGCTGTCAGTTTGCTGCCTTGGCTTGGGGTGTTTGGTAAATGCACCCCAAGTCTTGTATGACCGTAAGACGTTATTTTTAGAATTTTCTCTCAAAAACCCCTCTCTTTTAGAATTTTCTCTCAAGTCTTCAAGGAAGCTAGAAGTCAAGAAGTTCTAGAAGGGATGTGTATGGTCGTTCTCCATCAAAAATCTTTGTTATTTATTCTATGTAAGGTATGATATCCATCCTTTAACTCTCTTTCATTCAAGGAGTCCCATCTAATGAATTTTCAAAATGAATTTTCAACCCTAGTTTCTCTATCTTCAAATCTAAATATGGGTCTTGCATGAAAACGTTTATAATGACTTAATAATGGTATTCCTAATGTTAGTTGATAATTTTAAAGTTAAAACTTCAATGAGATCATGTTAAAGCTTTTCTTCAAATGGTTGGTTAAGAAATGGGTTAAATGAGCTTTGGTTTTCTTGTGTTGTTATTGTTGCTTAGCTACTTCCCTAAGGCTACATTATGATGAAATGATTAGAAAATGTTATAGGTGATGAAAGCTTGGATTAAAAGGTAAGTTGGTTATGATGTTTATCTTTGATTTCAAAATGCTATTGAGTGGTATGGTCCAACTTCTTGTTGGCGGTGTTACTTGAATTGTATGAATGTAAAAGTTACTAGTTTATTGTGAATGGCGATATTAAGACTTGTTATGTGAAGTAAGATGATAAACATTCTATTCTTGTTAAATGTGCCTTACAAAGTGATTAATTGAAGTAGACTAGAGTATATGCTTGAATGAAGTTATTCTTGTTAATTGTTATGAAGCTTGTTATGAAGTATGTTAAGGATTATGTCTAAAGGACTTATATGATTATATGAAGTTTGTAAAGTGTATGATGTGATGAAGGAAGGTCTAAGCATGTATATAATGAAATGTAAATGAAATGAAGCTTATGTGCAAGGTGTGCTCACATGTACACATACACTCTCACTTAAATGACTCAATGAAGTGAAGTTATGTCCTAAAGGGGTTTTTTGGGGTGAACGCTCTTCGTGAGTTTAGATGAAGTGTTTAGTAGCAACCCCACTACATCTCATGAGATTTCTAAGATAGGTTGGAGGATGAATGCTCTTTGTTAGTTGAGATGTGATGTTCACTGGTTATCCTAAACCTATGGTATATAATGTTGAAAATTCGTGGGAAGTTATGCCTTGCACCGAGAGGATATGAAGGAGAGGTGGATTACACTTCGTGAGTTTAGATTTTGTATTCCAATGTACCTCTTGAGATTAGTACTCCTCATTAGTAGAGAATAAGTTACTTAGTAGCAATCTACTAACCCTTAACTATGCGCCCACATAGGTGTAGCTATTGGCAAAGCCATGTAAATGATAAGAGAATGACCTCATTCTAGGCAAGTGAGGATCCCTTATACGATAGGAGTTAATATCGGGATTCCATGTATATTTCTCATGGTCTATGTTGGTTAAGCTAAATCCCACAAAAGAATTGATTGAACTAAGTCTTATAAAAGAACGCACTACTTAGGGTATATGGGACGCTATCTACTCATTGCACTAGGTAGGACCTTCCGAATGGTAAGACTTGGTGCCAAACCTTCTAAAAGAATGTACTACTTAGGGTAGATGGTGGTATGGGACGCTATCTACTCATTGCACTAAGTAGTCATTCCGAAAGGGAAGACTCTGGTGTTTTCTTGGGTGTCTATTAATGTCTTGCCATTGATTGAGAGGATTCTTTCTCCCGAGTTGAGTAATTCTAAAAGGGTATTATTGAGGATTTATTTGGTGTGTATGGAATGAGGCATATACATACTTCCTTTATAACTTACCTTAGTGAGTCTTAGGATAATTCTGAGGTAGGGAAACTCTTACGGAAAATGAGTTCACTTTCTCTTTCGCTTGGCCTTGGAAGTTCACTCACTTAGAATAGGATAGTTTATTGTAATTGCATACATTGTGAATGCTTTAAATAATATATTGTAAATGTTCAAATGGTTTCACTGTAAATTCTTAATTAGTTAACTGTAATGGCATTTTTAGTTTACTGTGAAGTTTTGGGAAGTTTCTGTAAAGTGTTCCTTTAGTTTAAAAATTATGGAAAAACTCCTTAAAGTGTTAAATGATGTTCGTTATGTTTTTTTGTTTCTAAGTTCATGAATGTTTTACTTAATTTGGCATTAAATGGTGTTTTACTAAAATGTGCCCAAGGATATAGTGAGGATCCTTGGGACAATAAGAAATGAGCAACAACACATGTGCAAGAATTCGGTTAGGGTGGTAAGGGTGGTTAGGGGCAGGTGGGTGAGAGTTGCTTAACTGTTTTAATAATTTCACAATTTCAATTCATTAATTGTGATAATTAATATTGTTAATTATCACAATTAATGAATTGAAATTGTGAAATTATTAAAACATTTAAGTTGTTTATCATATCTAAGCTATATATTCTTGAAGAATATTTATAATTTAAATTTATTAAAGGAAAAAAATTAAAATATATTCTCCATTTTAGATAGTAAAACAACGGATGCATAGACAGGGTCTTGACGGACGGCCACGAAACAATTTGGCATTTTTGACATCGGAATCCGGATCACCCATCAAATGAAAATTTTGACAAATTATAAATTATATACTTAATGTTTTTATTAAGATAATTTTAAAAAAATAAATTAGGGATAATGCCCAAGTACCCCCTCAACCTATGCCCGAAATCTCAGAGACACACTTATACTATACTAAGGTCCTATTACCCCCCTGAACTTATTTTATTAATAATTTTTTATCCCTTTTTAGCTTACGTGGCACTATCTTGTGGGCCCAACGATAGTTGACTTTTTCTTTCGAACTAGTGCCACGTATGCTAAAAAGGGGTAGAAAATTACATTTAAAATAAGTTCAGGGGGGTAATAGGACCTTAGTATAGTATAAGTGTGTCTCTGGGATTTGAGGCATAGGTTGAGGGGGTACTTGGGTATTTTCCCAATAAATTAAAACGATAGTTAAAAAATGTAAATAGTACAAAAGGGGTGCTAAATGCATGGTTGTCCAAACTAGAAGGACAGGAGCAGGAACAGTGGTCGAAGCATTTAGACAGTAGTTTTTGACCCCATACTTTTCTATACTATCTAAGTATAGGTTGGAATCAAGGTTGAAGTCTAGAAGGCAAAGCTGGGAAAGTTCCTCTCAACACAAAGTGTCCTCATATATTCGAGGGCATAATTTCTTTCTTCTTAGTTTCCTTATGTTAAGACTTATTATGAATTTCATTTCAATGTACACGGTCGTGTCCCTAAGTTATTTATGTCGTCTCTTTAAGTTTGGCTTGTGACGATGAGATTTTCTAGGTATTTATAAAAGATTCCTTTTTATATTAAATGTTCATTAAAAGTTTTAATTCCACACTAATTTTCATGTCTTATGTAATGAATGCTAGTTGAATGGATTGTACAAGACCCCAAAGGGTCAAGTACGTCTTGTCACGAAACGAGGGTTCCTCCTAACTTCTAAGGTGAACTTTCGGCTCATGACAGATTTGGTATCAAATCATAAGGTTCTGGAAAATAGTTTAAGGTCTAAAAGTCTCACAAGCCACGTCTAGTAGTATCTTGGTCATTGGTGTGAGTCACGACATATCCATGGACAAGAGGCTATAGGACGGTAGAGTTTCACTTTCTTCATTACTCTTGAATCGTGCCATAGAATTTAACTCCATAAAGTCTCTCTCTCTTGTGTTCCCTTGTCCGGTGGTCTTCTAGGTGTGATTGCTTAGAAGGAGAGATGTTTCTATGTTTGAGGGAGAGAAAAAGTGAGTTTTGATGTTATGATGGTTTTGTGGCTAATAGAATAGAAATGAAGTTAAGTTTTGAAATTTGGGATGTGATGCCATTTATGGCTAGGTGTGAATTATGAGGTTGGGAGTGCTGTGATGAGAAACTTTATGGTGATGTAGTTCTAAGCATAGTAAGAGTTATAAGAATGAATAAAGTGCTTTTGAGAATAAATGAGTTATCTTGTGATTATGTTCAATGACGGTAGATATGCTTTAAGGCATGAATTTGAGGAATGTTGTAAGAATGTGGAAATTTGTAGGGGTAGAGGGCAAACCTCTTGTGTGGTTAATGTTTGAATAGTCATTCTTGTTATTTGGTGGATGTTGTGGTGTAGGCTTGTTCTAATGAAAAAATGTGGTATGAATATCTAGTGGGAGAGCTTTCTTCCATGATATTGAGTTATGTTTAAGAGAGTTTGTTTAGGATTGAATCCAAAAAAAAAGAAGAAGAGGGAAGTGTTATGATTAACTTGTTTGATTGATGTTTAATTTTGAGGTGCATGAGTTGAGGGTAGTGTGAGTTCCTACCTTGCGAGACACATAATGGTGCTTTGAAGTATGAGGCCTTGAGGATGGATTTACCCTAAGTGGTGGAGAGTGAGTTGAGTAAAATGGCATGTAATGTACTTAGTCCAAGAGAATACTCAAGATTCACTAAGTTGGAGTGGTAGTATGGATGCTACTCTCCACATTGCACTTAGTGAAACTTACCAAGTCTCATTGGAGTAAGTTAGTGTGGTCTTTTCCCTCATAGTGTCATGCCATCTTTATAAAGTTGCTTGGAAGGTGAATTATGAAATTTTTAAGCATGTGACATAATGATGTTTTGAATTCACTATAATGAAGTTCAAATTTTGAGAAAATTGCATTTTTCATGAATTATGATTTCAAGGTGTTATAAGATGACTTTATGTGACTTTATAGTTCATATGATCATGTAATCTTTATGAATTGATCAAAGAATGGAATTTTGAAATTTTTACCATGTTTGGCAGTGACACAGTGAATGTTCACTGTAATGATTTTGCATTTTGAGAAAAATTTATTTTGTCTTAATCGAAGTTTCAATGTGTGCAAAAATGTTGTATATGAACATGTTTAATGTTGGCGAAGGTAGTTCCTCCATAAAAGAAGGTTAAGGGTGAGTTTTGAAGTTTATGAAGTTTTGCTAAAAGTGTTTGTGTTGCAAGTGTTTGAAAGTGTGAAATGATGCTCCTTGCTAGCTGATGCTTTGATTTGAGTGTTTGAGCCTTGATTGCAATGTGTTATGTGATTCTAACACTATGTTTGGATCATTGTTATCCATTGTATTGTATTGTATTGTTGCTATACCTACAATGTTTGTTTTGGTTGTTACTTAAAATGTATTGTACTGTATTGTTAAATTTCGTTGTTACGTAACAATGGAAACCCCTATTTTATGGAACAACCAATATGATGTGTTCTCAATGTTACTTAATTTCTTTTTTCAATTATATCTTTACGTAATATTTTAAAATACTATTTTACCCTTTACTTTAATTATTTGAATCTAGTGACACCTCATACCCTAGAATAATTAAGGATATTTAAGTAAATTTATAAATTACAATACAGTACGATACAATCAAACCAAGCAATTAAAATGTTACTAAACAACAACAAACAATACAATCTAGCCAAACATTGTATCTACCATACAATATAGTACAATAGAGTACAATACAATAAAACACATTATGAAACAATGGGTAACAATGATCCAAAAAAGCGTAAGTGAGTCCTTTTTGTTTATAAAGTTTAAGTGTCATTCGAGGATGAATGTTATTCCAAGTTGGGGAGAATGTAATGCCCCAAAATGAACTAAGGTGAACTAGATACTCATGAGAGTTTCTTGAATTAATTTGAAGTTAAAATGAGTTACTTTAGTGTTCTTAGGCATTGTGTGAAGTTTGGAGGTCAAACGTCCAAGAATGTCCATGAGTTCGGAAGGTGTGCCTTAGAAAGTGTTCTTGCGTCTTGTCGTGTTTGAGTGAGTTTTACATGTTCGTTTTCCTTGAAACTAAGGTGGGTTATTCCTAAGACCTAGAATACGTATTTTAGGGGTTTAACGTCTTGGCACGATCCAACCTAGGACCCACAAGGGGCCTATATGAAGGGCCCCAGATTTGGACAAAGCGTCCAAGGACACTGCCCAATCGACGGAGCAGTCAACTAGGCGTAAGTCCATCGACACCCCGTCAACTGGGGGGCCTTTGTTCCATTCTTAGTTTGAGGCTCATACCCACCCTTGACAAACCTCTGATGCAATAAACGCCCAGCAGCATAGGCCGTCCACTCATCGACGCCCAGTAGCTTGGGTCGTCGATTGGCCACTTCCAAAAAGCTATTAGTTTGCTGCCTTGGCTTGGGGTGTTTGGTAAATTCACCCCAAGTCTTTTATGACCCTAGGACGTTAGTTTTAGTGTTATCAGGTATATTAAAGTGTTCTAAATCCTAAGACCTCATTTTAGATCCCTCTTCCTAAAAACCAAAACCCCTCTCTTAGAATTCTCTCTCAAGTCTCCATGGAAACTAGAAGTCAAGAAGTTCTAGGAGGGCCATCGATGGACGTTTCTCCATCAAATATATTTGGTATTTCTTCAATGTGAGGTACTGTATCTATCCTTGAACTCTCTTCCATTCAAGGAGTCCCTTCTAATGAATTTTCAAAATGAGTTTCCAACTCTAGTTTCTCTATCTTCAAATCTAATTATGGGTCTTGCATGAAAATATTTCTAATGACTTAATAATGGTATTCCTAATGTTAGTTGATGATTTTAAGTTTAAAACTTGAATGAAATCATGTTAAATCTTTTCTTCAATTCTTGGCTTAAGAAATGGGTTAAATAAGAATGTTTGTGTGGAGAATGAGCTTTGGTTTTCTTGTGTTGTTATTGTTGTTTAGCTACTTCCCTAAGGGCTACATTTTGATGAAATGTTTAGAAAAATTTTATAGGTGATTAAAGCTTGGATTAAAAGGTAAGTTGGTTATGATGTTTATCTTTGATTTCGATATGCTATTGAGTGGTATGGTCCACCTTCTTGGTGGTGATGTTTACTTGAAATGTATGAATGTAAAAGTTACTAGTTTATTGTGAATGATGCTAGTAAGGCTTGTTATGTGAAGTAAGATGATAAACATTCTATTCTTGTTAAATGTGCCTTACAATGTGATTAATTGAAGTAGACTAGAGTATATGCTTGAATGAAGTTATTCTTGTTAATTGTTTATGAAGTATGTTAAGGATTTTGTCTAAACGAATTATATGATTATATGAAGTTTGTAAAGTGTGTGATGTGATGAAGGAAGGATAAGCATGTATAGAATGAAATGTAAATGAAATGAAGCTTATGTGCAAGGTGTGCTCACATGTACACATACACTCTCACTTAAATGACTCAATGAAGTGAAGTTATGTCCTAAAGGGGTTTTTGGGGGTGAACACTCTTCGTGAGTTTAGATGAAGTGTTTAGTAGCAACCCCACTACATCCCATGAAATTTCTAAGATAGGTTGGAGGATGAATGCCCTTTGTTAGTTGAGATGTGATGTTCACTAGTTATCCTAAACCTATGGAATATAATGTTGAGAATTCGTGGGAAGTTATGCCTTGCACCGAGAGGATATGAAGGAGAGGTGGATTACACTGCGTGAGTTAAGATGTTGTATTCCAATGTACCTCTTGAGATTATTACTCCTCATTAGTAGAGAATAAGTTACTTAGTAGCAATCTACTAACCCTTAACTATGCGCCCGCATTGGTGTAGCTATTGGCAAAGCCATGTAAATGCTAATAGAATGACCTCATTCTAGGCAAGTGAGGATCCCTTATCCGATAGGGGTTAATATCGAGATTCCATGTATATTTCTCAAGGTCTATGTTGGTTAATCTAAATCCCACAAAAGAATTGATTGAACAAAGTCTTATAAAAGAACGCACTTCTTAGGGTAGGTGGTGGTATGGGATGCTATCTACTCATTGCACTAGGTAGGACCTTCCTAATGGTAAGACTTGGAACCAAACCTTCTAAAAGAATGTACTACTTAGTGTAGGTGGTGGTATGGGACACTATCTACTTATTTCACTAAGTAGTCATTCCGAAAGGGAAGACTTTGGTGTTTTCTTGGGTGACTATTAATGTCTTGCCATTGATTGTGGGGATTCTTTCACTCGAGTTGCGTAAGTCTAAAGGGGTAGTCTTGAGGATTTATTTGGTGTGTATTGAAAGAGGCATATGCATACTTATTTCATGTCTTACCTTAGTGAGTCTTAGGATAATTCCGAGGTAGGGAATCTCTTACGCAAAATGATTTCACTTTCTCTTTCGCTTGGCCTTGGAAGTTCACTCACTTAGAATAGGATAGTTCATTGTAATAGCATACATTGTGAATGCTTTAAATAATTTATTGTAAATGTTCAAATGGTTTCACTGTAAATGCTTAATTAGTTAACTGTAAGGGCATTTTTATTTAATATGATGTTTTGGGAAGTTTTTGTAAAGTGTTCTTAAAAATTATGGAAATACTCCTTTAAGTGTTAAATTATGTTCCTTATGTTGTTTTGTTTCTAAATTCATGAATGTTTTACTTAATTTGGAAGTCGCTATAGAAGATCGAATGAGTCTGTAACGACCTGTTTAGTCGTTTTAGAGCAGCAGAACAAATTCTGGAAAAACTGGCTGAAACCCCGGACCCAACGACGGACCGTTGCAGGCTCGACGGACCGTCGTGGGTGTTCCGTCCCATGACACTTAGAATTTTTAATTTGGGTACTGAAAATCGACTCTCTGAACTTCGTAATGAAATGGCAGAACGGACCGTGACACCCACGACGAACCGTCGTGAGTACCCGTTGCAAAACACTTCAACTTTTGAGAATTTGGTACGAGAAACGAGTTCCTGACCGCCAGGACGGAGGTGCAGGACGGACCGTCACAGGGGTGACGGGCCGTCACAGCTCACCTAAAAACTGGGGAGACACGACGGCCTGTGTGACGGACCGTCACACTCACGATGGCCCGTCACAGGCTGCACAATCCCAGGCAGTTTAGGATTTCTCCACACGTTTTAAGGGACGTTTTGGACTATTCTTTCCTTAATTATAAAGTTTGAGGGTTATTATTATTAAATCTAATTACTTGGGGGTTAAAATAGGTAACCCTAAGTTAATTAGTGGGTCATTATTACCATCTTTCATTCTTAATTATAGAATAATTAGGGTAAAAGAAAGAGGGTTTGAATAAAACAAAACACAAGGAAAGAGGAAGAGAGGGACGAACGAGAGAGGAGAAGCAAAGAGGAATAACAAAGCTTGGGAATTTCTTGTTGATTTCAATTCTTCGGTGGAGGTAGGTTATGGTTATTTTACGATATTCGTAGTGAACTCTTAATAGTGAATAATATGTATTGATTGTATTGTAAACTCTGCTATATGCTTAATTGTATGCTTGCATGAATATGATTATGTGATTTTGATAAAGCAAGCATGATGAAACCTATCTAATCCCAAATCTTGAAAGAAACTTTAATCTATGTTATTAATGATGATGCCTTAGTATAAAAGAAGGCTTGATGAATTAAAGTGATGGGATTGATGATGCCTTGGTATAGAGAAGGCTTGATGAACGGATAGAATGATGTTAGTGGATCGGAGTGTCACGTTCCGACACATAGTATTAGTGGATCGGAGTGTCACGTTCCGACACATAGTATTAGTGGATCGGAGTGTCACGTTCCGACACATAGTATTAGTGGATCGGAGTGTCACGTTCCGACACATAGTATTAGTGGATCGGAGTGTCACGTTCCGACACATAGTATTAGTGGGACGGGTGTCACGAACCGACACGTAGAATTAGGGGATCGGAGTGTCACGTACCGACACATATAGGGGATCGGAGTGTCACGTTCCGACACATATAGGGGATCGGAGTGTCACGTTCCGACACATATAGGGGATCGGAGTGTCACGTTCCGACACATTTAGGGGATCGGAGTGTCACGTACCGACACATAGTGGTAGGGGATCGGAGTGTCACGTACCGACACAAGAGGAAGAAAGATAATGAATCTTGAAAGATAAGAATATACTCAACATAATGAACTTAATTCCCAAAACGAGTATGGTATTGAGGCTTGAGTCCTCAAGGATGAATTTGGTGATATTTATTGATGATTAATACTTGTTGCTGCTACATGTTGAGTATTGTAGTTGATTTACATTATTATTGGTATATAATGTTCCCTATTTTGAGTTGGCCGATGATATCTACTCAGTACTTGTGGTTGTACTGACCCCCTACTTTTATGTTTTCTTCTTTGTTATTTGTGAAATGCAAAGAACGTTGGTCAACTTCAACTCAACAAAGAGATCTAGCCGCCTTCACTACCTTCGGAAATTCAGGGTGAGCTAATGCGTCTAGCTTGGACTGGGTCTTCTTCTTCAAGTCTTGATGCCTTGAACTTCCGGCATGGACTAGCTAGTATTAGTTTTAGCTTCTTAGACAGTTTTAGTTAGCAATTTGAGATAGATGTTCTTGTGATGATGACTTCCAGATTTTGGGGATAATAATAATAGTTTTGAATTGTTTTTATTAATGAGTTTAAGTCTTCCGCATTACTTTCTGTTGTTATATATTGAAATGATAAGGGTTAAATTGGTTGGTTCGCTCACATAGGAGGGTAAATGTGGGTGCTATCGCGGCTCGGTTTTGGGTCGTGACAAACTTGGTATCAGAGCATTAGGTTCGTTGGTCTCATCACACAAGAACAGGTCTAGTAGAGTCTTAAGGAACGGTAGGGGGACGCCTTTACTTTTCCTTGAGAAGCTATAAGACTTTAGGAAAATTCCATTCTTTCATTCTTTCTTTCGTGCTACTACTTGAGTCCAATTGGTATCCGGGCGATCTGATGGTATCGACCATCTTCACTCTATTTCGCAGATGGTTAGAACTAGAGCAACGACCGCACCAAAGAAAGAATAACGGCACAAAGAAGAAACATCCGAGCCACCACCGGGGCCGTGGCTCGAGGAAGAACGGGCAAGAGGCCGTGGTAGAGGTCGTGGGAGGGCGCCCTCTAGAGGAAGAGGACGAGCACCCAGCCCATCTCGATACTAGGGCGGTGACTCCTCCACCGATCAAGAGGTGATAAAAGAGGGAGAGGAAAGGGAGAATGAACAAGCGCAACATGAGGAATTGCCACCCCAACCTACCCCAGAGATGATCAACCAAGTACTTGCTTATCTTAGTGGATTATCTGATCAGGGTCAGGCACCTCCAGTGGTTTCTGCACCAACACCTCCGATTTCAGAGATACGACATGCGGCTACTATGGCTCCCCGCATGGATGCCTCATTGGAGATAGGCACATTTCCACGTCTGACTACTGGACCGATAATGACAAACGATCAAAGACAAACTTTTGATAAGTTCTTGAAATTAAAACCTCCAGTCTTCAAAGTGCGAGAATCGAAGATGCTTATGGTTTTCTGGTTGATTGTCATGAGCTACTACACAAGATGGGGATAGTAGAACGGTTTGGCGTTGAGTTCGTAAGCTATCAGTTTCAAGGGAACGCCAAAATGTGGTGGCGATCACATGTCGAGTGTCAACCGACAGAGGCCACACCCATGACTTGGGCATCCTTCTACTCTGTTTATGGAGAAGTATATCCCAAGGACTTTGAGAGATAGAAAAAGGGATGAGTTCTTGAGTCTCGAGCAAGGTAGGATGACGGTTAACGATATGAGGCTAAGTTTCGTGCTTTATCAAGGTATGCCACTCAACTCGCTTTTTGATCCACAAGAACGGATTCGCCGTTTTGTGAAGGGGTTGAGGTCGAGTGCGATTTCGGCCTTACGGATAGCGGCCACGGCAACATCCTTCCAAGAGGTGGTAGACTTTGTGATAGAGGTGGAAGGAGTGAAGCTGCACGACTTCACCACTACATCGACATCAAAAAGGTTTCGAAAGGAGGTGAGTTCAATGGTTCGTATACTAGAGGACAGAGCTCAGGAGGTTACTCAAGTCGACCAATTAGTCTTCACTACAGATCGTAGTTGGGGTCCACCAGAACGGTCAACACTACTCCGAGACCTATGCCTGACTCCAGAGAGTGTTATGGATGTGGGGAGGTTGGACATGTTAGGAGGAATTGTCCAAAACAGAGTTACAGACCCCCCATAGCTAGAGGTAGAGGTGGTCATGGTAGAGGCCGCTTTTCTGGAGGACGTGGTGGTCGAGGTAATGGTGGTCACCACAACGGCAGAGGTGATGGGCACATTGGAGCCACTACGACACAACATGGTAGGGGCAACGGACAGACAATTAATGGGGCCCATTGTTACGCTTTCCCTGGGAGATCTGAAGCGGAGGCGTCTGATGCTGTCATCACAGGTAACCTTTTAATTTGTGATTGCATGGCTTCCGTGTTGTTTGATCCTGGATCCACGTTTTCTTATGTATCTTCCTCATTTGCTAATGGTCTAAATCTACATTGTGAATTACTTGATATGCCTATTCGTGTTTCTACTCCGGTGGGTGAGTCTCTGGTAGTTGAAAAAGTGTATAGGTCTNGTTTGGTGAATTTTGTGGGAGCAACACTTATGTAGATTTGGTTATCTTAGAAATGAGTGATTTTGATGTAATTTGGGTATGACTTGGCTTTACGCGCAATTTGCGATCTTGGATTGTAATGCTAAAACGGTGACGTTAGCTAAGCCTGGGACAGATCCGTTAGTGTGGGAGGGTGACTACACTTCCAATCCGGTGCGTATCATATCCTTTCTCCGTGCTAAGAAAATGGTTAGTAAAGGGTGTTTATCTTTCTTAGCACATCTTAGGGATGACACTACTCAAGTACCCTCAATGGAATCGGTTTCGGTAGTTCGAGAATTTTTGGATGTGTTCCCTACAGATCTTCCTGGTATGCCACCGGATAGGGATATTGACTTCTGCATTGATCTTGAAGCGGGTACTCGCCCCATTTCTATACCCCCTTATAGAATGGCTCCCGCGGAGTTAAGAGAGTTAAAGGCACAACTTCAAGAGTTGTTAAACAAAGGCTTCATTAGACCAAGTGCATCTCCTTGGGGTGCTCCGGTTTTGTTTGTAAAGAAGAAGGATGGGAGTTTTCGGATGTGCATAGACTACCGGCAGTTGAACAAGGTAACTATCAAGAACAAGTATCCTCTTCCTCGAATTGATGACTTGTTCGATCAGTTACAAGGTGCTTGTGTCTTCTCTAAGATTGACTTGAGATCCGGTTATCATCAATTGAAAATACAGACGCGGATGTACCAAAGACTGCTTTTCGAACTAGGTATGGACATTATGAATTTGTGGTGATGTCTTTTGGTCTTACGAATGCCCCTGCTGCGTTCATGAGCTTGATAAACGGGATTTTTAAGCCATATTTAGACCTCTTTGTGATCGTATTTATAGATGATATATTGGTATACTCAAAGAGCAAGGAGGAACATGAAGAGCATTTGAGAATGGTATTGGAAACGTTGAGGGAGAAAAAGCTTTACGCCAAGTTCTCTAAGTGTGAGTTTTGGCTAGATGCAGTGTCCTTCTTGGGGCACGTGGTTTCGAAGGATGGGGTGATGGTAGATCCTTCTAAGATTGAGACAGTGAAGAATTGGGTAAGACCCACTAATGTGTCAGAAATAAGAAGTTTTGTGGGGTTAGCTAGCTACTACCGCCGATTCGTCAAGGGATTCTCTTCTATTGCTTCCCAATTGACGAACTTGACTAAGCAGAATGTTCCATTTGTATGGTCGGACGAGTGTGAGGAAAGCTTTCAGAAGCTTAAGACCTTGTTGACTACCGCACCAATTCTTACCTTGCCAGTGGAGGGTAAAAACTTCATTGTTTATTGTGATGCATCCTATTCGGGTTTGGGTGCAGTGCTAATGCAAGAGAAGAACGTGATTGCTTATGCTTCAAGACAATTAAAAGTGCATGAACGTAACTATCCAACTCATGACTTGGAATTGGCCGCGGTAGTGTTTGCATTAAAGCAATGGAGGCACTACTTATATGGAGTTAAGTGTGAAGTCTACACGGATCATCGTAGCCTTCAGTATGTCTTTACTCAGAAAGATTTGAACTTGAGACAGAGGAGATGGATGGAACTACTGAAGGACTACGATATCACTATCTTGTATCATCCGGGGAAGGCGAATGTTGTGGCAGATGCCTTAAGTAGAAAGGCGGGAAGCATGGGAAGTCTAGCTCACTTGCAAGCTTCTAGACGCCCATTGGCTAGAGAGGTTCAGACTCTAGCTAACGACTTGATGAGGTTAGAAGTAAATGAGAAGGGAGGATTGTTGGCTAGTGTGGAGTCGAGATCTTCTTTTCTCGACAAGATTAAGGGAAAACAGTTTGATGATGAGAAACTAAGGCGAATCCAAGATAAAGTATTGCGAGGAGAGGCCAAAGAAGCGACAATCGATGAAGAAGGTGTTTTGAGAATCAAGGGAAGGGTATGTGTACCCCGAGTTCATGATTTGATCAACACTATTCTGGCAGAGACTCATAGTTCAAGGTATTCTATACATCCTGGTGCAACCAAGATGTACCGTGACCTAAAGCAACACTTTTGGTGGAGTAGAATGAAGCGTGATATTGTTGACTTTATTGCCAAGTGTCCAAACTGTCAACAAGTGAAATATGAACACCAAAGGCCCGGAGGAACACTTCAGAGAATGCCCATTCCGGAATGGAAGTGGGAAAGAATTGCTATGGACTTTGTGGTTGGTCTTCCAAAGACAATGGGTAAGTACGACTCTATTTGGGTGATTGTTGATAGGTTGACTAAATCTGCTCATTTCATTCCGGTAAAGGTGACTTACAACGCAGAGAAGTTAGCCAAGATCTATATCTCAGAAATCGTTCGATTGCATGGGGTTCCATTATCCATCATATCAGATAGAGGTCTAGCTTTACTTCTAAATTTTGGAAAACATTGCATGCGGAATTGGGTACTAGGTTGGACCTTAGTATCGCATTCCATCCCAGGACATCGATGGTCGGCCCGAACGAACGATTCAAGTGTTGAAGGATATGCTTCGCGCATGCGTGATAGAGTTTGGTGGCCATTGGGATAGCTTCTTACCCTTGGCAGAGTTTTTGTACAATAATAGCTATCACTCAAGCATAGATATGGCTCCATTTGAAGCATTGTATGGGAGGAGGTGTAGATCTCCCATTGGGTGGTTTGATGCATTCGAGGTTAGAACTTGGGGTACTAACCTTTTGAGGGATTCGATAGAGAAAGTGAAGTCTATCCAAGAAAAGCTTCTAGCGGCACAAAGTAGACAAAAGGAGTATGCAGATCGAAAGGTTAGAGACTTGGAGTTCATGGAGGGTGAACAAGTCTTGTTGAAAGTTTCACCAATGAAGGGAGTGATGCGGTTTGGTAAAAGAGGTAAGCTAAGCCCAGAGGTACATTGGGCCATTTGAGGTACTAAAGCGAATAGGAGAGGTGGCTTATGAATTAGCCTTGCCTCCAGGGCTGTCCGGAGTACATCCGGTATTTCATGTATCCATGTTGAAAAGATACCACGGAGATGGAAATTACATTATCCGTTGGGATTCAGTGTTGTTTGATGAGAACTTAACTTATGAAGAGGAACCGGTTGCTATATTAGATAGAGAGGTTCGCAAGTTGAGGTCGAGAGAGATTGCATCCATCAAAGTCCAATGGAAGAATCGACCGGTTGAAGAAGCTACTTGGGAGAAGGAGGCAGATATGCAAGAGAAATACCCACATCTGTTTACAGATTCAGGTACTCCTTTTCGCCATTGTCTCTTTTCTTCTTTTGATCGTTCGGGGACGAACGATGGGTAAATTGGTATCTATTGTAACGACCTGTTTAGTCGTTTTAGAGCAGCAGAACAAATTCTGGAAAAACTGGCTGAAACCCCGGACCCAACGACGGACCGTCGCAGGCTCGACGGACCGTCGTGGGTGTTCCGTCCCATGACACTTAGAATTTTTAATTTGGGTACTGAAAATCGACTCTCTGAACTTCGTAATGAAATGGCAGAACGGACCATGACACCCACGACGAACCGTCGTGAGTACCCGTTGCAAAACACTTCAACTTTTGAGAATTTGGTACGAGAATCGAGTTCCTGACCGCCAGGACGGAGGTGCAGGACGGACCGTCACAGGGGTGACGGGCCGTCACAGCTCACCTAAAAACTGGGGAGACACGACGGCCTGTGTGACGGACCGTCACACTCACGACGGCCCGTCACAGGCTGCACAATCCCTGGCAGTTTAGGATTTCTCCACACGTTTTAAGGGACGTTTTGGACTATTCTTTCCTTAATTATAAAGTTTGAGGGTTATTATTATTAAATCTAATTACTTGGGGGTTAAAATAGGTAACCCTAAGTTAATTGGTGGGTCATTATTACCATCTTTCATTCTTAATTATAGAATAATTAGGGTAAAAGAAAGAGGGTTTGAATAAAACAAAACACAAGGAAAGAGGAAGAGAGGGACGAACGAGAGAGGAGAAGCAAAGAGGAATAACAAAGCTTGGGAATTTCTTGTTGATTTCAATTCTTCGGTGGAGGTAGGTTATGGTTATTTTACGATATTCGTAGTGAACTCTTAATAGTGAATAATATGTATTGATTGTATTGTAAACTCTGCTATATGCTTAATTGTATGCTTGCATGAATATGATTATGTGATTTTGATAAAGCAAGCATGATGAAACCTATCTAATCCCAAATCTTGAAAGAAACTTTAATCTATGTTATTAATGATGATGCCTTAGTATAAAAGAAGGCTTGATGAATTAAAGTGATGGGATTGATGATGCCTTGGTATAGAGAAGGCTTGATGAGCGGATAGAATGATGTTAGTGGATCGGAGTGTCACGTTCCGACACATAGTATTAGTGGATCGGAGTGTCACGTTCCGACACATAGTATTAGTGGATCGGAGTGTCACGTTCCGACACATAGTATTAGTGGATCGGAGTGTCACGTTCCGACACATAGTATTAGTGGATCGAGTGTCACGTTCCGACACATAGTATTAGTGGGACGGGTGTCACGAACCGACACGTAGAATTAGGGATCGGAGTGTCACGTGCATCGACACATATAGAGGATCGGAGTGTCACGTTCCGACACATATAGGGGATCGGAGTGTCACGTTCCGACACATAGGGGATCGGAGTGTCACGTTCCGACACATTTAGGGGATCGGAGTGTCACGTACCGACACATAGTGGTAGGGGATCGGAGTGTCACGTACCGACACAAGAGGAAGAAAGATAATGAATCTTGAAAGATAAGAATATACTCAATATAATGAAGTTAATTCCCAAACGAGTATGGTATTGAGGCTTGAGTCCTCAAGGATGAATTTGGTGATATTTATTGATGATTAATACTTGTTCCGCTACATGTTGAGTATTGTAGTTGATTTACATTATTATTGGTATATAATGTTCCCTATTTTGAGTTGGCGATGATATCTACTCAAGACTTGTGGTTGTCTTGACCCCCTACTTTTATGTTTTCTTCTTTGTTATTTGTGAAATCGACAAGCGTTCCGTCAACTTCAACTCAACANNNGATCTAGCCAGTCTTCACTACCTTCGGAAATTCAGGGTGAGCTAATGCGTCTAGCTTGGACTGGGTCTTCTTCTTCAAGTCTTGATGCCTTGAACTTCCGGCATGGACTAGCTAGTATTAGTTTTAGCTTCTTAGACAGTTTTAGTTAGCAATTTGAGATAGATGTTCTTGTGATGATGACTTCCAGATTTTGGGGATAATAATAATAGTTTTGAATTGTTTTTATTAATGAGTTTAAGTCTTCCGCATTACTTTCTGTTGTTATATATTGAAATGATAAGGGTTAAATTGGTTGGTTCGCTCACATAGGAGGGTAAATGTGGGTGCCAGTCGCGGCTCGGTTTTGGGTCGTGACAGAGTCTTAGTGAAGCTAGTCCATTTAGTTAGATAGATCACCTGTGCGTACGTTATCTATGATAAGAAAAAACCTGGCTCCAGGTAGCGGAAGGGAGTAGCAAAGGGGAAATTCATTAGGAGAGAAGACCAGGATTCCCTTGGTCCTTCTAAGGACCAGCAGCATACCTGGATTAGCGTCCATCCAGAGAATACCTGTCGTCCAGCTTAGAAACCATTGAACTAGATGCCGGAGAAGGGGAACTTCAACTAAGAAAGAAGAAGAATAAGAAGAATTGCTTGAATGAAATGGTATTTTACTAAAATGTCCCTTTTCGCATTTTTTTTCATATGCCATACTTGGTACATAATTTGTACTAACCCCATACTTTTCTATACTATCTAAGTATAGGTTGGAAGCAAGGTTGAAGTCTACAAGGCAAAGCTTCGGAAAGTTCCTCTCAAGACAAAGTGTCCTCATATATCCGAGGGCATAATTTCTATATTCTTAGTTTTCTTATGTTAAGACTTATTATGTATTTCATTTCTATGTAAAGGGTCGTGTCCCTAAGTTATTTATGTCATATATTTAAGTTTGGCTTGTGACAATGAGATTTTCTAAGTATTTATAAAAGATTCTGTTTTATATTAAATGTTCATGAAAAGCTTTAATTCCACACTACTTTTCATGTCTTATGTAATGAATGCCAGTTGAAGGGCTTGTACAAGACCCCAATGGGTCAAGTATGCCCGGTCACGAAACGAGGGTTCCTCCTAACTTCTAGGGGTACTTTCTGGTCGTGACAATAATATTTTCAATTATTTCACGCGCTTAAAGAGAGTGAAAACAAAAATAAGTTAAGGTTTTTAAGTAAAATATGCGAACAACTTTTAGAAGCTGCATATGAATTAAGTTTTTTTCCTAAGATACAGTAACTCATGTGTTGTAGTGTTTGTTTATTTGTATAAGATACTTGTACCCAAGTTTATAGTTTTACTCTAAAAACTTGTCGATTTTGACTTTAGTTTTAAGTATATTTAGTTGTTAATTATAGTATATTCTCTTATACTAATGATTTTTGTGGTAGACATTACAACACTATATTGTTTTTTTGATACAAAAATATCAAAAGAAGGTATCAAGGTCATCAATGCATACATGCACAACTATATTTTACATTAGTTATAAGTAGTTCATGATATGTTTGATATTCAACCACAGCAATGTATATTTTAAACATGTATTAACTTTATAATTTAATTTTTTTAATGTAATACACATAGCTACACTTCATTATAGTTTACACATAACATTTCATAATTACTTTGTATCAGATACATTATCATCAAATATAAAATCATACATTATATTAATATTGTATCCAAATCATAATATCTTGTACCAAATTCTCAAACTTTTATATAACTTTACAATGTAAACAATTAATACCAATCAGATATATAGGCAAAATTCAAAATTGAAACATATAAATTAATTGTCTTAGAAATTAGTAAGCTAACATGACTTTGTAATGTATATATTTGTAACAATAAAAAATATATAGATTGAAATTTTACATTTGAAAATTACTAATCTAAAATGTCACAATGTTTCAAATAAAGACTGTCGATCATCTTTTGAAAAGGGATTAGAAGTTCTTCGATTGCGACCTTCTTATTCACAAAATCTACAACAATTTATGTTTGTGGTTAAGTTTTTATCTAGATTTTTCTACCTTTTCTTTTCGTCATCCAAGCATCTTTTATACCTTGGTGGCAAGAAAATTCTTTCAAAACACATTCTGAAAATGACCAATCGTCCTTATCTGAAATTGGATCTTTTATGTTCATTATTGAAGTACCTCACTTTGAATATATCTAAATTTTTACTGCAGCCTTAGGTATTTTCCTTAACCTGTTCAGTGCCATTTAACAATTGTTTTGCTACTCACTTATTTTGCAAACTTAAGAGTGGCGTATGAATATTAATGCAACCTATTTATGCATTAACATTGTTCTGAAATTTGCTCATGACTATGTACCGTTATCTCAGCTAATATGATCCTAATATGTGTATTCTTTGGAATGTTGTATGATTGTTGTACTGCAACTGTTTATGTACTTCTCTTGTTTTGATATTTGTTCATTGTCTTTGTAACGATAAGTTTGAAATACCTGCTCTTTTATGTTGTTATCTGAATCAATAATCTTTTGCAAAATATCCACTCTATAACTTCGTTATCCTTAGATTTAGGAATTTGAATTTTATCCATATTTATTATTGTCTTTGATTCAGTTTGGTAGATTATTGGAAATCATTATAACGTATAGAATATGTACCAACAAAACACAATGTTAGCCATAATCTTTTAGTTTGTTCCCTATTTCTTTGTGTACAATGGGCACCCCTAATATTTCTTTTTCACAATATGTATCATTCTAACCTCCATAGTCACCTCCCAAAGTCTATTCCAAACCCTTTCAGCCATTTTCATTGCAGCTAAAGAATCGGGTTCTATAATCAGTGGAAATAAGTTGTTATTTCTACAATATTCCACCATTAATTTGTTTGATATTTCAATCATATTTCCTCTAGCATACACAAGGTTTCCTTGATCATCGCTAATGGCCCGTAAATATACTTAGTATTTGAAACGTATTATTATCTATTAAAAATTACATGTGTTAGATAACATCAACTAATTGCTACATTTTATACATATGTGTCTTAATTATCCATTTCTCTGTAATGATACATTAAAAAAATAAGAAAAACGAATTAACATGTACCAAATTCTTTGTAATAACCACATATTGATATACATATCTAAAAATTCAACACATATGCGGCAAACTAGTAATGTAGTAGCAACTAGCAATGTGTCATCACTAATATAGTAACAAACACATTCAACAACAAAAAAATGTATTACAACACAATAATTTTGATCACATAGCTTTTGTTATCAGATCTTTTAACTCAAAAATTGAAGTTATGATTTATTTTTGTATTTTGTCATTACAACCGCTAGAGTTACTTTATCCTTGAACATTTGCTTCACCTTCACATCTGAACTGTTTGTGTCAGCTATTCCAATTCTTGTATATAACAAGAATCGCCAATTTTTTATTTAATTATGTTAAGGGCATGTGCGTCCCTTTTTCCACCTTCAACACACATATTTGCACGCATCAAATCTTTATGTCTCTTCATCATTTTAAAAAGGTTTCTTCGATGAATAGGGGGAGAAATTTAAATGTTGAATTTTTTCAATATGTTAGTATTAACATCTATATGACGTAAGAAGAAATGTAAGCATAATTTATAGGATTCAATTAGATTGTCAGCTTTTATTCTTATTTTAGGTCAAGAGGTCGGTACTTATTGTAGAAAAGAATTAAAATATCCGAATCATAATTTATATATTCAAAAGGTACATGGTTTAAGAGATCTTTGTAATAACAAAAAGAGTAAAGATATGATGTATTTTGCTCCTTACACTACGGGACTCCTAAAATTTTTACTATTTTAATATATATATATATATATATACATATATTAAAGTTGGCGTCAACATTCATCAATTTTTTACTCTTTGATACCATCATAGTATATTATAGTATATGAATATACTCTGATGGTATCAAAGAGTAACTGAGTAGTGTTTGCATTGAAGGATTGTTTCCTCCTCTTTGATACCATCAAAGCAAAACAAATCTTAGTTGTATTTTATTTATTTCTTAGAGAAAATGTCTAATCATGTATGACACTGATAAGATATCAATATATCGACGAAGTTTCACAGAGGATTATGTTTAGTCCTATATGATATGGAACCAATATACCAATGGAGTAACACAAAAAATATATTTTCTACTAATTTATAGTTTGATAAATAAGATTGTGATTTTAGTAATCTTCTCTTAGTTGTTTCATGTTTATTTCATAAAAAATCCAATCAATATACAGAATGAGTATCATGAATGCTTAAGCTCAGTCCTATAAAAAATAGATATAGTCTCAATATACCGGTGGAGTGTCATGAAGGACTGATCTATAGTAATGATGTTGACATCTTGCACGAAATAAGAAAGGAGAAAGTGGGCTAAGTAGGTAAATAGTATGTGCCCTGGGTCCATTGAGGATAATAGTTTGGATTGAGTCTAATTTGGATAAATAATTTCACATTTCGATCTATTTTGCGTAATTTACCTATTAAAAATGAAGAAACAATTGAAAAGTACCAAGAAGTAAGGAATTTAGAAAATGGGTGTCATAGGGAAGAGAGTATCAACAATTACAACAAACATAATTACTATTTTTCAAGGTGGTCGAGTATGGATTTCTTGAGATGGGTGTTGGATGATCTTAGCACACTTCGGTCCTATATTCTTGACGTGACTGACACTTGAAATTATTATTAGTTCCAAATAAGCTCTTGACTTGACTTGCTACTATACTGAAGGTTGTAACACATATGTGGAACTTTTAAAAAAATGATCATGGATAAACTTATAATACAAACTCAAAAAGTTCATTTAAAGATCTAAAAATTTGAGTAATATTTATATGTTTGTAAAATAATGTTGAAAGTTATAACTCAAATAACTCGTCTGTTAAACCTCTATCATAGTGAAGATAGGTTATGCGGACCAGACCCCAACTACCTGAATATTGAGCTAACAACATATACCCACTTTCAATTATCTACATTCACTGGAGCCTTTCTAAGGTAAGGAGCTCTCACAAAAGATGGATAATTGTGATCCTAATGATGTGTTTTTTTGTTATGAGTACCTGAAGTTGCATCATAAGATGATGCAACGTAGAATGACATCAATACCTGAAATTTTTGGTATGTACAGTAGTTAAACAAAACAACTGGATAAAACTTAATATAATTGAACGATAAAATCTGAAAAATAGACTGAAGTAAGTCAATACAATAGTAGAAAAATAAGATTTTCTACTGAGATCTAAGCCCAACTCCCATCCCAAGAGTTGGGTCTAGAATCAAGGTGAGGGGTCTAGTCACAAATCAAGAACCAGGAGCTAGATCTTGGATTAGTATTATACATTGATGCACGAGACTTGAGTTAGGGTTCAAAAGTGGAGGTGTGAGGTAGAAAAAATATATATTTTGATAGTTCAATGGGTTGATATGCACGATTTACCCATATTTTATGATGAATAATATGAGTTGATCCATAGCTAAATCATTATTAAATGAATGGATAAACATCTCATTTTAAAATGGATTAATAAAGCATATATCCATATATTTGACCCATTTTGCTACCCCTAGTAAGAATTAAGTAGTTGCAACTCACATACAATGACACAAGGTTACATTATTGACTACTAGCTAACACAATAATGGTCATGCTTAAGAACTAGTTATCATTAAAATTTCATCACATCAAACAAATATTCGCATTGTTCACATATTTATATTTCAATCACAATTTACACAATTTTTTTGAAGGGATGTCCATTTTAAATCACAACACCAAAGATTGACTGCCTTAACTACATCCTAGTTTCTTCTACTTATACAACATTCCTAAAATTCTAAACATGTTTTTTTTAATAAAACTACACCTTTAGAAAAAGAAACACACTAAAAACCTTTGCGTAACAAAATCTAGCAACCATCAACCCCCACAAAAACAATGCCTTGTTTACAAGACATCAAACAATAATAAAGACATGGGTATGGGGCATACATGTGGTGTACTAAGTACATTTATTTGGTGTTGAAGCTAGGTTTGTAGATGCATATCAAGTGGTCTCTGATCTTGGGAGTATTTATACACCAAGGATTCAACTAACACCTACGCTTTGACCGAGTTTGAGAAAAATTCATAAATTATTGATAGTGTCGAGTCATGATTATTGCATTATAATAAATCAATATGATTAGTTCTTGTATGTTAGGAAACAAGAGGAGAATGGTAAAAAAGTTGTAGTACATGCAGTGATGATTGATTTTAAGCGCGAAATAAAAATCGATGAAATGCCAAATAATAAGAATAAGTCCAAAATCAGGAAAACCCAACTTTTTATCCTCTCCGTATCGTAGAGAGGGATTTAATTGTTGACACATTGAAAATGTCAAGACAGAAAACTGTGTATCCTCTCCACATCACAGAGAGGAGGATTTCAAGAAATGAAAATTTTACAATGCACTGGCGCATTGCCGATATGGTGCAGATTTTCTGCCGACTTTTCCCAAATTCTATATAGACTTAAATGTTATTATTTTATTTATTATTTTTTAGGTTTTTGGAGAACAACAACTTAGAGAGCTATATCTCATAGTATTTCATGATTGACCACCATTGAAATAAACTTATTGTTCTAATTGAACTCAGGAGAGAAATATGGGGATATTACATGGCCCAGAAAGAGTATGATCGTCTCAAGAAGTAGTGTTGATTTTTATATTAGATACGAATATAACCATATTACGATTGATTCTTGCATTATAAAAATTCCAAGGAGGAAAAATTGGGACCGAAAAAGCTTTTTCGTAGTATTAGGATTTTCTCAACCTTGTCCAGGTTTGGAGGAAATCTGAGTCATCAATGTATAAGGAAATTTAATAGCAATAATGTGCAGCGTATAGGAAATTTATTACAAAATTAGTTAGATAATTTGTTAAGGAAATTGTACTACTTTACGAATAAAATTTAGATAAATACATCTCTAGGAGTCAATCTTAGCGTTAAGTTTTTTTTAGCATAGTGGGCTACGAGTGTGTTTAGATAAGGGGAATTGAAAATCCTTTAAGGAGCTCGTTGTCTCGCTTCCTTCAACTACATCGGGGTTATTATCACAGCAGCGACGCTGCTACATCGAGATGGGTTTCACTGAAGCAGACGAGGCAGAGATGAGATTATAAGATTTTTGGGATTTTTCAAAATGGAGTTTACTATTTCAAAAAGTGCCACTGCAGCAGGATTGTGATGCTACAACGAGATGGACACCTCTGTAGCAGGATGACGGGTTTTTAATTCGTAAATAAAGCATTAAACGACCGTATTTGGCACTTTAGACATCTAGAGCTATACAACGACCCTTGGGCGATATCAACTCGTTTTTCACCATTCGCAAGATGATATACCGTGGTTTCACGGTATTTTTAATGCTTTTCCCTTAAGTTTAGTGTGTCCAAAAGCCTTTCTGTAGTAATTTTTATGTAAGTTTCTCTTTATTTGCAGGAAATCTGTCTAAAAGATGAATGCGGAGGTTTTTGAGCAAGAAATACAGAAAAGTACCACCTACAAAGCTTGTGAGGGTTCGTCGTGCTCGTGACAGTCCGTAGGTGGCATCGTAGTGCAGCTGCTGAAGGAAGATGGGGAATTCAGATCAAGTGTGGGGTTACGGAGTGCGTGACACACCGTCGTAGCCATGACGGTCCGTCGTGCTTGTTCGTCATGAAGATCAGAGAAGTAGTCCAGTATCCAAATTCCAAGAGTTCAAGTATTTTGGAACGGAGACCCTCGACGAACCGTTGTGCCTGTGATGATCCGTCATGACTGCCGTCGAGGGTAATGAAGAGAGCAGCAGAAGAAATTGCACAAGTATGGGACGACGGAATCCATGACGATCCGTCATGACCTCGACGATCCATCATGAGGTCCGTCAACCCAGCCGCGTTTTGACAGATTTCCAGCAAATAGAGTCCTTATTTAATTAGGTTTTTATTTTTTATAAATAGTTTGAAAAACCTCATTTTTGTGGTTAGACTCTTCATTATTTTTAGACTCTTTGTTAGACTTTGGGTTATTAGACACTTTTATGTTATATTTTTGTGAGGAGATTTTTTTGATTATTACACTTTGGATTGTTACACTTTTCTCTAGAGTTGATTGTTGGTGATTTTGTCGATTAATCAAGTAAATTTCTGGATTTTATTCTTTCTCATTGAAGTAAGTGCATGAATTCTTATATCATATATATGAATATTGTGATTATGACTATGGGTAACTAAACTCCATAACTAGGGTTGTGGGAACTGTTGTCGAATAATGAGGTAAAACCTAACGAAAATAACAATTCTAGAATAGTGTTTTTCATGTATTGATAATTCTTTTTATTAGAAGTCTTTTTAACTGATGGTCAACATTAGAACTCGCCTTAATGTTACATGCCGGACCATTACCAACATAGATTTAGTGTATATTATCTAATAGGCTAGTATTGATTGGTACGAGGTAATAACTTAGTCAAATATCGAATACGATGCTTAATATGAGGTAAAGGTAAGGGTTAGTATAGAAACACACGTAGCTGGACCAAGGTGCAGAGTGAAATTTTCTAGATGCCAGACCAAGGATTTAGAAATACATAACTTATCACTTTGCATGAAAGATACTAGGAAAGAATTGTTATAGTTAGAATTATCAAGTTATGAACCTGTGGGAAACACGTTAACCCTAGTTACTTTGATTAATTGATTAAACTCCAACATTTGAAGTTGTTAGTTGTCTCCTTTAATTTATCTAGTTATTTTTATTCATTTAGAAGTAAAAAAGCCCTTTTTATTGTCTTTGCTTTCCAAGGAAATAATTGACTAAATAGTAGTAATAATAGATTCAAGTTAAGTCTGAACTATTTTTCTCGTGGGAAAGATCCCAAGCTCATTAGTTGGGTTCTTTACTTGATACGACCACTTTACTTCTTATTTGAGAAGTAAGTTTGAGCGTATCAAATTTTGGCGCCGCTGCCGGAGAAAGTAGCTTTTAGATTAACTATAACTTATTACTATAGTTTAGTTGATATTTTCTTGATTTTACTTTGTTTTATTGTTTTTGATTCTTGCAGAACCATCTTCCTTGTATGCCAAATACATGGAGAGGAAGAGAACCCTTATTTCCCTACGATCACAAATTAGAGCGTACACTACGCAACATGAATTGAAACTTGGGAATTAATGATGATGATCCAAACCGGAACATCCCAGCTTCGGTTGATGTTCATGGTCAGTTGTTACCCAATGCTCCCGGTGAAAAACAATAGAGGGGACACAATCCCGCTCCACGGCCGCAAGAATACTACAGAGGCTATGACAATATAGCAGACTCTGATGGGACACGTGTCTTGCCCCCTCTACCATCAGGCCACACCTTTATGGTAACTAGTAGCCTGATGCAAATGCTCACTGTCAGAGGTTTGTTTTTAGGGCTACCTTATGAGGATCCACATGCTCATATAGCTAAGGTAAGGGCAGTGTGTAAAAGTTGTGTAGGGAGGCATGACTTGGACTTGGTTGTAATAGGGCTAAGAGTGTTTCCTCTCTCACTGACGGGAGAGGCTGCTATTTGGTTTAGTGAGCTCCCGTATAACTCAATTTTCAATTAGAACCAACTAAGGGACGTTTTCTTAGCACGCTACTACCCAGTCTCCAAGAAACTAAACCAAAAAGACAGAGTAAACAACTTTGTGGCACTACCAGGAGAGTCAGTTAGTAGTTCATGGGATAGATTCACCATATATTTTAGAAGCGTCCCAAATCACCACATAGACGATGAGTCACTAAAGGAATACTTCTATCAGGGACAGGATGATAATAATAAAGGGGTGTTGGATACTATAGCGGGTGGTTCTTTTGGGGAGTGTCCTTATGTTGAGATTGCTGAAAAGTTAAAGAAAATCTCCCAGAACAATAAAGCTTGGAGTACTAGGAAGTCAGATACAGGGAGAAATACCTTCGCAGTGCAATCCACTCACAACCCAGCCACTGATGAGATCCGTGAAGAGATGGCATAGATGAGAACATAGCTTGAGTTGGTATTAAAATATATCACTGGGGGTGCAGAAAAGATAAATCCAGTTAACTACTTGTCTAAACCACCACCACCTAATGATGAATGCTATTATGCGGAGGATTTCTATGCAATAAATGAGCAGACGGGGGGTTTTCGACCGAGTGCCCAAGGCTCAAATCAGGATAATTGGCGCTAAGGTCAAGGGAACCAAGGTCGGATCTATGGTTACTATAACCATGAGGGTCATTATGTCCGAGATGGAAACTACAACCACGACAACAACTTCAACAGGGGTAACTACGGTAACATAAATGATAGGAATGGGCCCTATGTCCCTCCTCAAAATTGTGAAGTTAATTCTAGGGATGGTGGATATAGTATGGCGCGAGTTGCAGATATGTTGCACAAAATGATGAGGAGGTTCGATGCTAGTGATGAGCATATTAAAGAGTTAAGGAGTGATTTAGAGGGTATTGGGCAAAAAGTCGATAACATGCACTATCAATTAAGCAGATCGAGTTGCAAATGGCCCAATTATCTGTGATTGCGAACACACGGCAATCGGGCACTCTTCCTAGCAACACTATCCAAAATCTGAAAAATGATGCACACTATATGGCAATCACTACTCGGGGTGGTAAGCAAACCATTGACCCACCTATGCCGTCTAATGAGGAAAAGGTGAGAAAGGATAATGATAAGGTTGTAGAGGGTAGTGGTGAAGCAGAAGATAACACTGGAAAAGATGCAGAAGTCCCTATAAAGATAATTTCCATGCCTAGACAACCACCCCCCTTTCCTCAGAGATTAGTGAAAAAGACAGAGGATGGTAAATATCGGCATTTTATAACAATGTTAAAGCAGCTTTCTATCAATGTCCCTTTGGTAGAATCTCTAAAACAAATGCCCGGTTATGCCAAGTTTATGAAAGATCTGGTTACAAAGAAAAGATCGGTCTCTTTAGAAGATGATGATAAAATGCAGCATCGTAGTTTTATTGCTACAAGATCTCTTGTACAAAAGAAAGAAAATTCGGGTGCGTTCACTATTCCTTGTACAGTCTGGTCTTTACATTTTGCGAAAGCATTATGTGATTTGGGGGCAAGCATAAATCTCATGCCCCTCTCAATTTACAAGAAGTTGGGTTTGGGTGACCCAAAGACCACTGCGATGAGGCTACTGATGGCTGATCGAACAGTGAAAAGGCCTATAGAGATACTCCACGATGTGCTAGTAAAAGTGGAGTCGTTCATATTTCCTGCAGATTTTGTTATTCTCGGTTGTGAAGTCAATTTTCAAGTGCCTATTATTCTTGGGAGGCCATTCCTTGCTACGGGTAGAGCCTTAGTTGATATGGAAAAAGGGCAGATGAAATTTCGGTTGAACAATGAAAAAGCGACCTTCAACATTTGTAGGTTTATGAGGCAGAGTGGTGAGCTCCAATCGGTATATGCTGTATCCTACAAAAAAAAGATGGAGAAGGATAATGACCTAAAAAGTGAAAAATTAGAGTTTATGGTTGGGGATTTGGTGTTTTTAGACAGTTCTAGGTTGCGTTGGCTTCCGGGCAAGTTCAAGTCCAAACAGACTGGCCCTTACTTGATTATCCAAGCATTCCCTCATGGAGCAGTTGAGTTAGAAACCAAGGAGGGAGTGAGGTTTAAGATGAATTGAGAACGAATAAAACTCTTTTTTGGGCATACTGCATTGGTGAATGAAGTGATAGAGGCATACCATCTTGATGAAGGCTGAGTAACCAAGTGTCCTCAGTCGTGCCGTGACGTTAAATCAGGCGCTTGTTGGGAGGCAACCCAATATTTATAGTTTTTTTTCTTTTTAGTAATGGTAGCATTTTCTACTAATGAGTTTTAAATTTGCAGGCACATCACCAGGAAATTCTGCAGAAAATCACTCTGCAGCAGTCACTGACGGACACATCGACGGCCCGTCACGGTTGTGACGGACCGTCGCATGAATTCATCGTGCCAGGTACGTCTTTTTGTTATTTTCAAAACTAGGTCACACACAATGGAACGAACAAGGGACCATCATATCAGCGACGGACCATCGTCGGGGACTCGTCGCGTCATTAATGAAGCGTACCCGACCTGACCCGGCTGGGGTTTTTTAAAAATTCTTAACATTTAAAACCCCCACCCCCTTCATTTCACCCACTCCTTCCCTCTTCCTCCCATTTCCCTCCTTTTTCAACTTCAAAGTTCATAAACCCCTCTCTTACAACCACCATTCTACCAAATTTGCCATTTCCTAAAATTCACTTCTACTAGTCGGAGTCTGCCACTGTGGTTCTTTACTTGATCACCAAGTACCTTCCTCGCTTGTTTCAAATTCTGAGGTATGTGTCTCTGATTTCTTCTCATTTACATTCATTTTTGTTTATCAATTAGTATTAGCCTAGTTGTTCTTGATGGGTTTATTCTTTAATAAAATTTTGTCAGACCTAGGCTGAGAATCCTAAAAATTGTTGTGTTAAAACCCTAGAAATAGGTGCTTTAACATTGCTAGTTTACTAGGTTGTTGGGTTAGATAAATGTAGGTTAAACTACTAACAATTCCATTTGGGTCATTGGGGATGAAATGGGAATCCCCAGTTCTATCACTAAATGACAGAACGAGACCTCGATGACGGACCGTCGTACCCACGACAGACCGTCATTGGGTCTGTTCCAACATCCCTAACACCCCACTGTCCAATTTATCCAAGTGTCCACCAACGAACACATGAGATGGACTGTCGTTCCCACGACGGTCCGTCCTGCTTAACCGTTCGGGTTGTCAGAGACCCTGTTCCTAAGGGTCTCTCACTTTTTGTAAGTGTCCTCCAGCGGACACATGCGACGGACCATTATTCCCACGACGATCCGTCCTGCACAACCGTCTGGTTGTCAAAGACACTGTTCCTAAGGGTCTCTCACTTTTTCTAAGTGTCCTTCAACGGACAATGCGACGGGCCGTCATTCCCACGACGGTCCATCCTGCACATACTGTCATGACAGTTAGAGACCCTATTTTTCAGGGTCTCTCACTTTTTCTAAGTGTCCTCCAACGGACATCTACTACGGACCATCATACCCTCAACGGTCTGTCCTGCATAACCCTCATGGCGTTCAGAGACTCCTCTCCTAAGGGTCTCCAATATTTTCCAAGTGTCCCACGACGGACATCGACGACGGACCGTCATAATAACAGCGGTCCGTCCTGCATATAACGTCATACTTGTCAGAGACTTTCCTTTAGGGTTCTCCACATAAACATAGTTTAAGTAAGACATGACGGATTCCATGACAGTCCGTGGTACTCACGACGAGCCGTCACCTGGTCCGTCGTGTTTCACTGTTACTATAGAAATGTCATTACATCTTAACTCTTTTATTTATTTAGTGTTGTTTTGCTTGTCTTGTTTGCTCCTATTAGTACTAATAATGATTCTTTACAGGTACTATCTATTATGGAACCAAAACAATATCAAGTCTACGCACGCGAGCGATCAAAGTCTGTTGCCCCGTCTGCCCGCCTGGTCATTGGCATTGATGATGAGCGTGACCCCGAGTACGTTGCCCCAAGCACTTCCACCCCATCCCGAGCCGTACATGATGCCAACGCCACACCCAAAAAGGTGGCGTCCGGTGTAGTCACTGCCTCCCAGTCTGATGAGGAGCGCACACTGACCGGCACACCTTCTGGGTCAGCTACTAATGAAGAAGGAGTGTCTGGCTCCTTAGGAGTTTCGTGGTCGGAGTAAGCCTCCAGATCTGTTGAGGTCTCTGCACCAGCCACCGCTGCATAGTCTGCCTCGTCTGATGAGGCTGACAGTTAAGAATCCACACCCGGTTCACTGACTCGTGCTCTCACCTCGGTTGCCGACCAGCCCAACCGGTGGTGTGTTGACGGGCAATATCAAGTCTATTCTGATGCAAAGTTTCTCAATTACAAAGGCGTCATGACACGTACACTTACATTGGAGCGGCGGGTCCTTACGGGAAGTCTCTCGACTATGACAGATATCCACAATCTCTTCACCAGACATTGACGGGAGTGGACAACGCATTCGTTGGTACGTTATAGTGAAGAGTTGGTCCGAGAGTTCTACGCTCCTACGTAGCTACTCTCAGATCACAGATTGATAGGCATACAGCTCCCGCCAAATAGGCCCCACTGGAGCATGTTTGAGTACCTGGCATTCAGGTTGATATCTCCCTGCCTGCCATCCGCCGATATCTATACGGCGAGAATGTTGATGCCAACCGTACCCCTCTCACCGCCGAGTTTGACTTCCGCTGTAAAATTGTCAAAGATGGCCAATTCCTGCTTGAGCCATCGCTGAGAGAGACCACTAAGAGGTGGATGGCCCTGGACTTGTCCGTTGATAGAGAGGGTGCTGACTGGGTGACCGAGCCGAAGGGAGCCATCAAGAAGGCTAACTTGACCTTCACAGCAAAGTTTCTAAGGTTGATTGTCCGCCACTGCCTTTCCCCCACAGCCGCTGATAATATAGTCACATGGGATCGTGCATTACTGATAGCGGCGATGATAGACGGGTTTGAAGTGGACTTTGTGTGGCTTCAACAGGCGGTCATGCACGAGAGGGATTTTAAGGTCACAACTACTTACCCTTTCCCGTGCATGATATTTTCTCTATGCATGTCCGCAGGTGTGCCTATATGTCACCTTGATCAGCTCAAGACCCCGCTGGGCACTGTTGATATCGGCCTCATCAGGGATGAGGCCAATGAGTTGGCTCCACACAGAGAGCCCCGTCTAGAGTTGCCTCCACTTGGTGATAATCTGGCTGATACGGTAGCACAGGCCCGTACGACTATGCAGGCGGCTTGCACTGATACTACCCCGATCGAGTTTATCTCGGGTAGTAGCACTGCCCCGAGCTCCTCTCGCTCATCCCCTTTCCCCGCTCTTGTCCTGCTTGCTAGGGTCCAGAAATTAGAGACAAAGATGGCTACACTTCTGCATCACATCCAGCCTTGGATGCAGAGGTCTATTGCTGAGGCAGAAGAGCGCTTGGAGCGAAGAATTGTCCAGCACACAGAGCGGAAGATCGCTGAGGTCCTTCAGCGCTTCGATACTTTTGAGTTGTGCGTGATATCCCGGCCAGCCCGTCAGGTGGATGTGTCGACCCTTCAGGCTGTGGTGGACAGTCTTCGCACAGACATCAATATGATCTTAAAGTCTAGGGTGCCTGAGTCTGAGGCCCCTTCTGCAGATCCTGCTGAAGACACAGTATAGGCGGCCTTATTCGCCACTTTTGAGATTCCACCACCTCCCCCTCGAGAGCATGCCAGAGGCATAGGGGTCAAGAGGAGGATGAGGCTCGAGCATGGAAGAAGGAGCACCGTGAGATGGAGGGTGTGAGGAGAGCCTCGCTTGCTGATGTGGAGCCGCGTCAGATGAGGGCAGTAGAGTTAGTTGTTGGGGCATCTAGCTCCAGAAATGTTGAGATAACGGGAGGCACTGTTGATAGTGCCGTTGATGTTGTGGACACTACTGAGAGTGTCCAGATTACAGAGGTAGTGGGTTCCGGGGAACCGCACCCACCACCTTGCTGATCGTCATCGCTTTGTATCCAGGTTTGCTTCACCTACCACTTTTGTATTTCAATTTTTTATACATTGGGGACAACTGCATGTATTTTTTTGGGGGGTGGGGTAAATGGAAAGTGAGTGCTAGGGTGAAGTCTGAGTAGCGCAATTCACTATCCTCTTTCGGAGTTTTCTTGCTTGTGTTCTTTTTCCCCAAGAGACTGATTATTTTTTCTGTTGAACCGGCATGTCGATATCTTGTGTACATAGTTTAATTCTGAATCATGATGGCTAAAATGATATCCTAATAAAATGGAAATGATGCATGACTAGGCATAGTAATTGATAAATGTGTGGCTCTAAGTATGACATAGAGGTACACCACTGCATGACCCTATGTCTGAAATTCGAACTAGGTGTCTGATAATATGGTAGAGTAATGAGCTGTCAAGTGAGTGTGATAAAGATTTGAATAGTCCACTATTTGTACTGATTCCTGCTAAAAGTAAGTTGTAATAGACAATTAGGAAAGGATCATAAGCCCTTGTTGAATATAGCCCATTTTTAGCCTAAATAAAAGAAAACCAATTTAAATTAATCCTTCTTTGATCCAAATGATTTGAGCTTAAACTAGAACTTTCTTTTTCACCCTAACTGATCTTTTCTGAGAATAACATGTTGGCCCTGATCCCTCCTTGGATATGTTCACCTCAGCTTATGCCAAAAGCATAAGTTGAGGGTGGCTAATGCAATAAATAATCCTTTTTATGGCCCTGACCCAACTTTGGGTATTGTTTACTTTGACTCATGGCAAAGCCATTAGTTGAGGGTGGCTATTATGAGGAATGCTCTGGAAAGTGGGGTTGAAAGAACAAAGAAAGAGAAAGAATAAAAGTATAGTGACTTAAGAATCAATTGAAAGAGAAGTGAAAATAATAATAATAATAATAATAATAATAATAAAAAATTAAAAAAAATACAAAAAATACAAGCAAGAAAAGAAGAGTGTCACTTACACAAATGAATAAAGAAGGGAAAATAGCAAGGTGAAAGAATATGAGAAACTGGACAAAATAAAATGAAAAAAATGGTATGTTTAGCCGATATGTCAAGGAGGGAAAAAAGTCACTAAATTATACCTAAATATACCCTACCTGACCCTGAGCCTATGTTACAAGCTAAGAAAGTCCTATCGTGATCCTAAGAGTTGTATAGCGAACTTAAAGCAATGAAAATAAGGGCAAGCTTATGGCAATATGTATAATTGAGTGTGAATTTGTTCTGAGAGTGAGTGTTGAAAAGTAATCCTTATACTCAAACTGAAATCATTGTTTGAAAAATGAGGATTTTTTTTGAAGTGAGGACACTAGTTGCAATACCGAAAATATTAGCACCTTGGTGACAAATTGAAGAGGATAGGTGTTAGTGCATGGTGAGTCTGTGTCATGGTCTGATTCCACAAAATTCAAGCATAATAGTGATAGCATGCATAAATATGATGAGCTTGATCGGGATTGATAGCCAAATGATTGCCAAGGATAAAACATGGATACTATTGTACAAAGATTTTGTATTGAGTCATAGTGCGTCGCTTGAGGACAAAAAACCAATTTAAGTTGAGGGTGTTGATATACCGTGGTTTCATGGTATTTTTAATGTTTTTTCCTTAAGTTTAGTGTGTCCAAAATCCTTTTGTACTAATTTTTATGTAAGTTTCTCTTTATTTGCAGGAAATCTGTCTAAAAGATGAATGTGAAGGTTTTTGAGCAAGAAATACAAAAAAGTACCACCTACGGATCTTGTGAAGGTTCGTCGTGCTCGTGACAGTCCTTAGGTGGCATCGTAGTGCAGCTGCTGAAGGAAGATGGGGAATTCTGACCAAGTGTAGGGTTACGGAGTGCGTGACGGACCGTCGTAGCCATGACGGTCCGTCGTGCTTGTTCGTCATGAAGATCAGAGAAGTAGTCCCAGTACCCAAATTCCAAGAGTTCAAGTGTTTTGGAACGGAGACCCTCGATGAACCGTTGTGCCTGTGATGATCCGTCATACCTACCGTCGAGGGTAATGAAGCGATCAGCAAAAGAAATTGCGCAAGTATAGGATCACGGAATCCATGATGGTCCGTTGTGACCTCGACGATCCGTCGCGAGGTCCATCGACCCAGCTGCGTTTTGACAGATTTTCAGCAAATAGAGTCCTTATTTAATTAGGTTTTTATTTTTTATAAATAGTTCAAAAAACCACGTTTTTGGGGTTAGACTCTTGATTATTTTTGGACTCTTTGTTAGACTCTGGGTTATTAGACACTTTTATGTTATATTCTTTATGAGGGGATTATTTTGATTATTACACTTTGGATTGTTACACTTTTCTCTAGAGTTGATTGTTTGTGATTTGTCGATCAATCAAGTAAATTTCTGCATTTTATTCTTTCTCATTGAAGTAAGTGCATGAATTCTTATATCATATATATGAATATTGTGATTATGACTATGGGTAACTAAACTCCATAACTAGGGTTGAGAGAATCATAGACGAATAATGAGGTAAAACCTAATTAAAACAACAATTCTAGAATAGTGTCTTGCATGTATTAATAATTCTTTCGCTTAGAAGTCTTTTTAACGGATGGCTAACGTTAGAACTCGCCTTAATGCTACTTGTCGGACAAAGGAGGTAGATAATAGGAAAAGAATTATCAACATGGATTTAGTGTATACTATCTAATAGGCTAATATTGACTGGTACGAGGTAATAACTTAGTCAACTATCAAATACGATGCTTAATATGAGGTAAAGCTAAGGGTTAGTATGAAAACGACCAAGGTGCAGAGTGAAATTTTCTAGATGTCGGACCAAGGATTTAGAAATACATAATTTATCACTTTGCATGCAAGATACTAGGAAAGAATTGTTATAGTTAGAATTATCAAGTTATGAACCTATGCCAAGCACGCAAACCCTAGTTACTTTTATTATTTGATTAAACTCCAACATTTGAAGCTGTTAGTTGTCTCCTTTAGTTTAGCTAGTTATTTTTATTCATTTAGAAGTTATAAAAACCCCTTTTTATTGTCTTTGCTTTCCAAGGAAATAATTGACTAAATAGTAGTAATAATAGATTCAAGTTAAGTCTGAACTATTTTCCTCGTGGAACGATCCCAAACTCATTCGTTGGGTTCTTTATTTGATACGAACGCTTTACTTCTTATTTGAGAAGTAAGTTTGAGCGTATCATAAGACTAAAGGTAAGCTTTTCATATCTTGTTTTTTGCTTTTCGTTGTGTAGAACTTTTTAGAATGGGTCATAGTTAATTGAGAATTATTTCTTAATGAAATTCAAGGTGGGAACAATTTATTTGGCTAGTTGGGGTCATGGGTTTGGTCTTAGGTTCATGAATTTCTAAGAATTGCAAGAAATTAGTGATTAATTGTTGATTCCCGTATAGTTTTGATTTTTGTACACCAAGAACAAGCGGAACGAATCCTAAAAGGGAAGAATCAAGTTTCTTAGGGTTCCAAGCTTATTTAGAGGTAAGTGATGGTTGTGATTATATGTTTGTGTGATATATACTTTCCCTTGGTTTATTGTGATACTTGTATATGTACGCATGTTGCAGTATGGATCATAGATGTTGAAAAGATAAATTCATGACTTAAATGTGTGATCTTGATGTGTTATTGTTTTCTGTGACTGAGATCGGATTGCCATATTCTGGCATGCTAACTTTTGGATCGGATTGCCATGTTACGGCATGCTAATAGTTGGATCGGATTATCACAAGCCGATATTCTAACTTTGGATCAGATTTCCACAATTAAACATGCTAACAATTTGGGTTTGGGTTCTGTGAGAGAACCAACTATGTGATTTAGCATGTGAAGAGTGTTGTTGCCTTCTTATGATGATATTGAATATGTTGATATATATGTCTGTTATTATAATGTTGTTTGACTTGTTTATGCTACACTAGTGGGATAGTCGTGTGGTCCTACAAGTACGTTGAGGTTGTTTATTGATTCTGTAAATGCTTTTATTTTTGTTGAGTACAATACGATTGTTGATAGACCTCACTTAGGAGATCAGTGATCATTGAGGAATTCAATGGTGTGCCATTCCGTTAAGGCTTCCATGGAGTCACTTTGGTAGACGTGTTACTATTTTTAGATCTAGACCTTGTTTTAGTTAGTTTATAATTCATAAGTCACAAACCCCGAGCCTATACCTTGGGCGAGAATGGAACTTGAGACCATTGAAAGCCTCGAGCTGACCCTTGGCCTGACTTACTTACTCAGCGGAATAATTAATACAAGAGATAAAACTCATGAAATCAACTTAAAGTAATATCTTTGCAAAAATGACAACTCGTCTTAAATGTTTACAATGAAAATAAATATGACTAAAGAACTCATGCTATGTGTTTATAAAGCCTCTAAAACAAGTAGGGATGTTGGTACAGGGCCCCAATCATCATAACAACTTAAAATAGAAAATAAGTGATAAAAAATATCCTCCGAAATATAAGGAGGCTCACCAATTGATTCTGAGTTGCTAACTAGATCAACGGTACACCAGATGCTGATTCTAGTTACCTGCGTCTACATCATAAGACGATGCAAGCCAACTGGGTGCTGTAAATTAAATGAACAAGTATGCGAGTTGGAATGCTAAACACAACTTAATCTTGAAAAGAATATGAAGGGAACACTTACCTTGGTTCTTCTCAACTATATGAGTAACATACCTCTATATAAAGACATAAGACACATGCAATATATATAAATCTTGTAAAACAGTGGAAAAACTTAGTTCATTAATAGAAATGCAATAACAAACTCAAATTTACTGATATAATGAAGTAACATAGTTTCTTTTAAAGATTCTCGAACCGACAACCACCACTATGAGCCTAAGTGGTGATCGAACGTCTTGCCCACACTGCCATAACTATCTATAGTTTGCCTTCATATATGGATACTTAACTTAGTGGATCCACTAGATTAACTTAAGTGATCATCTACAAAGTATGATCTTTTAGTACCCATGATGGCTACACGGTTTATGGACACTTGAGTTAATATGAACTTGCATCCCCATACTGGTGCTCAATACCACTCCCAAAAATATACTTAGATCTTTTTTTTAAAACAAAATTGTCTTTTGGTTTGAGATTATTACTCAAATCTTAGTTCAAAGACTCTCTCATAATAGCTGTTCCTTTTTTTGCTCAAATGTAAAAACATTTATAAACTCTTAGGAATACTTGGTTCCCTTATAACTTTCTAAGAATGAACTAACTCTTTAATCTTTACTTAACTTGAAACTTGAGTCTTAAAAACAAATTTAAAACATTGTTAAAGACACTTGAAAACTTTCAAAAAAATTGCTTTAGCTTGGTTCTTAACTTGTAGACTTGACTCTTTATTTCTTTGACTTTGATCTTAAATTTCCTTGATTTGGATTATGGATTCAACGTTCACGATCTCATGTTTATGGATAATGTCATGATATTTAGATGTATCTTAGAGTGTTGGAATCATCTAGGAAATATAGGTACATCATTAAGGAGCTAGTTCAAAACAATGGGGAAAGAATAGGGAGAACTGGCGTCCTTGGCGCTCTGAGAGGCGAAGGGTGCCAATTCTCAAAATTTAGAGGGATGGTTAAGGATATCTGGATGGAGTGTCTCCCCAAATACCAACAGACAGAGGTTTCTTTGGGGCGCACTGTCTTGCATTTTCTTAGCGTAGTGGGTTAAGAGTCTGTTGTGAAAGAGGATATTGAAACTCCCTTAAGGAGCTCACTGCCTCGCTTCCGGGCATTGCAACAGGGTTATTGTCGCTACAATAGGATGGGTGCTGCTATAGCAGATGAGACGAATATGGAATTATATGAATTTTGGGATTTTTCAAAACGGAACTCACTGGTTCAAAATTTTTGCTGCTGCAAGATTGGTGCCGCTAAAGCGGGATTGGAGTCGCTATAGCGGGATGACGTGTTTTTAATTTGTAACTAAATCCTTTAACAACCTTATTTGGCACTTTTCGACTTTTATATCTAAAGAATGACCTTGGGCGATTTCAACTCATTTTCCACAATTTTTAAGTCTAAAGGTAAGCTTTTCACCCACCATTTTTGCTTTTCGATATGTAGAACATTCTAAAATGGGTCATAGTTGATGGGAAATTGTTTTTGATACAATTTATAATGGGAACAACCCCACTGTCTAATTGGGGTCATGAGTTTGACCTATTGTTCAGGAATATGTTAGAATTTTGGGAAATTAGTGATTAATTGTTGATTCTTGTATATTATTGATTATTTCTATACCAAGAAATGTTTAACGAATCTGGAAAGGGAAAGATCAAGTTTCTTAAGGTTCCAAGATTATTTTGAGGTAGGTGATGGTTGTGATTCTATGATAGTGTGATATAGACTTGCATTTGCTTCATTGTGACACTCGTATATGTATGCATGTTGCAATATGGATAATAGATGTTGAAAAATGAAATCATGACATAAATGTATGATCTTGATGCATTATCGTGATGTGTGATTGGGATCAGATTGCTACGTTCCAACATGCTAACTTTTGGATCGGATTGCCACGTTTGGCATGCTAACAATTCGATCGGATTGCCATGTGTCGGCATGCTAACTTTGGATCAAATTGCAACATTTTAGCATGCTAACAGTGTGGTTTTGGGTTCCGTGAAAGGACCAACTATGTGATTTAGCATGTGAAAAGTGTTGTTGAATTCTTATGATGATATTGAATATATTGATATATGTGCATGTCATTTAGTATTGTTTCAATGGTTTATGCTACACTAGTGAGATAGTCATGTGACCCTACCAGTACAACATGGTTGTGTGCTGATTCTGCCCTTGCTCTTATTTTTGTTGAGTATTGGGAATTTTCATGCGACTATTGATAGACCTCGCTTAGGAGATCAATGATCGTTGACAAATTCAAGAGTGAGCCATTTCGTTCGGGCTACCATGGAGTTCTCTTTTGTCTACGTCCAATAATTTCGGACGTAGAACTTGATTTAATTAGTTGATAATTCGTTAGTAAAATCTTATAAACATGGATATTGTTATAGTTTTGGCACAATGACTTTCAAATTCTAGGTTTATCTTCCATAGTTTTAGTAATCGTTCGATCTTGATTTAGTAATGGAACTTAACTTAGTTATTTAACTTGCTTTCGTAACTTAAATACCTTAGTTTTAGATTTATTGCTTAGTTAGATAGTAGTAACGATTCTCATACTGAGTAGTTGGTGTGGGTGTCAATCACGCCAGTCTGGGTCGTGACAAGACCTAGATTGGTTATATACAAGAGTAAAATGTAATATTTGGTAATTGATTTAGTCGATCCGTGCTCAATGACATAGTTAGACTATCAATTTGGTATGTATTTATAGGTCACAAGATCATTAACATACATTTAACCTTGTAATCAGTAATTCAATAACTAGATGAGATCTACTAAATTATTAATATGCATGAATCTAAAGCGGACTGCAGGCCTGGAATTTACAAGTCATTGTTTTGAATCCAAGTTTAAATTAAACCATAGTAGTTTAATACAATATTGCATTAATTGATCATTTATAATAAAATACATCACTCTTTCGAGAAGCACTTACGTCTATTAATAGCTATTCAAAGAATCAAGGGTAACCTAATCTTAAGGGTCTGTGGATACGACATAAGTCTCTTATAAGAGCTACTTTATTACTTGCACGATCACATACACTTGCGTGTACGTTTGGGTGCAACAAGTTTATGTCACCGTGGGACTTTACAATTAGGAATTATTTAATTGAACTAATTTTTGAAGTTATTGTTCAAGTGTTGATAACATGATCTTAGATATTGTATTTCAGATTGTGTTTAAACTTAGAGCAAGAAGATGGATGGGAAATGGTGGAGATACTTGTTGCACTGAAAAGATTTGTTCATTATTGGAGAAATAAAGTACGACTAACCTAGCATGTTTCTCTAGTTGGGAGTGAACAAGTAACACCAATTGTAAAGGTTGAACAAGTTGCACGTGTAGCAATGGCAGGGATGACAATTCGAGACGCTGAAATCCCACAAACAACTAATATCACTCCAAGTATTGAGAAACCACCAGCTAGTGGTATGTTTGAATTGAAGTAGAGTATGGTGCAACTATTGCACGTTAATAGAAAATTTACCGACTAATCTCATGAGGACCCACAAGTGCACATTTAGAACGTCCTCAAAATCAGTGACACATACACTCCAACTAGAGTAAATCTAGATTATGTGAGACTCACCTTGTTCCCTTTCTCTATTAGGGAAAGCTAGAAGATGGTTGAAATATGATACAAAAAACATCATTACTTCATGGGATGATCTTGCGTGAAATTCTTTGATAAGGTTCTTTCCATCAGAAAAAAAACAAGCTTAGGAGCGAGATACTGAGTTTTAGGCAAAAGTATGGGAGAATTCATATGGGGCATGTGACATATTCAAATAAATATTGTAAGGTTATCCATTCCATCATAAAGCAAATAAATTCTTGGTCCACACCTTCATTGAGGGTTTTGGACCAAAAACCATGTTTTTTTCTTAATTCAATTGCAGAAGGAAAAGATTTGGAGAAGACTTTATTAAAATTTTCACATTTCTCAATAGAATGTCAAAAAGAAATCTTGAATTAAATAGATGAGGATCTAAACTTGTTGTGCAAAGGAATGTAGGGATGTTAGAAGTAGATGCTATTAAATTTTGACTACACAAATTATTGCAATGTAGAACACGACGAACTTTCATTCTAGCAATTTTTCACTGGGACAATATCCTGCTCAGGTAAATCTGGTAAAACAACCACAAAAATGGTGTGAAATATGTTGAAGTGGTGATTATATTACAGATTGTTGTGGGGATGTAAGATCTCGTACTTTTTCTCTATTCTTGCATAGTATGTGTTAAATAGTTTTTCATGGTTGTATGAGGTGTATATGACTTGGTAGCGTACATTGGAGACTAAGATTGAAAACTGGTTGTAACATCAAGGAACAAAACTAAAGTTTTAGGTCAATATCTTAACCCGTTTGAAAGGTTTAAATTATTTCATACCTTGGGGTAAGCCTATGAGTGTCTAACATGATAAGAATAGTGTGTTATGAGGTATTATAATAACATAAGGCTCACATGTTAGGCTTTGAAGTCAAGAAAATTAGCGAAACTAAGGTTTGCAAAAGTTATCAAAGTTTCTCGAATAATATTTTCTTAATTTAGGGTCAAAGGTTTTCGATGTTCTCTCCCAGTATATAGAGATATAGAAGTAATGTGACCTAGAGAATCGAAGCCAAAGTGTCTAGTATGCAAAGCACAAAACCACGTGTCCAACCGACATCAGAGTGAAGCGTTATGATCGTTTTACCGCGGACTGCCAGGGTAGAATCCGGGTAGCATTTCGAGTCGAGTAAAAAATGTGGTATGTCGGCTTACTCAATGTTTTAAGCCATGAAAACATTTATTTCACTCCCTAACTAGAAAGAAATATTAATAAAAGGTTCTAATGGAGTTCTTGCATGATGAAGGTTAGTTTTTGACAATTTCTACCATTAAAGGTTGCCCTTATGCCTAGAAACGTGATCTCTACACATGGAAATCATCTTCCCCTTCTATTATATGGGTTTGGAGCTAGTGTTTGAACATAAAAATTTGTTTTATTAGTGTTTATTCAAGGTATTCATATCAGGACTCTTTCATGATTGTTTTAAGTTTTATGGATTTTTTGTCAAGTTGGGCCATATGACAAATTTGCTAATTTAAGATAAATTATGAATTGTTTATAGGAGTGTGTCAGCTCTGTATATATTGTTTTTGAAAATATTAGGTCACAAGGAACAACTGTCATGAAGAACTACGGTCATTCGTGCATTCCTTAGAAAGTTATGTTAAGGCTAAGGTATGTCCCTCATTTAAGAACCACTCCTGGGAATTCCTAAAACGACAAATGTGATATTTTTCTATTCTCTAACTAGAAAGACCTTCAGTGAAATTCATTGGGATCTCAGCTCAACTATTTTCATGATTCTATTATTCTGATATTCCACTCATTCGGATAAATAGGTATCCGACACCTACATGTCATATTATCGGTTCCTTGATTATATATCCACATGTATGGATTCTTATTCTTCTTTGGGTGATGTGACTTAAAATATCATAGGAGACCCTTACTACTTGTAACCAACCCTCTTTCCGCACTAAAATTATTTAAAGTAACTCAAGATCTTCAAAACTCTATAATATAAAAAATATATAAAATATTAGAACACTTGATTTTTAAAATACTTCTTTTATAAATTATCTTGGAACCAAGTTAGGAACTAAGTAAATCACCTTAAAATTATTATGAATATCTTCAGTTTAGGTAATCTTTCTAAAATTTGAGTTAATTTTTCAAGATTATCTGGAAAAACATGTGTGGTTTCATGTTATACGAATGTGATTATAGGGTTACTGAGAACAAGACTACAAATGGGTCAAGATTGGAAATATGAAAACAGTAACATATAGGTGTTATAAATCCATGACATCACATTTTATGCATTCTAATCCTGGTGTATAATGGGGAGGTATGTGGCCTATTGCGTATATTTATACGTATAAGACACAAATGGCCACAATTTGGCAAATATGATGTTGGTTCTCTACCGAAAGGTATCATTATAGCTAGCATTTGGTTGGGTATGTTATGCATTTGCATCTAATTTATGTATTCACGACATAAAATTATACGAGCATACCATGCATATTTAGATAGTAGGGGGCAAATGTCAACCATGAAGATTATTTGAGTTTCAGTTTAAGGTGCTACAACTATTACCCTTTTACCGTAAATATTTATGAACCTATTTTCTTCTTTACACACCAGTATATTTTTATTTGTACTGACTTCCCTTTTTGCCAAGGATGCTGCTTTTTGTTTCAAGCGAGAAGTACATGCAAGGACTCTGATCGACCCACCCTCTATGATTCAGGTTCAATTGATTCGGTAAGCTCCATCTTATCTTGGGGTTATCAGAGGATGTGTACTTTAATTGTACAATTTGGGTATAGTCGAGGCCTTGTCCCGACAGTGCTTATATAACTTATAGATGCTACAGTGGACACAATATTTTAGGTTTTCATTTATATGTTTTAATCCCCAATCCATAGTCTTGGCATGTATATACATATTGTGCGTAAGTAGGTATATCTTCAGTTGTGGCCTTGTTAGCTAGCTAGTACTTCTCTAGTTTTTTGGGGGATTGTCCACCATTATTTGTATGGTTTATTCTCACTCAGGTGATAACCTTCAAGGTACAGGCTTCACTTTTTGGAAGTTGTGATACCCAATTGTTTTGTCTCATAGTTTGGTTAGCTAGTATGTTTTAGTGGGTAACTCAATCTTATAGGTATCAAAATCTAGTTTTTCACCTATTTCATTGTAGGTAATGTACAATGAGAGGATTGGGATAGAAAGTTGGATGATGAATTGTGGGAATCTAGAACTGCGTATAAGACACCAATATGGACTTCACCCTGTTTTAAGGTATTCTGAAAAACATGCCATCTTCTCATAGAATTGGAGAACCAAGCCTACTGGTCCATAAAAAGTTTAATCTTGATCCTGAATTAGTTGCCAAGAAGAGAATAGGTCAGTTACATGAGCTTGGGGAATTGAGACGAACAAGTGGCATGACAAGTATATCATCTCATACACCTTTTAGCCAGGCCAGCTGGTGTTTTTTTTAGTTCAAGATTGAAGTTATTCCCTGAAAAAAATTGGTCAATGTGGAGTGGGCCATTTGAGACGATACGAATGACTCAACATCAGGTTGTGAAGCTAAGAATAAGGAGAAGAGCTCCACATTTCCAGTATATGGACAACGAGTCAATCACTACTTCAAAAATAATGTATATCATGAGAAAGAAATGATCGATTTGAATGATGAGTGTGTCATAAGTTGAGTCGAGTTGCGATGTTAAACCAAATGCTACATGGAAGGCAACCTGTGATCGTATGTATAGGATAATGCTTTTGTCTTTTTCTTTCTTTTCAATTTTTTCATTCGTAGGGCTTGGTTGAATTTTCATTTTTCATTGTAATAATTAGGATATAAAGAAAACAAAATATAGAGAAAAAAATTTATCATGCCACGACCAGAACTACGGCGCTGGATGGGAGGCAACCCATCAGGTTTTTGTTAACTGTGTTATTCTTAAAGGTTACAGGGAAGTGTCTCCATAGTGGAGTCGCGTAGTTGAGGTGTTCAATGGATTCTTTGCGCATGGAATTGATTATCCGTCGTAAAAAAAGGTTGTTGTAATAGGAGCGGGTCGCCGCGATGGAGTATTAGTTTGGTTTTGACGAAAATTGATATTTTTGTCCAAAATAAGGGGTCTCCGTGATGGATTCACATCTTAAAGGGAGTCAATGTTTTTATTTTCACTAGGAATTAATATCCTATCAAAAAGAGAGGACTCTATAATAGACCGCATTGAGCCTAGCATGTAAGTGCTTTTTATTCTCATTAAATAGATGGGGTTTACCCATCTTCCCTTTAAGAATACCAACCCATTTCCTCTTTTAAACCCTGAACTCACTCTAATTCCCCCATTTTCCCTCAACTCCAAAATTTCACCCTTTCTTCTCCCTTCATGATTTCTCAACTCCAAATCCTTAATGTGGAGGCATTCCACCATCATCTTTTTGCTCCATTATCTTCGACCCCTTCAGGCATCAGGTATGTTCTCGTTACTTCTTAAATTTGTTTTGAAGAATAATATGTAGGAAATGATGTTTGAAGGATTTTGTGTAGATTATTTGCGGTTTTGTATTTGTACGAAAGCGTAACGAAGAAACTCCTTTATGTTCTTCAGCCTCGGTTATGAGTTCCTATACGGGTGCTCGGACATTTAGGTGTTAGGGTTAGCTTATGATTTTCATATGTGTAGTGAGGGTACGTATGTGTTATGTTCTTGGCTATATGTTCAATCGAACATGTGGTATTGGCTATTTTTGTGATGTTTTTGTATGCTTAGTAAGGTTTCATTGTTATGATGAGCGTAGTGATGGTGAGGCTGATATGTGGGTATAAATGTGAAGTGTCAAATTGGAAAAATCGTGTTGCGCACCTTGTGTTGATTTTAATGTTGGGAATTCTTAAATACCCAATTATTTAGCGTGGGTAGAACATATGAATAAGTGTAGGGTGCTCCATTCACAGCCCATGTTTCTTGTCTCTTAGGTGTATTCTTGTGGGCTAACTTGTTTTTAGTGGTGTTTGTTCAATATACAGTTGATCATGACTGGAACTCACAGACCCGACAAAGAGGTACCATCCTCAAGACAAAGGAAGAGAGTTAGGAGTGGGAGGATGTCCCTCCCCCACCAACAGTACCTCATGGACAAACTCACCGATTTCGATTGAAGAAAGTGTCCAAAGATCGCTAAACATGGTGGAAGAATCACACCGGACTGAGATATTTCTTTGTAGAGGGATATTTTGGCCAGGAACTTTCCCTGGATAATTATGGGGATCCAAGAGCTCCACATGGAGTTTGATTTGTCAAGCTAGTAGAGTGCAACTTGTACGTGGTTCTTGAGTTCTATACAAATAGGGCAACTAAGTCAAGATATCATTTTTTGAAAGTACGAGGGGTTGATGTGATGCTAACTCTAGCTATTCTTAATGACATTTTGGGAATGAATGAGACTGATCCCTTGGTGTTGACGAGGCTTGAAAATTTGCCCACCTTACCATGCTATTCGACACACACTTTGTGGGTCTTAGTCTATGTTTTTGTAGACCAAGAATAGTTCGAACAAGTTTTACTAGTCACTGTCAAATGCCCATTACATTATATAATTTGCATAAATCTAAAGCCTGATACAACCTTGAAATTTCCAAGTCATTTTTTGAAATCAAAGATGAAATTGAACCATAGTAGCTTAATTTAGTTTTGAGTTAATTGATCATTTAGAATTATATATATCACTCTTTATGGAAATACTTGCGTTAATTGATAGTTATTGGAATAATCAAAGATAACCTAATATCAAGTCTATGTGGGTACAACTTTCGACTATTAAAAAGGCTACTTTATTACTTGTACGACTAGGTACACTTACGTGTGCATTTGTGTACAACAATCTCGGTACCGGCAATGTTTTGCACATTCATAATAAAAATCCAAAATCTAAGGTTGCACCTATAAAACCTATGGTCCCTCCAGAAACCTTACTACCTGAAGCACATCACAAATGCTTACACTCATGCTTGTCTCATAAATGTAGTTCATTTTTGTGAACCCTCAACTATGTTTATCTAGTAGATATCCTGTCCTCTAGGCCATCCATATGTCTATGAAAGTCCTTCACAAATTGCTTAAATCAAGGTCTTACGAAGGTTTTAGATGCCTCAATTAAGACTTTATCCATGACTTTAACTGTTGCAATAGTTGAACCAAATATTGCACTAGGTACGCTAATCACTTGGCTAGCCCAATCCCATATACTATACTCTTTCATCACTTTGACCTAAATCAGTTAGCGGTAGGAAACTCAATAGTTTTTCCTCGACATCGGTCCATCCTTACAGTCCAGCCAAAGAAGGATAAGAGTATCAACCCTCTCTCTACCTTGTAGAACATCTATCAATAACCGTGAACTAAAACTATGAGTTTTTTCCTCAAACTCTTGATATTGGGTTTAAATAATTGTAATTAAGCTCACATCTTTTACCTGGTTCACTTGGATAAAGTGATCAATCACCTTCTAAAGCTTCTCGACAATTAACCACCAAAACATTTTAGCAAAATTTAGCAACGCTTTTTGTTATCGCGTTTCTTTAAGTTATCCACTAATCCTCCTCGTGTTTTTCAACTATTACTCTAGTTATCCTCTTCAATTGTCACACCTTATCATCATACGGAAGCCTTTTGACATTATTCACTACGTCTACTTTATATTTGTAATCGGCGGTCCACTTGGGAGCAGTAAACTCAAGCCCATATAAAAAACATTGGATCATTCACTGGGATATAATGACCTTTCCACCCCATACTTGTAACACTTCGAAAATTCAAGACGTGTTCTAGAGCCTAACATAAGTGTCATAAGGTCTAGAACTTTTTTAAGGTCCATTTTGATGAATATAAGTTATTTTAGGAAGTCTATAAACCAAAACGTCCATGACATCCGGAAACTAGATTAATGAGGTTCTAGCGTGCCTTAGCCTATTTGACTAGCTTTTAGAAGTCGGAATGTGTTTAAGTTTATTCATGGTCAAAAATTCTGGGTAAGACTCCCCAAGGCTGTTGGTGAATCGATAGGGAGTCGATGCCACCGTCGATGGTCACTGAGACAAAATCCTGGAGGGGGTCACTTTTAATAATCTCTGACCAAAATGACGGATGTGCAACTCGGAAGGGAACAGTGACCGTCGATTGACCCACGATCCATCAATCGTGGTGTCTTCTGTGTTCACTGTAATTTCATGCACGTTTTCACTTAATTTCAATTAATCATGATATGAAGATGCTAATGTGCTAACTTCACTTATATGAATTGTAACGAAAGGATAATACTCATGCAATTCTTATTGAGCTATGATGATGATGAATATACAAGGATTAGACCCTATGACCTAAATTAAGTTATAATGATTATTAAAGACATTTCAAAAAGGGACTTTAGCTTAGCACCGAGTGAACTTGAAAATGGGAGGTGACGACTTTCCATAGAGGAAGATCCACCCTATAGTTCCACATGTGGTGTTGACTCCCCAATGAGGGATACTCATCCAATGTATTCCCATGAAAGGAGGCCCCAATTGCCAAGTGGTATGTTGAGGGATTATACCTATCTATTAGTTCTTGAACTATGTTTCCCCATATAAAGAATATCTAGTGGATCTACCTAGAAAGCTATGTTTATGTTTTGTTTTAAATTGGCCGGTAGACCACCTTCCTTCAGTGTAAGGTTTTACAACACCAGATCCACACTTAGCTCTTGTGGTCAATTTCGGTTAAGGAAGTGTTCCCTAAACTAAAATGAAGTAATGGAGTACAAACCAACTAGGGTTACCTAAGAGGTTTGACTTAGCCTAGGTAGGGGTATGGGACTCTACCTATGCCTTGCACTAGTTTGCCTTGAGGGAAGCCTTAGGAGGTTGTTCTTATGTATGAATATTCTTATGATGATATATGATTTGTATATGATGAACTTGAACATAGTCGATAATATATGATTATTAGTTTCACTTATGAATATGTGTTGGTCTTCATTGTCAAAGTAAGATGATATATAGTCTTAAACACTATTTTATGAGAAGTAGGATGTTGATCATGATTATTGTTGAGTTACTTGATTGAGTAAGGTTATGGGGCTTTGCTTTGTCATTGCACTTGTTGACTTGATAAGGGTTATGGGTAATTGTCTTGCTTTGGTTATATTATAATGAACTTTTATTAATGTTTGTTGAGGTTATGACTTGATGGTAGAGTTGCTTGGACTATATTTGTAATTTCATGATATGCATAATGACTTGACTAAGTTGAGATGTTGTTGATTTTGTGATGTACATGCCTATGACTATGAATATGTTTTATTGATGTGATATGGTCTTGTTGAATGTGCATGAAGGTCTTCAAAGTAAAATGCATACTTATTGAGATGTCCTTTTTTCTTAGCATGATTTCCAAGTATGTGTGCATATGGTCTCATACTTAGTACAAGTGGCGTTCTAACCCCATTTCTTCCTTTTCCCCAACATTTTAGGTTTCGGTATTTGAAGTTCTTTTGAAGACGACTTGAAGAAGACTTGGATCTCTTGATCATTCAAGTAGGATAGGTCCTCACTTTCCGAGGGCGATGCCACTATCTAGATAATGTAGTTTTTTTAGTATTAAGCTATTATGTTTCTTTGTTTTCATTTGAAGTAATAAACATTGTATGACCTATATTTGGTCTTATTTCATTGATGTATGGGATAAGACAAATTTCATATAATTTTATTAGATGGTTATTAGATGAGATGACTATTTTCAGACTATGTTATTTTCTATATATCTATGTGCCATAAAAGTTAAAGACTAAGTAATCTTCCAATACGAAAGGTCTATGTATACTTTATATATACACTATGTGTATGTAGAGGCCTACGTAAACATCTGAGTAGAAGTAATGCAAAGTTTTACATTTTCCGCTAAACTTGACCTATGAATGTAATGATGTAAGCTAAGAGGCTAGTCTTAGTCCTCAAAGAGGATGACAATGTCGGTTACGTCTAAGGACTATTCTCGGATGTGATAGTACTTATGCAATAGATAGTACCAGTTGAGCTCTCAAGCTTTCCCTTTTTGAGGTTTTACTTTTCACTATTGTTGTGTATAATGAATGATCTCCCGTCATATAGATTGTTCATCTACTCTAGCTAGTATTTTTAAAACATTTCTGCAATGTTAGGAAATTCACTCAACCTGGCGGTATGGATTTGGGGTTCCTTTAGGATGTTCTGCTTCATTTTTCCCTTGATATTCAGGGCTATGTCCCGCTTATAGATTTATGAATTCTTGGAGTTGTCATCCATATCTTTCTAGATTTGAGATTTTATTCTAGATCTTTTGCTGAGGCTACCTCTATTCCACAAAGTTTGAGGTCTGTGAACTCTCACCTTATGAACCACTTTAAGAGTCATATTCATTGGACCCCGAAATACTAAGTATTAGGGTGAAAGAAATCTCTCTTCCTTCAGACTGGTTAGTGTGATTGTCAGGTCTTTCTCCTATGCCTATATTTTGGTTTTCTTTCTAGTAGCTCGAGTCAATAGTTGGACATTGGAAGTACTACTCATCTCATCCTAAAGGCGTGTTTCTATTTCCTTGCCCTTCCAGCCTGGTGTCTCTTTTTTTTATGTTTTCTTGGAGGCATTGTACTTGTGAGAAACACTGTTATATCTATGATTCATGAAAATGATTAAGAAAAAAATAGTATTTGAGTTACTGACTTGAGTTCTACCTATTAGACTACAGATCGTAGTAGTGAAGTACGAACTGTAGAATGAATCGTGAAGCTAATATAGGAACTATTACTTGTGTGCTCAATCACTACAAGTCCCCGTAAGATAGGTATTTAAGATTTATAAACTTTCATGAGGCAAACTATGAGTCGTGGTCATATTGTATAAGTCGTAAAGGGATTTTGTCTTTATTCTAGTGACTCAATAATTTGTGATGATTTAGTATGAGTCAACCTACGACTCGTGGTTACATGCAACAGTTCATATAAATGGACTGTAATTATAAGTTTATTTTCAATATTTTGGTACAACTCAACACGAATTATACTATGATTTGTGGTATAAGACTCTGGGTCATGGGACCATTCATGCTCATGAGTCCCATAAAAGATCTTGCCCTACGAATGATAGTATCACTTATAGGTAGCAATCAGAGGCTGTATTGACTTGTTCCATAGAAAAGTTCAGTGACTTTTGAACTTTTGAGAACAAAGATTATGATTGGTTTTAGGAGTTATCGTATATGACTAAGCATCATGACCTAAAAGAAAGTCTTCAACTTAAATGAAGTAAAGTCTTGCTTCGGACCATACAATGTATTTGGCTTTAACATGATCAATTCCTTCTTTGAAATCGTTACTACTATTATGATATTTAAAATGGTCAACAAAAAAGTATACTTTCTTTGTCCCAATTTATGTGACATTTTTCCTGTTTATTTTTAGAGTCAAACATTTTAAATTTAATGGAATTTTTGTATGAAATCTTAAATTTTTAAAAATGAAATTTATATATTTGTAAACTACGTAAAAACTAGAGAAAAGACATGAAGTGACACCTGAAATTATTCCAAATTTTCAAAAAGGCACCTTAACTATGCGGGCATCCTATTACCCCCTAAACAATTTTGGTAATATATTATTACATCATTCTTCGACCAAGCTAGATTTTAAATAGCAAGTGGTTATCACACACCAATCATTGTGTGACACGTGTTAATTGAATTTGAAATATATATATATTTTAAAATTTTATTTCTTTATTTCTCTCTCTCACTTTTTGACTTATTTTAATTTTATTGCTTTAATTTTAATTTTAATTTTACTTTAAATTCTTTATCTTTCACCACTACTTTCAAGTTATCCCTCCCTTCATTTTTTCTTCTTCTTCTTCACCTCCCACCCTCACCCCACCCCACCCCTTCATCAAATTAATCTCTTTAAAAATTATACTTTTTTCTAGTATTTGTGACATTGATAACAATTATTTTTTTAAGAAAATTAGAATTTCGAAGGTATCATCAATTAATTTATGTCATTTCATATAACTTCAAAACTAGAAATAATAATTTTGTAAGAATCAAAGTTCTCCGTAAATTGCAAAACTCTAAGTGAAATTTGGATTTTCAAAAATAAATAATACCTACTAATCATCTTGCTCTAGTGGGTTATCAAATTGTTCAAAATTTAATAAAATATCTAGATATAATTTTAAAGTTGAAAAGAGTTAAACTAATAGTAGTAAAAAAAGGAGGTGGAGTTGTGATAAAAAATGATATTGAAGGTGAAAAGTTAACATGAAAATGATAATGAATTTTTGAAGAAGAAGGAATAAGAAAAAAAAGAAAATTAATAAAGAGAAAAAGTTAAAATAATAAGAAAAACAAGAAAATATATTTTATAAAAAAATACTTGTAAAAATAAAATTATATTCATTTTTTTAGTTTCTTCACGCTCTTTAAGAGTGTGCATACACTCTACATGCCAATTGGACAAAAATGATGCAATAATATCATTTTAGGATTGTTTAGGGGGTAATAGGACGTTTGCATAGTTTAAGTGTCTTTGAAAAATCAGGACAACTTCAGATGTCATTTTATGTATTTTTCTCTAAAAACTACTATAAGTTACAATAATTAATAATTCAAAATGTTAAAAGGATCTATGAAAAACTTACGGTCAAAGATAGATTTGTTTGAATGTCGAAATCTGAAAAGTGTCTCATAAAATGGGACAGGCAGAGTTACACGCCAAAATTACACCTCCCTAAAGAAGTTTAAGCGGTTGAATTCAAATAAAGAACCTAACTTTAGGTTAGTGTCGATACCACGAGGAATATGGTCTAGACTTAGGATTAATTTATGGTCATTTATAATTTTCGTCAAATTACTTCTGCAAAAAGGAAAAGGGGGATTTATCATTAAAGTAACAATTTGTTAATTTGTAGCAACAAATAATGAGTAAAGAGGACTTGCTGTTTGAAATATTATTTTGAGGTGAGAACTAGGACACCTAATAATAGTAACTTTATCATGGTGCTAACATGCAAGTTAGTAATTTATCTATCTCCTATGCGATTGGACCTCCAAATAGGGAATTTCACCATGCAACTTGGTATATATATGGCAGATGCTTTAATAACGCCTACCCTTAGCCCTAGATAAGACCTCACAATAGATGGGTCAGGTAAATCTCCATTGTTCAATCCCTTTCTCATTAATAACTTCCATGGTCCGGCAAGAAAGAAAGAGGAGAGTTCTAACATTTGTCATAGTTAAAAAGCATTCAAAATTTGAAGGATTAACAATACATGCATAAGCACTCTTCAAGAATTACTTAATTTTTAGTTATAAATTGTTACTTATTCATGGTTCGCACAACCCTAGTTGTGAATTTAGCTATTCATTCTTGAATAATGACAATTCACATTAGGATTTGTAATATAAATCATGAAATTATAATTAGAACGGATTAAATCTAAAATCTTGATTTGAAGAACAAAAACAAATAACATTAACTTTAAGAATTAAATGTCGAAAGTGTTCGCAAAATAATTCTTAAATTAAATAAAGTATCCGAAAAAGTAACTAATATTTATAGAAACTAAATCCTAAACCAACTAGGAAAAGATAATTTAGAAAATTTAACTTTGGGCAGATTTGCCAACGCCTGGCCACCTACGATCGTTCGAAGGAAAGACGGCGCATGGTCTTCCACACTTAGAAAGCAGTTGACCAAAATTTATGTGGATGTAAATCGAAGAGCATGACTTACGACCCATAGGTCTAAACATGGTCCGTCCATTTCACTTGTGGTTCAAGTACTGAAACTCCTCTCTGTGAAGTCATCGATGATCCATCAACGATAATGATGGTCTGTCAATGGACCTACAACCTGTTAGTGGCTTCCTTGATTCCACACTTAGTCATACTTCTTTGAATACTCTATGCATGCCTCCACCTATAGCTCATCATCTGTACGATGACTCATAGTGGGCTCGTTTGTTGCCATTTTACTATCGTTTCAGATACTTTTAATTGTAACCGCTTCAAACCTATTTCCTGCATAATTTGATCAAAATATTGTCACATCTAATAATAAAACTCCCAGACGCATGCAAAATTCCAAGTTTAATGCATAAAAATGTGGTAAACTCACGATACATCAGGGAGTATGCCTCACGATACGTCAGGGAGTATGTCATGCCCCGAGCCTACACCCTGGGTGTGGCTGGCACTCGAGAACCATTGCTAGCCCCAAGCGAACCTTTACTCTGACTTACTTAGTGGAAGACTTATATCAATAAACATAAAGTTATGAAATAAATTGGAATCTTATAAAGGAAAATTCAACTTGGTCATTAAGGCAAACCCAAGTCTCAATATAAGATAATGACAATGAAAATACTAAAGAACTAACATTTGACGGTCTATGGAGCCTTTAAAACAACTGAGATGGATGTCGGGGAAAACCACACGACATCCTCATAAACGAATACAATAATTGAAAGCAATAAAAGGAGTCTTTTGGATTGCAAAGAGGCTTACACTATGGAGGGCTCACTGGATCAGCATGCGTTGCGTGCTGATTGTGTTTACCTACGTATGTATCTAAGATGATGCAGGCCAACAGGCATAAGTACATTGAATGTATGAGTATGCGAGTTGGAATGCTAAACACAACATAGGCTTCAAAGGATATGAAGAACTTACCTGGCTCAAGTGAACTCAACATAATTGAACTCCTTTCTATATAAAATAGTTAAAAACAAGTGCAATATAAAGAAAAGTTGTTTAAAACATGATCTCAACTCTGTGTTTATGGAAAGATATATGTGATTCTGATATGTGAGTAAAAATACAATAAATTGTGTATATAAGATACATTACTTTTATGGGAGTTTCTTTAACCAACAACCACCACGTAAGAGTTATTGTGATGATACAATATTTTGTCTCATGCTGTCAGGGATGCCATATACCTTGCCATGAGTATAGAACTTGAACTACTAAGTGGATCCATTACTCTATGCTAAAAAAATCTAAAGAAATCATCTAAAAAGTATGATCCTTTTCTACTCATGAAGGCTACATGGTTTGTGGGAGCTGTGAGTTGTTGAACTCTCCTCAATTTCAGTGCTCAATACTACTCCCAAAATAGGATACTAGATATTATGTTTTAAAACATACTTCTTCTTTTATTTTAAAATCAAAGTTTCCTCTCTTGCTTCATTTAGAAAGCGATTACTCTTTTCTAAAAAATATCTCAAAGGTTCTGTGGAAATATTCGTTTTTGATCTTATTCAAATGTGAAATTTTTTTAAATTCTTTAGAAATACACACTCCCCATATATTTCTTTAGAAGAAAATGAACTTCAAACTTTACTCTCTACTCAACTTGAACTTTCAGTCTTAAAACAAAGTTAAAAGCATTTGCAAAAGATTTCTTGAAATGACTTTAAGAACTTCCTAGACTTGGCTCTTAACATTTCTTGAATTTAGGTTTATGGATTCAAGGTTGTAATTCATGATTATGGATTATTTCTATATGTTTAGAAGGCATTTAAAGTAGTTAGAATCAATAGGAAGTGTTAATACACTATAGAAAGGCTTAAACAAACTAAATGACGAAAATTAGGTGAAAACGCTGATACGGGCGCGTCAAGGGCATTCCACGTCGTGCCATAAGTTTCTGAAGCTCCATTTAGGTGAACTGTAGATGCGGCGCCCCAGACCCTCTGGGGAAGATGGGGCGGCGCTGCACCTAGCCCTCCCAGGCATGTCTGATGAATGTTTCAATTCATCTTCTGATCCTAAATCATTTTAGATCGATTTCTTTTCTCAATACTTTCTTAGATTCAAATACCCAAAATATATACACTAAGAATCTAACTTGAAACAACTCTTAACAATGCTAAAACACCTCAATAAAATCCATCAATAACATGTATGTTCAAGAATGAAAAAAAAATCAAGAACACAACTCAAGAACATCAAAGTCTAACTCTTTTAGGACGAAAATAGTTGAATTAAATATGATTGGAGCGCGGGTAAATGAACCCAACGCTATGTGATCTCACATACCTTGTAGGTATCACCCTTTGACGAAATTCACAAGCGATTCGTGAAGATCTTGACCATTCTTGCTTCCTTTCTCCTCTTCTTTGCTCTTTTGTTCAAGCTGTAGCGTGAATTAAACTTTTCTAAACTAACTAAAATTTGATTTTCCCCAATTAAATTCCTAAAAACAAATTAATTAAGTTCGCTTAGAAAAAGACTATGGTACCCTTCCAAAATCCGGATTGGACTTTTCTTAATTGAACATCCCAACTTTCAAAGGGCATAACTCACTCATTCAAATTCAGAATTGCGCAAACTTGACGGTGCTATAAAGATTATTCCAAGAGATTTTCATCCATATCAAGAATTACACCTGATTCATCATGAGCTAAAATTTATGGTCATTTGAAGTTTGTCAAAACTCAACTTATTCTAACATGACAAAATTTCCAAATTTTCATTCTCTCTAAAAATGACTATTTCCAATTTTTTAACTTCTTCCTAATTATTTCAAATTGCGAGATGTTGCATAGTAATATATAAAAAGGAGAGGAAATCACCTTGTTAGTGCTTCCTGATCATAGAGCTCGAAGTTGAATCAACATAAAAGCATTTGTTGGTTGATGCCGTACTAACATATTGAGAGGTTTATATAGATTAGGAAAAAGACATTAAAAATATGTTTTCTCCATGTAGGATTACTGCAATAACATATCTACTGAGGAAACTTAATTTGTTGAGGTGATGGTGTGTTCTGATTGAACTACAACATAGGCAATAAAAAGAAAATCAATCAAATTTTATTGAGGAGAAAAAGAAGCAAATTATTGAACCTTCGACAGTCAAATTAAGGTAGCAATGTATTCGAATTGAACTAACTCATGGAAAATTAAAAGGAAATATATTAAATTCAACAAGGAAAAAAGTTGATTATTGAATTTTGCAGATATGTTTACGTGAATGAGCTATAATTTTATCCTTAAACTCTATAGGATTGTGTCATGTATATCTCAGAATAACACTTGGATCTATTTACTTCAATTCTAATCTTTAAAAGATAAAATATCTAATAAAATTTGAAGTAGGACATTTATAATCATATAACATTTAATGGATATAAATTCATAAAATGATTTATATTACTATTAAATTTAAAAATGTATTAGTCTAATAAATATTGTGGATCAATATAACCGGATTAATTATTTAAATTCAATAAATATGAATTTAATTAAGATAATAAAATAATTGTGGCCCGAAAAAAAAAACTATTTACAAAGTGGTTACCCACTCACTTTAATGCCCTTCAAATAATTATCAAATGACATTTTTATTTTTATTTTTATTTGACCCAATGTCAACATGATGTCACTGTATTTTGTGTTTTGTCTTTTTTAATTTTATTTAGGGAAATGTTTTTTTCTTTTCATTTGAACGGCCGTTCTCTTGTTTTTTGACTTTTTTATTTTTCTTTTTAAAATATAATAAAATTCAAAAAATAATATAATAACTAACTTATATTAGACTAATAAAAATGTAGGAAAATTAAATTATTATACTACTACAAAAAGTATAAAAACTCAGAAAACTAAAATCAATCTTATTTAATAAAATCAAAGTTAATAAAAATATGTTATAAATCTATTGAATAAGTATATAGTCCATAAAGTTAGTACATGAACAACCATTCATATTCACTAGGTTTCATGAACCTTTTTGGATAAGAATGTATCTATTTATTACGATACTTAATATGGTTACCTTTGGAGTGATTTCTCACTCTATAAATAGGGTTGTTCATTAACTATTGAATAATATACATAAGAAACTTAAGAAGAAAGTCTTCTCCTACATCTACTTCTCTTGTCTTCTTCTTATAATCTTGATTTTACAACACGTTATCAGCACGAGTCTCTGCCAGTTCAAGTAAAACTTTAAAGCCTCGAAGGTATGAAGTTCTTTTTTTATTAAAATAATGTCTAATCTTTCTAAACATGAATTTCTTGCTCTAGACATATCGGGAAAAAGTTATCTATCATGGGCACTCGATGCAGAAATTCATCTTGATGCGATGGGTCTAGCAAAAACCATCTAAGAAAATAATCAAGCATCGAATCAAAACCATGCTAAGGCGATGATAATTCTCCTTCATCACCTTGATGAGGGTTTGAAAATGGAATATCTCACTGCTAAGGATCTTCTGGTGTTGTGGAACAATTTAAAAGATAGATATGACCACCTGAAGTTGATCATCCTTCCACATGCACGTTATGAATGGATCCACTTGAGACTTCAAGATTTTAAATCTATCAGTGAGTATAACTCTTCCATGTTTAAAATTATCTCACAATTAAAATTATGTGGAGAAAATATCACTGACCATGATATGCTGAAAAAAACATTTTCCACTTTTTCTGCCTCGAGTATGCTTCTATAGCAGCAATACCGAGAAATGGGATTTAAAAAGTATTCCGAATTAATTTCACATCTCCTTGTTGCTGAACAACATAATGACTTACTGATGAAAAACCATGAAAGTCAACCTACTAGTTTTATGCTATTTCCTGAAGTAAATACGGCAAATTTTCACCAATCTAGGCGTGAAAAAGGTTGTGGCCCCAGTCGTGGCTGTGGTCGTGGTCGAGGAAGAAATTTCAATCATGGTGATCATCTTGCATTATATAATAACATTCAACACCGGCAGTGTAAAAAGAAGAATGAGAAACATGACGTAGTGCAGAAGAAAAATTCAGACAACAAATGTTATCGATGTGGAGGAAAAGGACATTGGTCACGTACCTGTGGTACGCCAAGGAACCTGGTTGAGTTATATCAAGCTTCCCTGAAGGAAGTGAAAAATAATGCAGAAGCCAACTTTATCACGGAAGATACTGTTGAACCCATGCATCTAGATGTATTGGATTTCATTGAGAATCCCGAAGGAAAGATAGATCACCTGATAGGTGATGGGTCTGTGATAATGTAAATATATTTAATTTTCGTCGTTTATATGAACTAGTATGAATATGTTTTTCTAGACTTGTAAATAACTAAAAGGTTATGTAATGTTTTTGTTTAGTAATAATATTATAATGTTTATTTCTTTTATATCTTTTATCTTGAAGAGTATATGGATACCTCAATGATCAATCATGATGATATTTGTGTAATTGATAGTGGAACAACGCACGCCATATTCAAAGATGAGAAATACTTCTCCTACTTGTTTAGAAGAAAAGAAAATGTTACTACAATTTCTGGTAATTCAAACTTAATAGAAGGATCCGGAAGAGCTACTATATTTCTGCCTAAGGGGACAAAACTTGTCATAGAAGATGCTTTGTTCTCTTCTAAATCTGTCACGACCCAAAACCGGGCCGCGACTGGCACCCACACTTACCCTCCTATGTGAGCGAACCCTCCAATCTAGACCTTAACATTTCAATGTAATATCAACATAAAGTAATGCGGAAGACTTAAACTCATTAATAAAAACCAATTCAATAACTAATATTTCCCAAAATCTGGAAGTCATCATCACAAGAACATCTACTTCAAATTACTAAATCTAGGAGTTTCTAAGAAGCTAAAAATACATAAAAGCTAGTCCATGCCGGAACTTCAAGGCATCAAGACATGAAGAGAAAGATCCAGTCCAAGCTAGAAGCATTAGCTCACCCTGATATCCGGAGTAATGAAGACTGGCTAGAGTTACTGTTGAGTCGAAGATGACGGCACGTTTGCTGCACTCCACAAATAAACAAGAAGAAAACATAAAAGTAGGGGTCAGTACAAAACACGGGTACTGAGTAGGTATCATCGGCCAACTCAAAATAGAAAACAGTATATATCAGATAACATCATAAAATCAACTAATATCCTTAGCATGCAGCATTTACAGTTACCATAACCCTTGGTTACAACACCAAGCACATCAATGAGGACTCACGCCTCCTCATCATACTCATTTGGGAATTAGGTTCATTAGATTGAATATATTATCATCTTTCAAGATTTCATTATCTTTATTCCTCTCGTGTCGGTACGTGACACTCCGCTCCTCATATTCTATCCTGGTGTCGGAACGTGACACTCTGATCCTTATTCTATCCTGGTGTCGGAACGTGACACCCGATCCATATTCTATCCTGGTACCGGAACGTGGCACCCGATCCATAGACTATCCTGGTGTCGGAACGTGACACTCCGATCCTCATATACTATCCTGGTACCAGAACGTGGCACCCGATCCATATACTATCCTGGTGTCGGAACGTGACACTCCGATCCTCATATACTATCCTGGTGTCGGAACGTGACACTCCGATCCTCATATACTATCCTGGTATCGGAACGTGGCACCCGATCCCCTAATCTCACTACTTTCGTTCATCAAGCCTTCTTTTATACCAAGGCATCATCATTAACAAAGTAGATTAGGGTTTCTTTTCAAGATTTAGGATTCAATAGCTTCATCATGCTTATTATATCACAATTACATAATCACATTCATGCAAGCATACAATTAAGCATATAGAAAGGTTTACAATACTACCCATACATATCATTCACTATTAAGAGTTTACTACGAATAGTATAAAATAACCATAACCTACCTCCACCGAAGATTCGTGATCAAGCAAGCAATTTTCCAAGCTTTGTGTTTTTCCCTCTTCGTTTCTCCTCTCTCGATCGTTTCTCTTCCCCTCTCTTGGTTCTTTCTATTTTCTTTATTCAAACCCTCTTTCTTTTACCCTAATTAGCATATAATTAAGTATAAAAGATGGAAGTAATAACCCACTAATTAACTTAAGGTTACCTCTTTTAACCCCCAAGTAATTAGACTTATTAACATTAACCCACTAACTTTATAATTAAAGCAGGAATAGTCAAAAACGTCCCTTAAAACATATAAAGAAATCCGACCTGCATCGGGATTGCGCGAACTGGCGACGTTCGTCGTACTCGCGACGGTCCGCCCCGCAGTCGCGCAAGGTCCGAGAGTGGATTTCCACCGAAGACTTCAGACGGTCCGTCACACCTGTGACGGTCCGTCCTGCCATTTCGTTACGAAGTTCAGAGAGTCAATTTTCAGTACCCAATTTCAGATTTTCTAAGTGTTTTGAAACGAGACCCTGTGACGGTCCGTCATGCCCATGACGATCCGTCGTGGGGTCCGTCGTTTCTGCCAGTTTTTCCAAAATTGAAGTCTGCTGCTCAAAACGACTAAACAGGTCGTTACAATAGATACCAATTTACCCATCGTTCGTCCCCGAACGATCGCAAGAAGGAAAACAAGGGCGAAAAGGAGTACCTGATCTGTAAACAGGTGTGGGTATCTTTCTCGCATATCGGCCTCCTTCTCCCAAGTTGCTTCTTCAACCGGCCGATTCTTCCATTGCACCTTAATGGATGCAATCTCCCTTGACCTCAACTTGCGAACTTCTCTATCTAAAATAGCAACAGGCTCCTCCTCATAAGACAAATTTTCGTCAAGCAGAACCGAATCCCAACGGATAATGTAGTTTCCATCCCCATGGTATCTTTTCGACATCGACACATGGAATACCGGATGCACTCCGGACAGCCCTGGAGGCAAGGCTAACTCATAAGCCACCTCCCCTACTCTCTTAAGTACTTCAAATGGACCAATATACCTTGGGCTAAGTTTACCTCGCTTACCAAACCGCATCACCCCTTTCATTGGCGAAACCTTCAACAAGACTTGTTCACCCTCCATAAACTCCAAGTCTCTAACCTTCCGATCTGCATACTCCTTCTGTCTACTTTGCGCCGCTAGAAGCTTTTCTTGAATAGATTTCACTTTATCTAACAATTCCCTCAGAAGGTCAGTACCCCAAGGCCTAACTTCAAATGCATCAAACCAACCAATGGGAGACCTACATCTCCTCCCATACAATGCTACAAATGGGGCCATATAAATACTTGAGTGATAACTATTATTGTATGAAAACTCCGCTAAGGGTAAGAAGCTATCCCAATGGCCACCAAACTCTATCACACATGCACGAAGCATATCTTCCAACACTTGAATCGTTCTCTCAGACTGACCATCGGTCTGAGGATGGAACACAGTACTAAGGTCCAACCTAGTACCCAATTCCGCATGCAATGTTTTCCAAAACTTAGAGGTAAACTGCGTACCTCTATCTTATATAATGGAGAGTGGAACCCCGTGCAATCGCACAATTTCTGAGATATAGATTTTGGCTAACTTCTCTGCATTGTAAGTCACCTTGACCGGAATAAAATGAGCAGACTTAGTTAACCTATCAACAATCACCCAAATAGAGTCATACTTACCCATTGTCTTTGGAAGACCAACCACGAAATCCATTGCAATCCTTCCCCACTTCCATTCAGGAATGGGCATTCTCTGAAGTCTTCCTCCAGGCCCCTGGTGTTCATACTTTACTTGCTGGCAGTTTGGACATTTGGCAATAAAATCGATAATATCACGCTTCATTCTACTCCACCAAAAGTGTTGCTTTAGGTCACGGTACATCTTGGTTGCACCAGGATGTATAGAATACCTTGAACTATGAGCCTCTGTTAGGATAGTGTTGACCAAATCGTCAACTCGGGGTACACATACCCTTCCCTTGATTCTCAAAACACCTTCCTCATCGATTTGTGCTTCCTTAGCCTCTCCTCGCAACACTTTATCTCGGATCCGGATCAATTTCTCATCATTAAAATGCGTTCCCTTAATCTTGTCAAGAAAAGAAGATCTTGCCTTCACACAAGCCAACAATCCTCCCTTCTCATTTACTTCTAACCTCATAAGTTCGTTAGCCAGAATCTGGACTTCTCTAGCCAATGGGCGTCTAAAAGCTTGCAAGTGAGCTAGACTTCCCAAGCTTCCCGCTTTTCTACTTAAAGCATCCGCTACAACATTCGCCTTCCCCGGATGATACAAAATAGTGATGTCGTAGTCCTTCAATAGTTCCATCCATCTCCTCTGTCTCAAGTTCAAATCTTTCTGAGTAAAGACATACTATAGGCTACGATGATCCGTATAGACCTCACACTTAACCCCATATAAATAGTGTCTCCATTGCTTTAATGCAAACACTACCGCGGCCAATTCCAAATCATGAGTTGGATAGTTACGTTCATGCACTTTTAATTGTCTTGAAGCATAAGCAATCATATTCTTCTCTTGCATTAGCACTGCACCCAAACCCGAATAGGATGCATCACAATAGACAATGAAATTCTTACCTTCCACTGGCAAGGTGAGAATTGGTGCGATGAGTCAGAGTCTTGAGCTTCTGAAAGCTTTCTTCACACTCGTCCGACCATACAAATGGAACATTCTGCTTAGTCAAGTTCGTCAATTGGGAAGCAATGGAAGAGAATCCCTTGACAAATCGACGATAATAGCTAGCTAATCCAACAAAGCTCTTTATTTCTGACACATTAGTAGGTCTTACCCAATTCTTCACTGTCTCAATCTTAGAAGGATCTGCCATCACTCCATCCTTAGAAACCACGTGCCCCAAGAAGGACACTGCATCTAGCCAAAACTCACACTTAGAGAACTTGGTATAAAGCTTTTTCTCCCTCAACATTTCCAATACAATTCTCAAATGCTCCTCGTGTTCCTTCTTACTTTTAGAGTATATCAGTATATCATCAATAAATACGATCACGAAGAGGTCCAAATATGGCTTAAAAATCCCGTTCATCAAGCTCATGAACGCAGCAGGGGCATTCGTAAGGCCAAAAGACATCACTACAAATTCGTAATGCCCATACCTCGTTCGAAAAGCAGTCTTTGGCACATCCATTGCCCGTATTTTCAATTGATGATAACCGGATCTCAAGTCAATCTTAGAGAAGACACAAGCACCTTGTAACTGATCGAACAAGTCATCAATGCGAGGAAGAGGATACTTGTTCTTAATAGTCACCTTGTTCAACTGCCGGTAGTCTATGCACATCCGAAAACTCCCATCCTTCTTCTTCACAAACAACACTGGAGCACCCCAAGGAGATGCACTTGGTCTAATGAAGCCTTTGCTCAACAACTCTTGAAGTTGGGCTTTTAACTCTCTTAACTCCGCGGGAGCCATTCTATAAGGGGGTATAGAAATGGGGCGAGTACCCGGTTCAAGATCAATACAGAAGTCAATATCCCTATCTGGTGGCATACCAGGAAGATCTGCAGGGAACACATCCAAAAACTCACGGACTACCGGAACTGACTCAATCGAAGGTACTTGGATAGTATCATCCCAGAGGTGTGCCAAGAAAGCTAAACAACCCTTACTAACCATTCTCTTAGCACGAAGAAAGGAGATGATACGGACCGGATTGGAAGTGTAGTCACCCTCCCACACTAACGGATCTGTCCCAGGTTTGGCTAACATCACAGTCTTAGCATTACAATCCAAAATCGCAAAATTCGGAGAAAGCCAAGTCATACCCAGAATTACATCAAAGTCAACCATTTCTAATATAACCAAATCTACATAAGTGCTACCCCCCAAAAAAGTTACCAAACAAGACCTATACACTTTTTCAACTATCACCGACTCTCCCACCAGAGTAAAAACACGAATAGGCATGTCAAGTAATTCACAATGTAAATTAATACCATTAGCAAATGAGGAAGATACATAAGAAAATGTGGATCCGAGATCAAACAATACAAAAGCCATGAAATCACAAACCAAAAGATTACCTGTGATGACAGCATCAGATGCCTCCGCTTCAGACCGCCCAGGGAAAGCGTAACAATGGGCCCTATCGTTTGTCTGTCTGTTTCCCCTACCATGTTGTGATGTAGTGGCTTCAGTTTGCCCATCACCCCGACCGTTTTGGTGACCACCATTACCTCGACCACCACGTCCTCCAGAATGACGGCCTCTTCCATAATCACCTCTACCTCTAACATTTGGAGGTCTGTAACTCTGTTTTGGACAATACCTCTTGATGTGTCCAGTCTCCCCACATCCATAGCACTCTCTGGGTTCATGCATAGGTCTCTCAGAGAAGTGTTGACCGGTCTGAGGTGGACCCCCAACTACAATCTGTAGTGAAGACTGAATTGGTCGGACTGAGTAACCTCCGGAACCATGTCCTCTTGAGTAAGAACCATTAAACTCACCTCCCTTTCGAAACCTTTTTGATGTCGATGCCATGGTGAAGTCATCTGGATTTACTCCTTCCACCTCTAACACGAAGTCTACCACTTCTTGAAAGGATCTTGTTGTAGCCGCTACCTGTAAGGCTGAAATCCGCAATTCTGACCTCAACCCCTTCACAAATCGGCGAATCCTCTCTTGTGGACTGAAGCAAAGCTGCGTGGCATATCTGGATAGTGCGCGAAACCTAGCCTCATAAGCGTTAACCGACATCCTTCCTTGCTCTAGGCTCAAGAACTCATCCCTTTTCCTATCCCTCAAAGTCCGGGGGATATACTTCTCCATAAACAAGCTAGAGAATGAGGCCCAAGTCATAGGTGTTGCCTCTGTCGGTTGACACTCAACATGTGATCGCCACCACATTTTGGCGTTCCCTTGAAACTAATAAGTCACAAACTCAACACCAAACCGTTCTACTATACCCATCTTGTGTAGTAGCTCATGACAATCAACCAGAAAATAGTAGGCATCCTCAGATTCAGCACCCTTGAAGACTGGAGGTTTCAATTTCAAGAACTTATTGAAAAGTTCATGCTGATCATTTGTCATTATAGGCCCTGTAGTCAGACGTGGAAACGTGCCTATTTCCAATGAGGCATCCATGCGGGGAGCCATAGTAGCCGCATGTTGTACCTCTGTAACCGGAGGTGTTGGTGCAGAAAACACTGGAGGTGTCTGAACCTGATCAGATAACCCACTAAGATAAGCGAGAACCTGATTGATCATCTCTTGGGTAGGTTGGGTGGCAATTCCTCATTTTGCACTTGTTCAGTTTCCCCTTCCTCCCCTTCTCTTACTACTTCCTCAGTCGGTGGAGGAGTCACTGCCCTAGTATCAGATGGGCTAGGTGCTCGTCCTCTTCCTCTAGAGGACGTTAGCAATCAAATCTGGAATCTCCGACAAAGCATCTAACGTAATGGATCTTGAAGTACTATTTCTGCATCTCCCTGACCAAATCCGCCTACATTAGGATTACTCGTTAAACGTCCTCCCACGACCTCTACCACGGCCTCTTGCCGCTACTCTTCCTCGAGCTACAGCCCCAGTGGCTGGCTCGGACGCTTCTTGTCTTGCCGATGTTGGTGTTGGCGCAGTCGTTGCTCTAGTTCTAACCATCTGCGAAATAGAGTGAAGATGGTCAGATACCAATTTTTATCACCTAGATACCAATTGGATCCAAGTAATAGCACGAAAGAAAGAATGAAAGAATGGAATTTTCCTAAAGTCTTATACCTTCTCAAAGAAAAGTAAAGGCTTCCCCCTACCGTTCCTTAAGACTTTACTAGACTCGTTCTTGTGTGATGAGACCAACGAACCTTATGCTCTGATACCAAGTTTGTCACGACCCAAAACCGGGCCGCGACTGGCACCCACACTTACCCTCCTATGTGAGCGAACCCTCCAATCTAGACATTAACATTTTAATGTAATATCAACATAAAGTAATGCGGAAGACTTAAACTCATTAATAAAAACCAATTCAATAACTATTATTTCCCAAAATCTGGAAGTCATCATCACAAGAACATCTACTTCAAATTACTAAATCTAGGAGTTTCTAAGAAGCTAAAAATACATAAAAGCTAGTCCATGCCGGAACTTCAAGGCATCAAGACATGAAGATAAAGATCCAGTCCAAGCTAGAAGCATTAGCTCACCCTGATATCCGGAGTAATGAAGACTGGCTAGAGTTACTGTTGAGTTGAAGATGACGGCACGTTTGCTGCACTCCACAAATAAACAAGAAGAAAACATAAAAGTAGGGGTCAGTACAAAACACGGGTACTGAGTAGGTATCATCGGCCAACTCAAAATAGAAAACAGTATATATCAGATAACATCATAAAATCAACTAATATCCTTAGCATGCAGCATTCTGATTACCATAACCCTTGGTTACAACACCAAGCACATCAATGAGGACTCACGCCTCCTCATCATACTCATTTGGGAATTAGGTTCATTAGATTGAATATATTATCATCTTTCAAGATTTCATTATCTTTATTCCTCTCGTGTCGGTACGTGACACTCTGCTCCTCATATTCTATCCTGGTGTCGGAACGTGACACTCCGATCCTCATTCTATCCTGGTGTCGGAACGTGACACCCGATCCATATTCTATCCTGGTACCGGAACATGGCACCCGATCCATATACTATCCTAGTGTCGGAACGTGACACTCCGATCCTCATATACTATCCTGGTACCGGAACGTGGCACCCGATCCATATACTATCCTGGTGTCGGAACGTGACACTCCGATCCTCATATACTATCCTTGTACCAGAACGTGGCACCCGATCCATATACTATCCTGGTGTCGGAACGTGACACTCCGATTCTCATATACTATCCTGGTGTCGGAACGTGACACTCCGATCCTGTGACGGTCCGTCACACCTGTGACGGTCCATCCTGCCATTTCGTTACGAAGTTCAGAGAGTCGATTTTCAGTACCCAATTTCAGATTTTCTAAGTGTTTTGAAACAGACCCTGCGACGGTCCGTCATGCCCATGGCGGTCCGTCGTGGGGTCCGTCGTTTCTGCCAGTTTTTCCAAAATTGAAGTCTGCTGCTCAAAACGACTAAACAGGTCGTTACAAAATCCCCGAGAAACCTGTTAAGTTTTGAAGATATTCGCCGAAATGGATATCATGTTGAGACAATAAATGAAATGAATGTTGAATACCTTGGTATTACCAAGATTGTATTAGACCAGAAATATGTGTTGGAGAAATATCAACTTTATCTTTTATCCTGTATCATGCAAAAATAAGTACTAGTGAAGCACACTCTATCGTAAATCAGAAGTTTACTGACTTAAAGACTTTTGTGCTTTTGGCATCACCGAATAGGTCATCCTGGATCAATAATGATGAGACGAATCATTGAAAACTCAAATGGACATCCATTAAAGAACCTGAAGATTCTTACAAATGATGAGTTTTCATGTGCTGCTTGCTGCCAAGGCAAATTGATTACTAGGCCATCACCAATGAAGGTTAACATTGAATCCTCTCAATTTTTGTAACGAATACATGAGGATATTTGTGGAACTATTCACCCATCTAGTGGGTCGTTTAGATATTTTATGGTTCTAATAGACGCATCTTCAAGATGGTCTCATGTGTGTCTCTTATCATCTAGCAACCTGGCGTTTGCAAAATTATTGGCACAAATGATACGATTAAGAGCGTAATTTCCAAATTATCCCATTAAGACAGTTCTCCTTGATAATGCTGGCTAATTCACATCCCAAGCTTTTGATGCTTATTGCGTATCGGTAGGGATAAAAGTTGAACATCCTGTAGCTCATGTTCATACTCAAAATGGCCTTGCTAAGTCATTTACTAAGTGCTTACAATTGATAGCAAGGCCTCTACTTATGAAAAGTGAATTGCCTACTACTCTTTGGGGTCATGTTATCTTACATGCAGTATCACTTGTTCATCTCAGACCGACTCATTATAATAAATACTCCCCATCACAATTGGTATTTATCCATGAACCAAATATTGCTCATCTTCAAATTTTTGGATGTGTTGTATATGTGCCTGTAGCACCACCTCAGCGCAGCAAGATGGGCCCTCAAAGAAGGTTAGGCATATATGTTGGGTTTGATTCACCCTCAATAATTCTCTACCTTGAGCCATTGACGGGAGATTTATTCACTGCAAGATTTGCAGATTGTCAACTTGATGAAACAAATTTTCTGCAACTAGAGGGAGAGAAAAATAAACTTAAAAGTGAAATTGCATGAATAGTTTCATCATTATCTCATTTTGATCCACGCTCCCCTGTGTGTGAACAAGAGGTCCAGAAGATCATCCATTTGCAAAACATAGCAAATCAAATGCCAGACACATTTACTGATTCAAAAAGGATAACAAAGTCACATATTCCTGCAGTGAATGTGCCTATCCGAATCAACGTCCCAAAAAGACAATCTACAAGTGTCATAGCTTCTGAATCACAAATACGCTTGAAGCGTGGTAGACCATTGGGTTCAAAAGATAAGAATCCTAGAAAAAGAAGTACAAAAATGACACTACGAAAGAATTTCACAAAGAAATTTAAGATGTGATTAATCCTTATATTCCTTAAGAGATTAGTGAACCCGAGACTCAAGTAAATGAAGAACTCTCAATAAGTTCTACAGGTGATGGGATAAGTTTAGATCAATCAAAAATCATAGTGGATAATGTTTTTGCATATGATGTTGCACTTAACATTATGCAAGGAAATGAGGATCTTGAACCTCTATCTGTCGAAAAATGTCGACAAAGATGTGAGTGGCCAAAATGGCAAGATGCAATTCAATCAGAATTAAATTCACTTGCTAAGCGTGAGGTTTTTGTACCAGTAGTCCAAAAGCCTAGTGATGTTAAACCAATTGGCTATAAATGGGTCTTTGTACGAAAAAGAAATGAGATTGTAAGATACAAGGCACTCCTTGTTGCACAACTCTCAACGACCCGGTGTCGACTATGAAGAAACATATTCACCTGTTATGGATTCAATAACTTCTCGATATCTCATCGGTTTAGCTGTACATGAAAATCTTGAAATTCATCTAATGGATGTGGTTATAACTTACCTTTACGGTTCACTTAATAATGAAATTTATATGAAAGTTCCGGAAGGACTTAAAATGCCTGAAGCATGTAGTTTAAAATCTCGAGAAATGTATTCAATCATATTACGAAAGTCATTATATGGCTTAAAAAAATCAGGGCGCATGTGGTATAATCGCCTCAATGAGTACCTGATAAAACAAGGTTATATAAATGATGTCATTTGTCCTTGTATATTTATTAAAAAAACAACATTAGGGTTTGTTATTCTTGTTGTTTATGTTGATGACATTAACCTCATTGGAACTCCAGAAGAGGTTCAAAAGGCAATTGAATATCTAAAGAAAGAATTTGAGATGAAAGACCTTGGTAAGACAAAAATTTGTCTTGGACTACAAATAAAATATTTAGTAGACGGGGTCTTCATCCATCAATCTGTCTATACTGAGAAAATCTTGAAACGATTTTACATGGACAAAGCACATCCATTAAGTACTCCAATGGTTGTTCAATCACTTAAAGTGAATAAGGATCCATTCTGACCTTAAGAAGAGAATGAGGAACCTCTTGGTCCAGAAGTACATTATCTTAGTGCAATTGGGGCACTTATGTATCTTGCTAATGCTACAAGATCTAACATAGCATTTTCTGTTAATTTGTTAGCAAGATATAGTTCTTCCCCTACACGAAGACATTGGAATGGAGTTAAACATATATTGTGATATCCAAGGGGAACTAGTGATATGGGTTTGTTTTATACTAACAAAGATAGTGCAGATCTTGTTGGTCATGCAGATGCAGGTTATTTATCTGACCCACATGAAACTCGATCACAAACAGGTTATTTGTTCACATACGGAGGTACTGCTATATAATGGCGATCTACAAAGCAGTCTATTGTCGCTATCTCTTCAAATCATGCTGAGATAATAGTCATTCATAAAGAAAGTAGAGAATGTGTATGGTTAAGATCAGTAATACATTTTATCAAAAAAAGATGTGGTTTGAAGTGTGACGTCAAGATACCCACAATACTCTTTGAAAACAATGCTGCATGCATAACTCAATTAAAAGGAGGCTTTATAAAAGGAGATAGAACGAAACATATTTCACCAAAATTATTCTTCACATATGATCTCTAGAAGAATGGTGATATTGATGTGCGACAAATTCGTTCGAGTGATAATCCAACAGATTTATTTACCAAATTTTTACCGGCCTCAACTCTTAAGAAGATGGTTCACAAAATTGGAATGCGAAAACTTAACCATCTGAATCGTGGTTTTTATCAGGGCATTGTACTCTTTTTTCCTTAGTCTAGGTTTTGTCCCACTGGGTTTTCCTAGAAAGGTTTTTAATGAGACAGCAAATAATGCGTATCAAAAGATATGTGACCTCTTTTCCCTTCACTAGAATTTTTTCCCACTGGGTTTTTTTCTAGTAAAGTTTTAACGAGGGACAATATCTATGGACATCCAAGGGGGAGTGTTATAAATCTATTGAATAAGTGGATAGTCCATAAAGTTAGTACATGAACAATCATTTATATTCACTAGGTTTCATGAACCTTTTTGGATAAGAATGTATCTATTTATTATGATACTTAATATGGAGACCTTTGAAGTGATTTCTCACTCTATAAATAGGTTTGTTCATTCACTATTGAATAATATACATATGAAACTTACATATAGTGGAATAAGAAGAAAGTCTTCTCCGACATCTACTACTCTTGTCTTCTTCTTATAATCTTGATTTTACAACAAAATATATATTTTATACTCTTTTTTTTTTCATTTATTTCTTTATACATTTATTTTTTTTCTATTTTCCCTTTATTTTTCTCCTTTTCTACTTTTTTCTCTTCCATTTTTCCTTTTATTTTTGCATTTTTCTTTTATTTTCAATTTCTTTATTTGTTGTTCCTTTTCTTCAATCCTTTTTGTTTTTTTTTTGATTATTTTTTACTATTTTATTTCCTTTTCCATTCATTTTTTCTTAAATCATATTATTTTTTTGGGAAAATGCACAAGTACCGTCTCAATCTATGCCCGAAATCTCAGAGACACACTTATATTTTACTAAGGTCCTATTACCCTCCTGAACTTATTTTATAAGTAGTTTTCTACCCCTTTTCGGCCTACGTGGAACTAGCTTGAAAAAAAATCAACCAGCATTGAGTCCACAAGATAGTGTCACGTAGGCCGAAAAGGAGTAGAAAATTATTAATAAAATAAGTTCAAGGGATAATAGGACCATAGTATAGTATAAGTGTGACTCTGAAATTTCGGGCATAGGTTGAGGGGGTACTTGTTCATTATCCCTATTTTTTTTATATTTCACCACAATTTACTTTCATATATACTGTTATGATATCATTGTTCGTTATTTTGATTCTTAAGTTAAAACTTTCATGATATCATCACAATATATATGTATACTATTATATCGTTAGTGCATGTTTCGATCTTTCAGTCATTTATTGAAACCTCTATAGTATCATCAGACACAATATTATGACATCTATGAATATTATGATAAAAGAATCAAGGTACTCATAGAAGACCCTATTCAGAAGGTCCATAAACGCGACTGGTGCTTTAGTGAGACCAAATGACATGTCAAGAAACTCATAATGACCATACCTAGTACAAAAGGCAGTCTTAGGAATGCCCTCTTGTCTTACTCTAAGCTGGTGTTACCCTTACCGGAGATCTATTTTAGAAAACAAAATTGAACCTTGGAGCTGATCAAATAGATCATTAATTATGGGAAGTGGGTATTTGTTCTTTATAGTGACTTTGTTGAGTTGCCGATAATCAATACACATTATAAGGGTTCAATCATTTTTCTTAACAAACAACAGTGGAGCACCCCATGGGGATATGCTCGGCTGGATGAAGCCCTTATCAATTAGATATTTTAAGTGCAACTTCAACTCTTTGAGTTCAGCTGGAGCCATTCTATAGGGAGGAATATATATATATATATATATATATATATATATAATGACATGGTGTCATTATGATTTTCTTCAACTCGTAATGATATAATCACATTGGTTTAGACAATTAAAATGCATAATCTTTTTTTTAATGTTTAATATGTAATTGATAGTTAATAACTTATTTTAGCTAGATTTATTACTATAAATTATGATAATTCTCATTAAGACTTATTAATTTACAATATTTATTTCATTTGATATTATTGAATATTTTAGTGTCATTATTAATATCATATTTTGTGTTATTTTTTTAAGAAACACTTCAGATAGATATATTTTGGTCCGACTAAAGAAATATTTGGAGCACAAGTAAATTATATATTTATATAAATATTTCACCAAAAAAATCCAAGATCTACTAATTTGATTTGATTTAAGAATTTAAAATTTTGATACAAATAATTTAATTTGATATTTAAAATAATCGAAACCAATTCTATCATGTACGCGTATATATATATACTTACTTGGGGGTGGTCTATTAAAAAGGACAAAGTAGTTTGTCAATTAGATAAAATCCTTCAAGTTTTAAAAAATTAGGTAGAAGTGACCAAAAAACATTAGGTTAAAAGTTATTTTCACAGTAGTCTCAAACTTTTAAATTTTATACTTTAGTTCAACAATTATCGAAGTTGTCTAAACAACTCTTTAATCGTCCGACAACTATCGTAGTTGTCGGAACATCTTTAGTTGTTCGACAACTTCAACAATTGTCCAAGCAACTTTAGAAGTTGTCCGAAAACCTTCAGTGTCCAAATAACTACGAAAAATGTTACTTAATTTAGTCTTTTTATTAATATTAAAAATAAAAAAAAAAAAAAAGCCCCACTTGTCCTATTTTTTTGATTAAAAAATCGAAAGGCACTATGAGCTCATTTTCTCCTACTTACCCTAATAGAGAAAACGACATTTGTGTGATTTAACCCAAGTTTATCACCAACCTGTAAACGGAAATCCAGTGAGTCTACATAGCATAGCACCCATGTTGCTCCTTTTCATGCGCTGCTCTTAACACCCTTTTGCTCCTTCTCTCTCATTTCCTTTTTCCTTCTCTCTCTCCAAAAATGGAGTAATATTGGACAGGTTAAATCGACTAATAATGCACAATCTACAAGACGAAATTTGCAACCTTGAGGAATGGTGAAACGCTTTTTGGCACATTTGATTTAGCTGAGGATTGTGATTGTGATTAGATTTCACACATTAGTGTAGTGATTTTATTCTCTGTAGCGTCGAACATAAATGTCTGAATTGGTGGCTTGGACTGGTCGCCATCAGCAGCGATATGAAGATGGTTATCGCTTTATTGTCGGGTATTTTTGCTAGATTTGATTTTATTTCGTTTACGCAAAGTTTAATGAATGTGCCAGTTTGGTTTAAAAGTTAGTACTTGTTTGATTTGTGTGTTGGTGTTTGTTTGATTGGTGTTTGATAAATATTGTGAGTCTCGCTTCAAGTTTACTCTTTCTTCTTTTGTTTCAATGCCAGTGCTGTTAAGTTGTATCATGTGTGAATCAATGGGGTTAAATCTCCTCTGTTAACTGGTTCTTTTTCTTAGGATGTTTGGTTGTTATACGGATTGAAGGATGCAATCTCTAACCCTGAAAAACAAGAGAGAGGAGAAATTGCATAAAAATCTGTAATTTCTTTGATCAAATAAGTTTTATCGAGGAGACGGTTCTAAGGTTTTTTTTATCAAAAGCAAAAGTTTAATTTAACTCAATCCTGTAAGAAGCTGATGAATCTAGGTTTTAGCCTCATTTACATACTCCAACCTATATAGAAAAAGTATACAATTGATTTGGATCTCCAAAATGGAGTTGACATTTCCTTCCAAAACCTCTGGTTACTTTCCCATTGTGATGCCCTTCTCTTTTGTCGTGTGTAGGATCTTCCCATGTCAGGATGTTTTAGATCCTTTTGTAGTCAATTTCAGACTAAAAAAGTGTAAACAAAATTGTATATGATGTTTTGAATAGTATGACGAACTGTGACAACAAGAAAATATTGAGGAGACCAAAAAAAATGACTCACGGAAAGTTAGAGGCAAGAGTAGTGTTAGGATCGAATCCACACACACACTTGATGAATGAATAACACAAGAACTTTAGAGAGAAAGAGATGAGAGATCTAGAGAGAAATCAATATTTCGTGGTAACACCCCGTGAGTAAAATTTCACGGCGGTGGGGTATATATATTAATAAATTAGAGTATTTTTGGTTACAGAGAATAAATAGTTATATATATTAATCAGGCTCCACAACCTAATAATTCTCCCACTTGGAGACTGATTCAGTCATCCAAAAAATACATATTCAAAAAAAAATCTCTTCATCATCAACATCTTTACCGCACAGCAACATCTGTAGCAACAACTACAAAAGACCAACCGAGGTTTGGCATAACCCCAGTTTGCCAACATCAACACATTTCGTCAACATGTTTGCCAGGTTCTTTGCACCCTCTATATTCTCCAAGCACATATCACCATCCTCCACTTCCCTGCGAGTGAAATGGTATCGCCTTCTGATGTGCTTTGTCTTCGAATGATAGACTGGATTTTTCACCAACTGTATGCCACTCTGACTATCTGAGTAAAGAATCTTCTAGCTCTGCTTCTTGCCCAATTCCTCTAGATAATTTGTCATCCATATCTTCTCCTTCCCAGCTTCAACTATTGTAACATACTCAGCTTCAGTAGATGAAAGATAAACACACTTCTGAAGCCTGGACATCCAACTCACTGTTGTTCCACCTATGGTGTAAATGTACCCGGATGTACTCTTGCTCGAGTCCACATCCCCACCAAGATCAGCATCCACAAAACCCTGTAGAGTCACCTTGCCTTTGCCAAAACAAAGTGAAGTACTGGATGTACCTCTCAGATATCTCAGAAGCCACTTCACAGCTTCCCAATGCTCTTTCTCAGGGTTCGCCATGTACCTGCTAACAACTCCCACTGCATGTGTTATATCAAGTCTAGTGCAGACCATAACATACATCAAACTCCCAACTGTTAAAGCATATGGAACAAGTGCCATATGATCACGCTCCTCGGCAGTATTGGGTGACTGCTCCTTTGACAATTTAAAGTGATTTGCAAATGGAGTAGTCCTGGGCTTAGCATCATTAACCCTGAATCTGCTCAGCACCTTCTCAATGTACAACTCCTGAGATAGATTTAAAGTGTCAGCAGATCTATCCCGAGAAATCTTCATCCCCAAAATCTGCTTCGCTGGACCCAAATCTTTCATCTCAAACGCTGCAAACAACCTTGTCTTTAGATTGTTAATCTCCCTCATACTAAATCCTGCAATCAACATATCATCCACATACAAGAGTAGAAAGACATATGAATCAGTGTATTTCTTGAAGTAACAACAAGGATCGTTTTAAGCTTTACAAAATCCACTCTTGGTCATGAAGGAATAAAACTTCTTGTACCACTGCGTTGGTGCTTGCTTTAGTCCATACAAGCTCCAGGTGAGCTTGCACACCATGTTTTCCTTGCCTGGAACCACAAATCCTTCTGGTTGCTTCATATAGATCTCTTTGTCCAGATCTCCGTGTAAAAAGACTGTTTTTACATCCATTTGCTCCAGATGCAAATTCTCCAATGCAACAATACTCAACAGAATTCGAATAGAGGTTAACTTCACAACAGGAGAGAATATTTCAGCATAATCAATACCTTTCCTTTGTGAATATCCTTTAACCACTAAACGAGCCTTGAACCTTCTTTTGTCATCTGGTTCAGTCTTGATTCTGAACACCCACTTTTTCAGCAAAGCTCTCTTCCCTTCAGGTAACTCAGTCAACACCCATGTGTCATTCTTCTCAAGTGACCTCATCTCATCATCCATGGCTTGCTCCCACTAGTTCGAATCCTCCACCTGTAGGGCCTAATCAAAACACTCTGGTTCCCCCTCATCAGTCAGCAATAGATAGTGTAATGAAGGTCAATACCTATCTGGTGCCCTGATGGTTCTAGATGATCTCATTAACACCTGCTCAGGTGTAACTTGCTCCACTTCAGATTCTTCAGTAGGAGTTGATTGAGTATCTGCTTCGACATCTCTGGGGTTACTCTTCTCCAACTCAACCTCAACTCCTACTTGCTTTGTAATCTCTAGAACCTTCTTCTCTCTGTCCTTGTATAGGACAGACTCATCAAATGTCACGTCACAATGTCTCAGGATCTTTCTGTTCTTATCATCCCAATACCTGTAACCAAACAAATCAGAATCATAGCCTATGAAGTAACACTTCACGGCCTTTGCATTAAGCTTGTCTCTCTTTTCTGGATAAACATGAACATAAGAAGTGCAACCAAAAGTCCTCAATTGTGAGTACTTGAGTTCTTTTCCTGTCCACACCTCCTCTGGAATCTTGAACCCTAAAGGAACTGATGGTCCCCAGTTGATCAGGTATGCAGCTGTGCTCACAGCATCCGCTTAAAATGTTTTGGGCAGCCCACAGTGTATCCTCATACTCCTTGCATGCTCATTCAATATTCTTTTCATCCTCTCAGCAATTCCATTTTGCCTTACCTTACCAGGAACTGTTCTCATCAATCTGATTCCCTCAGTTGCACAGAATGCGTTAAACTCTGATTTGTCATACTCTCCTCCATTGTCAGACCTTAGACATTTGACTTTCAAACCGATCTGATTTTCAACTTCAGCTTTCCACTTCTTGAAAGTTCCAAACACATCTGACTTATGCTTTAAGAAGTAAACTCATACCTTCCTGCTGAAATCATCAATGAAGGTAACATAGAATCTGGATCCTCCAACTGATGCTACTGGAGATGGTCCCCAAACATCTGTATGGACCATTTCCAACCGCACTTTCTTTGGCTCTCTAGGAGTCTGTGTGAAGCTTACTCTTTTGTGTTTTCCCATAACACAGCTCTCGCAAAGACCCATATAAACAGACTTCAGACCCTCCAATGCTCCTTTTGCAACCAGCATCTTCATTCCTTTAGCACTCATTTGTCCAAGTCTGTTGTGCCATAGACATGAACTAGGAAGCACCTTTATCAACATCAGTCATGTTAATACACCCTGCTGTGGTGTATAAGGTTCCAGATTTGGTGCCATGAGCTATTACCATAGACCTTTCACAATTTTCCACGAACGTTTCCCAATCTCTGGTGCATATCCCGTGCTATCCAACTGACCAACAGAGATCAGATTTTTCTTGAGCCAAGGAATATATCTGACATCCTCCAATGTCTATTGGTTTCCCGAGGTGGTCTTTATGCAAACATCCCCCTTTCCTTCAATATCTAAGGCGTTATTGTCAGCAAGATATACCTTTCCAAAATTTCCAGATTTGAAATTTTGGAACAACTCCATGCTTGGAGATGAATGGAAAGATGCATCAGAATCCAAAATCCATGATTCAACCGGGCTGTTCACACTAAGGATTAGAGCATCCCCAATGTCCTCTGCTGAATTTAACAGAATCATTGTCATCTCCAAATTTCTGATTCTGTTTCTTCTTTGGCTTTGTACAGCTCGTCCGAAAGTGCCCTTTTTCTCCACAGTTCCAACAAGTCATGTTTGATCTGTTCGGGGTTTTTTCTCGATTCATTGATTTTGATCGACCATGTTGATTTTGACCTTTCATCTTACTTCTCCATCTTCAGTCAACGCTGAGAGCACTGCCCGGTGAATCTCCCACTTCTCGTTTGCGAATACTTTTGCTAAGAACAACATCACAGATTTCATCAAACTTCAGTTTCTCATATCCACGGGAACTGCTAATCGCAGCAACAATAATATCCCACGACTCGAGCAGAGATGAAATCAAAACCAACGCCTTAATTTCATCTTCAAAATTAATATCCAAAGAATTGAGTTGACTCACAATCATATTGAACTCGTTTATATGATTAAAAATGGATCCATTCTCAGACATCTGTAAATTGAACAATCTACGCATCAAATATACCTTGTTCATCGCCTATGGTTTTTCATACATGTTTAACAGTTCATTCAACAGACTGGGCATAGTCTTCTCCTTCATGATGTTGAACGCCACGTTTCTTGACAAAGTCAACCGGTTCAACCCTAGAGCCTAGCGATTCTTGAGTTTCCACTTCTCCTCCGTCATGGATTCTGGCTTAACCCCGTCAACAGTTCGTGAAGATCTTTCTGGTACAAATAATCTTCGATCTGTATCTTCCAAAAACTAAATTGAATCCATCAAACTTCTCGATTCCAAGCTTTGAACTATCCATCTTCAGTGATCGTGTTGAATCTCCCTAGCTCTGATACCAGTTATTAGGATCGAATCCACACACACACACTTGATGAATAAATAACACAACAAATTTAGAAAGAAAGAGATGAGAGATCTAGAGAGAGAAAGAGAGAAACCAATATTTCGTGGTAACACCCCGTGAGTATACTTCCACGACGGTGGGGTATATATATTAATAAATCAGAGTATTTTTGTTTACATAGAACAAACAGTTATATATATTAATCAGGCTCCACAACCTAACAAGTACTGGAGGCAGTTTGGTCTCAGTTTCTCTTTACTAGAAGTCCATCTGAACATCATTATGGTGGGAATAAGATAAGACTGGAGTTGTCTGTCAGTGGAGAATTTTTAGAGGGATCAAATAATCCTTTTATTCATAGTGTCTTCTCATGAGTTCCCTTCTTACTATGACAAGTAGAAGCAACCTACTCCTTATCCTCCCCATTACATTTCCTTTTGATCCCAAAGTCTCCAAACTCAGTCCTTTTGACATCTCTTTTGAGTTGAACTCACATCCTGCTTCATGTATTTAGATTCAGTACGGGACTTATTTAGTGATCATTTCTGTTGTTTTCATCACCATGTCATAGAGTCTTTGACAACACTAATTAATTATTTTTTCAGAAGGTAACAATCTTGTATTATATTCCAAAAAATCAAACCTGCCACAACTTGTTGCAGGTTTACTAATTACAAATGAGTATCAGGAAGATCTTTTATCCTAAATAAACAAAAATTACAAGGTGCCTAAAGCATTCATTACTGATTCTAGATCTTCCACATACTCCTGTTTACACCAAAAATGAAATAAATCCAAGCAATTCATCTTGATCTTTTGGATGTTGTTACTTTTTTTAGGAAGCATTTGAGGTTCGTCTCTTTCCACACAGACCACCAGATACAGGTGGGAATGATCTTCCATCTTTCTTTGTGACTAGAAATGTAGGCAAAGCTACTTTATATCATTAGGGCCTGGACAATATTTCTTGGCATCACCCAAAGTAGGTCCTTCGAATTGATGAAAATTCTCCACAAAATATTAGTGATCCTATAGTGAAGAAAGAGGTGGTTGACTGTTTCAACCTCTTCTCCACACAAGAAAAAACCTAGGAATCAGTTTGATACCCCTTTTCATGAGGTTCTCATGAGTTACGACAGCCTGCTTCGCTAGTAGCCAAGTGAAACATGACACTTAAGGAGGTATTTTAACATTCCAGATAAGTTTCCATGGCCATCCAGTAACCTGATGGGTGAAAGAGTTGATCTTTTTGTAAGCTTCCTTTCACTCTGAAATTTCCGTTGCAGTTATGATTCAAGAACAATCTATCTTGGGAGGTGGAGGTTTCATTAAATTGTTTAATGATTCCAAAGAAATCTACTAGCCTTTGCATCTCCCAATCATTTAGGGGTCTTCTAAAACTCAAATTCCATCTTTGATTTGACCAAACTTCTGTCACAATGCCTTTTTGTTGTTGGTTTAGGATTTAGGTATTTGGGAAGAGGGTTTGTAGGGAGCCTTGTTTTAACCAGTCCTCCCAGAAGAAGACCTTTATGCCATTTCCTACTCTCTTTTGCAATTTTCTCTTAATTTTGGCCAAAGGTTTTTGATGGCCCTCCAGATGCTAGTTCCATAAGTACTAGTGACCATATTGGTAGACCAGTTGTCCTCCATTTCATACTTCTGCTTGATAAGTTCTTTCCATAATGCTTGTTCACTAGATGCTAGTCTCCATAGCCATTTCATCATAAGGCTTTGGTTCTGAATCTTCAAATTCCTTACCCCAAGCCCTCTTTTCAGTTTGCTCTCAATCAATTCATCCCACTTAACCAAGTGAAATTTCTTAGTGTCACTATTTCCTTCCCATAGGAAATTCCTCCTTGTTGCATCAAGTCTGTCAATGACCCCACCTGGGATAGGAAAGACAGACATCATGTAAGTAGGCATGGAGTCGAGAACACTATTGATGAGAGTGAGTCTCCCGCCAAGGGAGAGATATTGACTCTTCCAGTTGACCAATCTTCTTTCACACTTCTCGACCACATCATTCCATATTCTTGAGGACTTGCTTTATACTCCTAGTGGAATGCCCAAATATACGGTTGGTAAGTCACCAGTCCTTCACCCAAGTGTACCACCCAGAGAGATTAGATTGGTGACCTCATTCACTGGGTATATGAAGCTTGTCTCCCAATTGATATGTAGTTCTGATATGGCTTCTAATAGCACAAATATAACTCTGAGTTGATTTTTGTTGGCATCACAGAAAACCAGAGTATCATCAACATATTGTAAGTGTGTGATCTCCATGACACAACCCACCCTATTTGATACTCTGATGCCCCTCAACCATAGTTTCTCTTGAGCCATCCTCAACATATCGTTGAGTCCCTCCATAGCTATAATGAATAAAAAAGGAGACAGGGGATCTCCCTTTCTTAATCCTCTTTGTGAAGAGAAGAAACCTGTAGGAGAGCCATTGACGAGAACAAAATATTTCATAGTATTGATACAAAACTTTATTCATCTCATCCATCTACCACCAAAACCTCTTTTGGATAAGGTCTCTAGCAAAAAATTCTAGTTGAGATGGTCATATGCTTTTGGAATGTCCAACTTGCATAAAATGCCTGCCACCTTCCTTCTAATCCTAGAATCCACACATTCATTAGCCATCAAAATAGCATCTATGATTTATCTTCGTTTAATGAAAGCAAGTTGTTGTGTGTCCACTAGCTTGTTCATAACCTTTTTAAGCCTTTCGGTTAACACCTTGGAGATTATTTTATACACACTACCAATTAAGCTAATGGGTCTAAAATCTGAATTACTTTGCACCCATATTTTTGGGAATCAACGCCACATAGGTGGACTTGAAGCTTTTCTCAAAGAAACATCTCTCCTGGAAATTTTTAACTCCAGCAATGACTTCCTGTCCAACAACCTCCTAATAGTGGGTATAGAAGTCCACGGTGTAACGATCAGGACCCGGAGCTTTGTCTCCAGCACAAAGCTTTACACACTCCCATATATCTTGGTTCTCAAATTCCCTCTGTAGCATCCTATTGTCTTCTTCAGAAATTTGTGCCCTTCCCTGCAGCTACCCGAGGATCTCTATGTCTCAGTTTCAGAATATAGCTTCTGGTAGAAGTCTATGATTTATTTTCTTATTAACTCTGGATCTTTGATTGCTTCACCATCCACATTTAATTTGTCAATGTTATTGTATCTCCAATGAGAGTTAGCCGTCTTGTGAAAGAACTTTGTGTTCTTATCTCCATGCTTCAACCAATTAACACTAATTAATTTTCACATGTCCAATCACCATTAGCTTGGTATTATGGTTATTCCACCGAGAAAATCAGCAATGATAGTTGAACTGGTGAATGTTGCAGGAAAGGGACTACTTGATTTGTCTACTGAGAGATTGCCTGCTCTCCTATTTCTTTGTCAATGAGCAATGAACCCAGGGCTAGAGGCAGCATATACTCAGGGGGTTCATCCGAATCCCCTCGGCGGAAAATATTTACTATTTATGCATGATTAAAATTATTTTTTAGGTATATATAATACATGTTTAACCCTCTTCCACAACTTCGTGTGTTTACTTCTCAGATTTTGAATCCCCTTGGCTCCGCAACTGATTATGCACCTAGAATAGCTTCGTAGAGTGTCACATTTTGACTTTTGCACTGCATTAAATAAGCTAGCTCATAGAAGTCAACACTTATGACTTGAACATCAAATCGAAGTTGCAGCTCGACACCAAAATATTGTTCTGTCATTTTTATTGTTAGACTGAAGATTATATTAATTTAACTCTATCAAAATAAAATGTTAATTGATTAATACAAAATGTATCCAGAGGCATATTGGGGTGGGGTATAATATGTTGAACTAGGTGTCAATACTTTCGACAATATCGACATATTGATGTTTGGCTTGTTGAGCATGGCCTCAATAATTGACCTTCTTGACTGATGTACTTCAGTGTTTCTTATTTGTAATGCTGAATGAAGCACAATCAGATTAATAACTTGTCAGCACCTAAGACTGGGTGAAGTGGACAGGTACCATTGAACACATGCTATACAAATGACCTATGTTGATCAGATGAATCACTTTGCAAATGAATAGCCGACAAGAAACTGTATATACAACACCGGCCACTGGCCTAAAAGATAAAAATGAATAATGAAGCTATTAATACATATGACAGTAGTCCTGTACAACTATCAAATGGTCGGTACAAGGCTTTACATGCCCAAAGTAAAAGTATAACTACAAGCAAAAGAGTGCTAGATTCATGCTAGCTCCAGATAAGACTGGAGCTCACGAATTGCTCAGCTGAATATTCAATAGATGCCTAATAAGGATGCGTGTTGTGATGTATACATGTCCTTCATTTATAAAAACGTAGGGCCACCGATCATAGGAATATTAGTACATATACAACATGTATTGGCATGTAATGCAGACAACTTAAGAAGTAACAACTCGATAGCACATGAGAAAGAATCAATAATGTGGCCGGAAGTATCTTATAAAACTATAAGTTACACATGAACACTTGTAATCATTTTTCAAGTGTCTTATGATTTTTCGTCATCGTGTGGTCAAGTGATACATTATACACTTGGGCTACTATGTTTTATGTCATTTATTGTGACCAAATGAATAAATAACCTCAAGGAAAACTTTCAGCCATTGTATTGTTGTTTGTTACCTGTGAAAATCATTTCAAGTGATACAATTCTCCTTTGGCGTCTTATACATTCTGTAGTTTCAAATGGACAAATGAACAAGTGGTCTTCGACAATGATATAATCACATGAAATCTTTTGTGTGAGTTCCATAACACAGGAGGGTTTGCCACATATGGCGTAAATGAAATGTCGTCTATAAAGGAGGGTATGCCACATCGGGCATAACGACCATATAGGTGGGCTGCCACATCGGGTATAACACATGAAAGATAGCCCAAACAGATCAGGAGCACGGGATGACATATTTTTAAAGAGCACACATGAATATACCTGTCTTTCCCTTAGTTGGGTCAATAGTATCATACTAGCACATTGAGAATTACCCTTCAGGGTGTACCAGTGGTTTGAGCATGGGACTTCCATGTTTTAGGTCTCAAGTTTGAAACCCCTTGCCAGCGAAAGCAAAAGGTTTGCCTTCTGGGTCGAGCTTGTCGCACCAAGCTTGCCTAGTGCGGGTTACCTCTCCTATATGGTTTGCGAGCTATTGCGTAGGAGCGGGGTTTTACCCTATGCGCACCCAAAAGCGTAGCGGCTGCTGGTTTCCCTAGTCGTAAAAAAAGTATCATACTAGCATATGTCTGCCCCCCTTATGGTCAAGTATTAAATGAGCCTCATTGGGCATGCAAAATATAAACAAATGAGCCATGTCCCATGGAGATATGTGGCAAGTGAGGCCACAGGGCATGTAACAAGTGAGGGTATAACAACTTAGCAAGTAATCTTACTTAACATATGGTTAATTTAAGACACATAACTTAAACGATTCAATTGGGGCAAATTCAAATTATGGACAAGTGCATGTTCCAAGTGAAGACATATAAACTGTATAATTGAACATGTAAGGACTCTTTGAGGTTACATTATAGCCTAGCACAATGGAAGTGATATCTAATGAAAGGAACACATAGCATATGAAGTATATGATCAAATAGGCAGTTGGAGCAATTTGGGCTCACGTGGACACTCTCAGTGTGTGTTATCTAGTATCTCATTAATTCATATTTTGGTATCATGTGGACACTCTCAGTATGTGTAATCTAATATCATATTAATTCATATAAGAGAAACATGTGACCAGGATTCGTGTCATAGCAATGAAAGAGATTTTAGCATTACATACCTTATCTTTTGACCAATATGACTACATGATTCGACTTTTCTTTTAAGGTATTAATGTAAAATATAAGTATATAATGAAGCTAATATTAGCAGCTAATCACCATGTGGGTCTTGCAATAAACACTTGACCGGAAGTGAGCTTGTATATCTCTTAGAACTCTTGATGTATCACCACACCCCCTTCTCCACTTCATTACAACTTCACACACCCTTCCCTTGATTGTCCAAACTGTCCCAAACAATATCACATGTAAAATAGCCCCTAAAACAGTCCAATGTACCAGTGAAGTCCAAGGAGCGCTTTAAGTGCGCTTTAGCCCTGAAGCGAGGCTCAAAACGTATTGTGCGCGTTGCCTCGCTTTATATGTGCTTCAGTGTCGTCATCAAACTTTTCCTTGCCAATTAATATCTTCTGAAGAAATGACACTAAACAATCGATATTTTACTTTATCATAAATTTTTTTCAATTTCTTTGGTCATATTTTAACTATTAGTCTTGGACCAACATATATATTTGTATCTGTTTCCTCCCTTTGTGCATTTTTTTAATTAAAGCCCACGCTTTATTTGCGCTTTGTGCTTAAAGCCCCAACAGACTTTAGATTTTTTTTTTCACTTTTCGCGTTTTTTTTTTCCACTTTTTGCCTTTGATAACACTGCAATGTACTTCAACATAATAGGAAAATATTGAAATCATGGCTTCCAATCACCATCTCATGAGTTCTTGACAAAAACACAGTTAATTCTCCACTCAAACTTATACATGAGGAGGCGTAGGAATTGGCCGAAACTTCCCTTGATGGAGATTTCTGTTCTCTTAACTTGAACTTCCATTTAGATATGAGCAAAAGAGGAATAGAAGTACTTTAACAAGGACAACTAGCTTTGGAGAAAGGGTTCCCTACACTCTAAAATATGGAGACATGATTTCAATAGGTTTTCATGAGAAAATTAGGCTAAACCATGAATATACCCATTGACCTTGGTTGGATAAGAGAGCAAATTGTTAAGAACACTAAGGGATTTGGGGAAACTATTTGGGAGGAGAGAGGAGAGAACTTGAGAGCACCTTGACATATATATCAAAACAAGAACAAAAAAAATGAGCTAAGTATAGGCTTTAAAAAGGGACCTTTGACCGCCTCTTGTTTCTCCAATTTAGACCACAAAATGTCTAGTAGCTGATGCAACTTCTTGGTCCTTCAGTTTATATCTTTGTTGTGTGGGAAAAGTGCTGACCGTTCAATAACTCATATGTTCAGTATATGCATGTCGCAAAAATGAAGATGTTGAAGTGGGTGTGTGGTAATAAAAGGAGCGATAAAATTAGGATTGAGAATATTTAGGATAATTTGGGAGTGGTCTTAGTGATGGAAAAGATGGGGGGAGATTGAGTTGATTTGGATATGTGAAGAGCTGATGCACAGACACCTGAGTGAGGAGGTGCGAGAGGTTGGTTATAGTAGGTACAAGAAGAGCTATAGTTAGGCCAAAGAAGTATATTAATGTTGCATTCTATATTCCATTGAAAATTCTAGACTTAATGGCTTCACTTTAACTTAGCACTTTTATACATTTAGCCACGTTGAACTTTTAAGCTCAACTACACCTTACATTCTCAAGTTTAATACTTTCGTTGATGTTAACTTATTCGTATACGTGTTGGAAGATATGGGTTATTATGTAACTATATCATTTCACGTTTAACTGCAACTGGATTGTTAAGTTATCTTGGTAAAGTATGAGTAGGCTTAAAGGATCTAAATCGGAGAACAGTTGTGGAGCTTTTCCACCATGTTGGTGTCATTAGGCTTTTCGTTTCTTCCTTAAGAAGGGATAGTTGGTCTTTTGGGGAAAAGGTATCAATCCCATAAGAACCTGCCCTACTTCAATAATTGTAGTTGATGGATTTTCTCGAGCAAAATTATCCGACAAGTATGTATTTAGTTAGTCGAAACAAATTCTGACTTTTAGCTTTAAAGCAAGAGTACTAGCTAAAACCCATGACATTTTGGCTTCTAAAAGTCTTTGTAAGTTCAAAGATGAACTTGTAGTTGTTTTAATCAAAAGTGAATACCGAAAATGCTCTAGAAGCTGTCATGGAAAGTATCAAATTTTGCCAAAAATCTTTTAGGAGTAGAAAAGGTTAACAACGTTAAATTTCAGTATGGTCAAGGCCATTAATTTTCTCAATACATCAATGGAGGGAATGTTTTAGAGAGTTATTGTTTACCTTGTAGAAATAGGAATTCAAGCATGAACTGTCACGGTACAAAATAGAGATGTTTAAAGTGGAACTGTTTTAGTTCACATATGGTTGTTTAATGGAATATAGACTGCAACAATGGAAATTGAAGTTAGTATAACTTGATGTTGAACTCATGCTTATATAGTCTGGTGTTCAGCTCTTGATTAGAAATAAAATACTTCTCTACAGTAAATTATTCTGCCTTAACCGTCTCTTGGTTTATCTGAAATCAAATCGTTCTTCAATGTTAATGAGTTATTCACAAGGAACATTAAATGCACCTCTATCTAAATTTTTTTAACAAAAGTAAATTGAAACGTCAATCTCACGCAAGTTGGGCTCTAATCTTCACTGTCCATGTACTATTTTAGCTCTACCTTAGTGCAATATTTATAGGATAAATTAAGATAAAATTTAAAAAACGTTAAAAGTTATCCAGATTTTCGTACTGCAAACTCCTAAAAAGTAATGGACTAGAATAAACATACTAACATGACTAAAATTTTATTCTAATTGTGTTTTGTATGTCCGACAAGTATCTTTGGCTTTTGCTAGGTCACAGATCTTGCAAGGCCTCTTTCTATGTGTTTTATGTTACCTCACCCCCTTTTAAAATGGGGAATTTTTATTTTGACGGAGGTGAATTCAATCCTTGTGAACAATTCTTTAACATTGATGAACAACAAAGGGCTTCATTTTGGATATGAAATCTTGAAAATAAGAAGAATCATTTGGATCTATCCTCTCTATGAGGAGCGATGGAGCTTTAAAGTAGGATACGGGCCGAATAATCATTATGGACAGTGAGTAAAGGAGTGGATAGAGCTGGAAAAATAATCTTAATAAGCGTTGAACTGGGTTAATATTGAAAATCCAAAAGATTGAACAACATAAAATCTAGTGGAAGGCAAAGAGGGATCACAAATATTAATAAACTTGTATGTTTTGCTTTGAGGTCAATGGTTCAATCAAATTTAACGGTTTTGATTTCTTTTATTTCTCACTTGTTACTTATTAGGCATATGCTTAATTCTTTTCGCATCTAAGTTTACATCATCTTTTTGTTGCTACGACTTGCGTCTTCTATTGAATACAAAGTTAGGCGCAACTATTTTAATACATCCTGGGTTTGCATGTTAAAATATTCATCTCATAATCTTGTTATTTTTCAGGTGTATCCCATATAGGTTCAGAAATATGGAAGAAAATAGTAGTGAGATATCTGAGAACATAGTTGAAGTATTGATGATAAACTCGACAAGTGGGCCAGGTCTTCTATTCCCGAAGGTGAGAAATTATTAGAGCATTTGGGTGTTCAACATTATCCTATTGAATTGGTAATGTTTGAAGTACTTTTTTTGGCCAGAGTTAAGTGACGCCTTGTGTTTAATCATGCAATAGATCGTGTTATTTTTTTAACCTTTTATCCTTTCCTTTTTGAACTAATAGGGCTCGTTTGGTGTGAGGGATAAGTATAAATAGTCCTAGGATAAAATTTAGATGTCTTGTTTGGTTGACATGTTTGGGATAATTTATCCCACTATTTATAACATATCCCATATACATGGTGGAATAAGTTATCCCACAATAACTAACCTGTCACGACCAGAATCTAGACCCCAGACGAGACCGGCGTCATTGACCTCTCAGAGGTCGCAAACAAGCCTACATACGTCATCGTTACTTCATCTAGGTTAATTTTAGCGTAAAATTTGAACTTTTTGTTACTTAACATTCATATAAGACATTCTACTTAAACTCATAAACGTTCACAATCAACCATCTAATATTAAGATCATCAAATGAAAGAAATAGTTCCATACTGCATTAAGTGTATATTTGCCAAAATGGCACCAATACAATGTCTGAAATAAGATGAGAAAGAAACGCTAGTGGAACATACTCCATTAACTCAAACTTATATCTAAGTTAGAATATAATGGGCAAGCGTCCTCGAAAGCATGAGGGCCTACCAAGTCCGGATAGCTGCAGCGTCGTATCGTAAGCTCTAGCGTCCGCATGTGCCTGCTCCTAAAAGTATAGAGTTGTATGGGATTAGTACACACTTGTACTAAGTATGGGTAAATGCAAGTACACACTAAGGAAAGGCATGATTAAGAAGAGCTCTATCCTAACGATATGATTATGGAAAGTCAAGTCAGTGGACTTGCCAAATTTGGATTGGGAAAGCCAGTGGACTTGCCAAATTTTGATTAGGAAAGTCAGTGGACTTGCCAGATTTGGATTAGGAAAGTTAGTGGACTTGACAAATTTGTATTAGGAAAGTCATGCCATGAGAGTAACATGCATCATCATACTTATCATTTTACAAGCAGCACATATCATATCGCGTAGTTCATATCAGTCTTTCAGATGCCATGAGACCTTGGAATCATGGACTTGACTTTAGGGACTTCCCAAAATGAGGGCTCAACATATGGAACCTCAACTAGGGAGCCTTATTTAACAAACATAGAGTCTGCTTCATTCGTTCATACGTACTTCATTTTCATTCTTTCATATACTAGAGCAGCCACCAATCATACCTACTACGTAGTTTAAGACTCTCATCGGGTTCGCTGTGCAATGACCAAGAATAACCTAGTGTTATTACTTAAGTCTAGCTCACCTCTTGTTATCCTATTCTAACACCTTTGGTATCGTTCATTTCATTATGTGCATCCGTTGAGGCTGACGTCATTCTTTCTTTGGGAACTTTAACCTTAACCGAATAGATCATGTGAGTATCATGAAATCCAGTGTGTAATCCCCACATCAAAAAGAGGTGGAATCACCAGCCAAAGTGAACCAAAACATGCTAGTGTATATAGAGAATTAAACCCTGCTAGATCCCTATATTAGCAGTATAGTTTCCAAGACTAGGAGATGTAAGGAGACCCATACCCGGCATTCCGGACAATCTCATCTCATGAGAGTTACGTGAACCTCTGTCCTTCCCGAAGGAAGGCGTCACTGCTCATAGCTACCCTATCGGTGCTTAGTATAAAGTTTTATTACATTCAACTCATACATCATGGAAGCTGGCTTCTAGCATGAGGACATCATAGCTCATCTCATCATTAGTATTAAGTATGTATTAACTTCAGTACTTTCATTAGAGTATTCATAGAGACTGATCTCTTCATAACTTTACACTCTCATAGGTAAGTACGTTTTGGTAACATTTACTTAGGATCATTTGAAATTGTTCTCATCTTTCACAATAGTCTCTTATCATATTGTCACCTCATTCATTAACTTTAACACATTTGTTTTTCATAATCACTCGCCCCTTCACGTGAATGTTCATTTCATCATATGCCAATGCACTCTTAAGCTCACTTACTTTTAAACGTATGCTAGACTTATGAGTCCACACATACAATTCATGAGGATTCATTCATAGTTTGTCTAAGTGATTCATATTTACCCAAGATTATGTGTTACAAGACTTATGCATCTTGTAGATATGCCAATATATTGATTTCAATCTTTAGAGGCAGCATTCGTTTTGCTTACGTATGACTTATGTGTCAATACAAAATTGGGCAAGGGAACCCAATTTCGAATCCCTTGGACAACACTTAATCTTATTTTAAAATTGGTAATTGCATGTTTCAGATTTGGGGGATCCTAGTTCGATCCCCATCAACCCCATAATATTTCCTTTCTGTTTCTCCTCTCCTTTTTCGTTTAAGTCAAGGAGGTTGTGGGTTCAATCCCCCACAAGCTCATTATTTTTCTTTTAATTTATCTCTTAACTCTCTCACCTATCCAAGAGGTTGTGGGTTCAATCCCCACTCTCCACATTTATTTTCTCCTTTATTTTTCTTCTAACTCTCTCATCCATTCAAGAGGTTGTGGGTTCAATCCCCAGTCACCACATCTATTTTTCCTTGCATTTTTCTCACGAAATTTTTGTGAAATTTTCATTTGGTGAGGTCATGGGTTCAATCCCCAATGACCTCACATTTAAAAAAAATTAAAGGAAGTTCTTTTTTTAAAAGTTGGCCGAGACTACAATTTCCAGCAAGCTGGAAATTTAGTCTCCTCCAATCCATTTATGTCTTAATCTTTTGTTGATTTTTTTGTAGCTTTCATGTAATGATGTCTTGGGTTCAATCCTTAGTGATTTCACTTATTGTACATTCATTTTTCATTGCATCTTATACCACTTTATACCACTTAGATTGACCGAACCCGACCTACCAAATGCTGGAAATTTGTTCACCATTTTCAGCTCCCGTTATCATCATTCATTCATTAGATCTTAGGACGTTTTATGAATTATTTGGTGCATCTTTATGTATAATTTTTTTCATGGTTATATTCAGCCAAGAATTACCATTAAATCCAGCAACATAACACCACTTTTGCTCATCATGATTTACACAAACATTTGCACAAACATCACTTTTTCACATACTTTCGGTTGACATAAATTAACATGCTTACATTTCCAAACATATAATCATGAACAGATTATCACGAAAATCACACTTCATACTAAATTACCAGCAAAGATACCAACAACATGATCTCTAACCTATTTCAGATTGAAATCACAAGGATACTAGAGACAAGGAGTTCGACCAGAACATGAACAACCCTAGTTTCAAAATTCATTGAATTCGTGGAAAGGAAATTCTCTTGGAGAAAGAGAAACCCATACCTGATTTTAACGTTTTTCAACACTTGAACTTGCTACCCAATACTTCTCTGAATTCACGTCCAATCCCGAAACTCACACCATACCTGACTAACGTATTACGTTTTGCTTAACGTTTTCGGATTGCTTTCTCGTTTGTGTTTTGCATGCAATTTCTTCAAGTGTGAAGAACTTTTGTTTTCTGATTTTTTCTCTCACGTTTGGAAGCCAGAAAGAAAGTGTGAAATGAGAGAGAGATAGACGTGAAAGAGGTGAGTGACTTAGGATTAGTTGAAGTAGTTTAGTCTTAGTCAACTAGGACTCTTTCAAACTTTGAAAATCTGATTTAATTAGTTTAGTGAAATGATCATAATGCCCTTACAAGATAAGATTATAAAGTTCAATTTAATCCACTTAAATGTTGCTTCCTTCGAGGTTCGAACCCGTGACGTCCCCATCGTGAAAATGGGTCCCTCCGGGTCGACCCGACCCAAACCGCCCCATTAATTAATTAATTAATTAATAATAATCTGATTTTTCTTTTTCTTAAATCAGTATTTAAATATTAATTAATTAAAATAATTCACCAATATAATTAATCAAGTTAAATAATTGCTCCCACCTAGGTTCGAACCCGGTTGGAGCAAGATTTTGCTCAATGGGCAATTTCGACCCTTTCTACCAAAAATAACCCTTGACCTTGTTAATCAAATAATTAATTACATATTTAGGGTAATTACAATACTACCCTTAGCCTAAAAAAGACCATTTTAACCCTAGACCCTCCAAACCTAATATTTCTCCTTTTTTAAGTCCGGTAAAGACTCATCCGAGTAAATCTTCATATTTGGGATCCCTACATGGCTGGACCCAACCTTTCCTAGCTCAAATAACTCCCCAAGTTTGTTGGTTGGGCTGTCAAAATGGTTCAGAGGTCTGGTTCTACGCGCATCAATCCGTGTGAACCCGGTCTAATCGTAGGCATTCTAGACACATTAAGCATTATTTAGCATATCCAATTTTAGTGTTGTTACGTAACCCCAGGATATTTTATCTTGGGATAACTAGTTCCTAACCAAATGACCCCTTACGTTGTGAAATGGCAAGACTGAAGCACATCTCGACTATTCCACCTAGTCCCGACAAATGTGTTGAGTGGATCACATATTGGCAGGTTGAAAATGGATCAAACAAAAATGGACAAAATACCCTTCATATTTAAGACATAAAAAAATGGGCGATGTAACGAATAACATGGGTACTCATATTATCCGTGGCTTATTGAAATTATTGGAAGCAGTTGAACTTGGTCAAAGATCAAAACTTCATGAATCTATTTTATCATTCTCGGCCAAATTTGAGCAAAGTTAATGCTAGGTTGTAGGTTCGGAGACAAACTCTAGAGTCTTAAGGTTTAGGTTGATTAGGACAAAAACAAAATATTTGGAGAGCAAATTTAAAATTGTGTTAGATGAAGCAGACGTGGAAGTAAAGATTATTACACAAACTATTTCCAAGAGATAAAGTTTTGAGTATTTTGGGTTCATAATCCATGGTAGTGGTGACATTGATGATGATGTCACACATCGCATTGGGGCGGCATAGTTGAAATGGAAGTTTGCCTCTGGGGTCTTGTGTGATAAGAAGGTACCACATAAACTTAAAGGTGAGCTATACAGAGTGGTGGTTAGACCGTCCTTATTATATAAGGACTGCTGTCCCGTCAAGAACTAACATGTTCAGAAGATGTATTTTGCGGAGATGGGGATGTTGAGAAGGATCTAGGGGCATACTAGCAATGACAAGATTAGGAATGAGGTTATCAGGGAGAAGGTGGAAATGACCTCTTTGGCAAAAAAAAAAGATGAGGGAAACCAAAATGAGATGGTTTAGGCATGTGCATAGGAGGTGCAACGACGCCTCAGCGAGAAGATGCGAGAGGTTGGTTGTAGGGTGTGTGGAGGGGTAAAGGTACAAAGTTGGAAGTTAGAAGAATACAAAGTGTTCTCTCTGAAGTCCTTTTATGAGAAGCCTCTGTCAAGGATGGAGGATAGTTTTCTGTATGATACAGTCTGGAAATCCAAAGCACCAACTACGGCTTGCTTATTCTTGTGGTTAGCTAGAAGAGGGGTGATTTTAACATCAGAGGATCTTAGGAAATTAAATGTCTTTTGCATAAGTTGGTGTTTCCTATATAAAGTGGCAGGTGAGCAGTGTTCAAGAAAGTTACTTCTTTGTCGCGTTATGCAGTGAAACGGCCCTGAAGCAGTAGAGCAGCAGTGCAAGGTCCTAAAGCAAAGCAGTTCAAGAGAAGCAAGTGTTTCAATGGCTGAAGCAACGTGTAGTGTGAAGCATCACTTTTGTTTTTTAAAACCTTTTAATTTAATTTTGAATAAAATGAAGTCAGTGACAAGGGCTTTTAATTTTAATTCTGAAATAGGGGTTTCAGTCTTCTTCAGCGGTGCCTTTCAGGTAAGCTCTCCTCCCTTCTTCTTCTTCCCCATTGACATTCAGGTCTGCAGGATTCTTTTTTCCTTCTTCTCCAGCGATCTCTAGCCTCTGTTTTTCGTTTCTTTCTTTTTCTTCCTTTTTTTTTTGGCTCTTTTTGTTGTTAGGAGTTTTCTATTTAGTTATTTTATCAGCTTTGTTGTACTAGGACTAGGGTTCTTTTTCTTCTTTATATTTGTTTCAATTTTAATTAAAGTAGCTGAATTTTTTTTTTCTTTTTCTAATAGTCCAGTTTCATGATTTTTTTTTTCAATTGAAGTAGTTGACTTTTAGTTCTATCCAAATAGGACATTTTCCTTGGATTTAGAAAAAACAATTAAAGTAGCTAGATTTTTAATCTTTTGGTCTTAAAGATAGTAAATGGCATAACAAGATCAAAAGAGAAACCGAGTTGAATGTAGGCATAGAAAGTTAGTGATTATTACAAGACGTATATTTAATGCCTTTTATTGCTACAAGATCAAAAAAGCGGGGATTTATTTTAACACCTCGCCATTTGAAAGATCTAAAGAGTTAGAATTGGAAATAATCATTTTATGAAAGAATGAAAAATCTAGAAATTTGTTAAGTTATAGTAAGTTTGAGTTTTGGGTCAACTTCGAACGACCATAACTCCTAACTCAGGATGAGTCAGTGTGCTTGTTGGAAAGATCTTGGAGTTATGTTTCCAATGTCGTCGAGTTTGCACGATTCCGAATTCGTGAGTGAGATATGCCCATTTGAAGTTGGATGTTCAAATAAGGAAAGTCTAAACTGGATTTTCGAAGGGTATTTTAATTTATTCCATACCCAATTATTTTAATTCGTTTTTAGGAGTTTATTTGGGAGCTATTCATAATTAGATAAGTTTAGTGAATTGGAACTTCACGCTAGGTCTTGGAGGAAAGAGAAAAGAGGAGAAAGGAGAAGAAAGTTCAAGTTTCATCGATTTCTTGGAGGATTGCGTGTGGATTTCGTCAAGGGGTGATCCCCACGAGGTACGTGAGATCACATAGCATTGGTTTAGTTCACCCATGAGCTAATCGTGATTCAATTTAGCGAAGTTATATTGATTTGAAAGTAAATCTTATGAGCTCTTGATGTAAATTCGTTTGAATTCTAGTGGGTTGGTGTTGTTGAAGTTTCTTGAGTTTGATTTATGAATTTTGGTGTGTTTTTAAGTAGAATCTTACACTTATTGATGGTATAGTTGATTCTAAGTGTTTGGGAAAAGAACCAAGTTATAATAGGGTTTTAGAGTTGAAAAACGAAAGAGAAAAGTCGGAGTTCACCTAGGCAAGGCCTGGGGCGCCGCAGCCATAGCGCCCCAAGTGGGGATCTGTAGTTTGTGCTCTAGGGTTCCGCGCTAGCCAGAGCACCCCAACCCAACCTCTGAAATTTAAGGGTTGGCTCCTCGCGCCTCTCAAAGTGCAAGGGATGCCAGTTTTCCCATTTTCTCCATTCCTTCCGTACTAGTTCCTTAGCAACTACCTATATTTCTTAGTTGATTCAACACTCTAAGGTACGTATAAACATGAGGAAATCATCCATAAACATGAGATCATGGACCTTGAATCCATACTCGTAGGAATTGAATTCCAACACTCGTAGGGATTGAATCATGATGGGTGCGTGAGTGAACTAACCCAATGCTATGTGATCTCACATACGCCGTAGGGATCACCACACAGTCTTTCAAGAAATCGACAAATCTTGAACTTTCTTCTCCTTTCTCCTCTTTTCTCTTTTCTCCAAGCCCTAGCGTGAATTTCCAATTGACTAAATTGATGTAATTCTGATTAGACCCCAAATAAACTCTTAAAAAGAATTTAAATAATTGGGTAAGGAAAAGACTAACATACCCTTCCAAAATCCGATTTAGACTTCCCTTGTTTGAACAACCCAACTTTAAATGGACATATATATCTCACTCATCCGAAATCGAAATTGCGCAAACTCGACGGCGTTGGAAAGATAATTTCAAGATCTTTCTTAAAAGCACACCTAACTCATCCTGAGCTAGGAGTCATGCTCGTTTGAAGTTGACCCAAAACTCAAACTTATCATAACTTAACAAATTTTCAGATTTTTCATTCTTCCCTAAAATGATTATTTCCAATTCTAGCTCTTCAAATGGCGAGGTGTGACTTTTGCTGTCACAAGCATCATCTTACTGGTGGTAATCCAAACGTTACCATTTGTCAAAGTTGCCCAGATCATGTGAAGGAAGAATTGCTAAAGTTTATGTTTTAGTATTGATTTTACTAGTACTATGGATGATTTTTTGCTATCTACTTATTAAGTATTTAAATTGAAATTTTCTTAAACATATAATGTCGTTGTGGAAGGATTATCTTTGTCTTTTCTTCAAAAATTTTGATTCACGGTAAATGAGATATCTTAGAAGGGTTTGATGTTTCTTGGGCAAAACCAAGATCATGTGAAGGAATTGAAGTCTAATTAGAATAGTGGAGTTAGAAGAAGAACATACAAGGCTCAGAATGTTACTCCTATTTGCTTTAATGAGGCGCATTTTTAAGGAGAAATAGTAGAGTTTTTGAAGGGGTGGAGCTAAGCTTTGCTAGATAGAGGAGTAGTCTCCGATCCCTTATTTTCTTTCGGTGTAGTTCCCATGTTGTATTGAGGATTGAGTGTTTTTTGGAGAGAGTCATACTTGTAGGTTTCTCTTTTTTTGGTGTATCTCTTGTATACGACCAAGTTAGTCTTGGTAGTATAAATGCAATTTTTTACTTGATCAAAACAAAAACAAAAAAGAGTAGCCTTTTAAGAGGGCACAGTAGCATTTTCATACTAGCATAGTTAGCTTTTTTGCCCCTCAAGTAAACCCTTGCATGGGAGAGAGAGAAATATCATCTTCACTTGTAAGCTAAAACCATTAAAAAGATCTGAGAATAGAAAAAATTCAAGATCTACTTATTTGTTGTATTCTTACTTGTCCTTATCTTTGCCATGTCTATTGGTAGCACACATGAATTGACATATCCTAAGGAGGGAATTGCTAATAAAATTTTGACTAACAAGTCCTGGTCTTCTTTCAATCCATTCAACTATGTCCATTTATGTACTTCTTGTTGACTAAATAATCAGTTATACCACACCATGTAGCATCCAGTTGGCTCAAGCCAAGGGGAGATAAAGAAAAATCAAAGATATAATGATCGTGACATAAGACCTTGTTCATTTCTAGTTCATGTTCTATATTTTCCTCCATCTTACTGCTTGTGCATGCCAAGAGTCTTTTTGCGTAACATTTTTAAGAACAATCACAAGCAAAGACCTATGATCCATTAAAATAGAGGAGAGAAAGATACAATTTTTAGATAATGAGTCCACCAAATAAGTGATCACCTTGCCCCCAAGGCCTAGCTCTAGTGGCAAAAGGTGGAAGATTTGTGACTTATGTCGGAGGTTCAAGCCTCACACCATGCAAAGCGAAGCCCGATATTTAAGTGGACAAAGGTAGAGGGGCAGGCTCATTATCCACCGAGTTTAGAAGGCTGTGATTAGTCCGAAGGGCGGCGGCTCACATATGGATTTCTCAGTTATTAAAAAAAATGATCACCAAAAAACTATGAGAGAGAAAACTGAAGAGAGGAAAAAATAAGAAGCTAATGTCTAGATTCTAGAAGAGAGAAGAGGGAGGGAGAGAGAAGAGGAATTGAGGAAATCAAATTTCTAACAACTGGAAGAAGTATGAGTGAGGAGAAAGCATCTCTCTCTAAAAGTTGTGTTTCCCTTATGTTTTATATGTTTAAGTATGAAGTTTTATGACATATTAGCTAAGTTGTTCCGACTTGCAGCTGGTGTTTGGTACAAGTACAGATTCAAGCTTTTTGATCCTTCATGATATAGTTCATGTTTTGATTGGCTTATTTTAAGTAGCTTTTGACTTTTAAGCTATTTTTTATTTTTGGAAGTGTTAGAGAAACACAAGAAATGCTTAAAACACTTTTTTTGGCTGAAAAAGTACCCAAAAAAAGAAGCCAAAATCCAAAAAGTTGGGTGTGCCTAATTTATGACTATCAACTTATAAGCTGCTTAAAATAGCCAATCTGAACACCCCCATGAACTTTAAGGTTCAGGGATTCAGATCTAGATATGGATACAGATGCAGGGATTTGGCTAAAAACAATTCAAATGTCTAAAAAATAGAGTTAAAAACACAAATAATGAGATATTATGTGGAAACTTGAGGAGAAAATATAAATCAAGAGGAGAATCTCAGGAGACTAAAGGAAAAGGGGTGACATAAAAATTTCTATATACAAGGCATTTTATCATCTTTAATTTCACCTATAATTTTGTTTTCCTCACATAAATCATTGAACCTGTCCAGAATCGATTTTGGTTGAAGTACCCAAAAACTGATTGACCAGATCGGTTATTGATCCCACACCCACACTCATGTCATTTCTACGCGTGTGCGATACCGGAAGTGAAGAGTTCAAGCTACTTAGCATATTAGTACTTCGTTCAATCAAAATCAATATTGAGTGCATACTTTTGTTTTTCTCGATTATTTTTTTAAGCATGTGTCACACATGACATGTTGGTTGTTGTACTTGATATTTCATATAACCCGTCTTCCTGGTGTCTACTTTTGGGCTTTCTGATGCCAGGTGATATTGCTGAATAAGTTTGACTTAACTCTTTTGGTTCATTTGATCACAAGGATGAGTATCTTATGGGTGCTGCATATTGATATCTCTGGCATATTTGTATAAATAGGGTGGTTGGGAAAATGATGAAACAGTCAAGGAGGCAGCTATATATGAAGCCATAGAGGAAGCTGGAGTACGAGGGGATATAGTGGTAAGTCTCTTTAAGTATCTGCGTTGTTTTACTTTTTTGAAACACAACTTAGACTTTCCTACTGGAACTTGGTGTATGTTTCTGTGGCTTATGTGATTGCTTAGTGCTTGTTTAATTTTGTACCACTCGAGCAAGGACCATACGTTGAATTCAGTGACTACTTACATGCAGAAGTTTTAGCCCTTTTCTGGAATTTAGTTCTTATAAATTCATTTATCAAAATGGTCTTCATGTCTTCCTTTTACAACAATAACATAGTCAGTGTAATACCACAAAGTGGGGTCTGGGGAGAGTCGAGTGTATATTGACCTTACTAGTATCTTGGAGGTAGAGAGGTTGTTCCCTATCTTTTTGCATAAACTGTATTTTTTATTGATATAATGGGAACCTACACCACATATCAGGTGTATAAAAGAAAGTAGATAATTCTATACAAAATGTGATTTCCAGTCATCAAAAGTAGATGGATTTGAAGTGTCCCAAAAGTATACAAGTAAAAGAACACTCACTAATCTATCTATCTATCTATCTATATTATTATAAAAGTGGGAACCTCAAAAGTCAAAGTTAAGAGCCTGTTTGGCTCAGCTTAAAAGCTGGTCAAACTGACTTAGAAGCTGGTTTTTGACTTATTTAACTGTTTGGCAATACTCAAAATAACTTATTTTAAGTTAAAAAAAAAACTTATTTTAAGCCAAAAGTTAAAAGCTGGGGTAGGGGTAGGGGTGCTTTTTTTTAGCTTATAAGCTGTTTTAAGTTGACCACATTTTTATCTTTTTGCCCTTAATATTTTTATACAATCTCCAAATTACCCATATAACCCTAACATCTCTTTCTTCCATTTTTTCCTTTTCACGTTTGACATAGCAACTTCAGCACTTTTATCCAAACGCAAAACTGCTTATTTTAAAAATAAGTTTCAGCACTTTCAAAAGTACTTTTTTAAAGCTGCTTTTATTAAGCCCATCCAAACGGGTAAATTACTAAAATTTCCTTCTAATTAACCTATTTTTACATTTAATAATAATGATAATAATAATAATAAATAAAAAACTAAAAGCTATTATTAGTAAAAGTTGTCGTACATTTTTAAGGGATGCATGTATTTTTAGAAAGGTGTTAAATGTGGTTGTTATTCTTTCACTGCTTATACATATCTAAGTGGAATAAAGAAGTTTTTGGCAAGCTGGATACACGAAGAACCAAAGCACTAGAAGATCTGGCAGCTCTAGATCACTCCAGTGAAGGGAGAGACCTTACTGTGGTATAGAAACAAATATTATTGAATCTGAAAGTTGAATTAGAGGCACTTGCTAAAGCTAAAGAAATTTCCTGGAAACAAAAATCGAGATGCAAATGGTTGAAACATGCGGATACTAGCACAAAATACTTTATATCTATAACCAATTCTTATAGAAGATTAAACAAGATTGATAAGCTTAGAGAGGATGGTGGATATACATAGAGGAGAAAGCCAAGCTAAAACAAGAAATTTACTCTTCTTTCAAAACCTTTACTCTGAGGATGAGGAGTGGAGATTTACATCAAACTGTGAAGGATTATCTAGACTATCAGAGGAAGACAAGCTGTCACTTGAGAGAGCCTTTGAGGAAGAGGAAGTCCAAACAGTGTTATTGTCTTGTGCAACAGACAAGGGTTCTATCTAGATTCCAGATGGGTTCACCATTGCATTTTTTCAGAGATCCTGGGATTTTATAAAGGCATAGGTAATGGGGACTCTCAATTATTTCCATCAGGAATGGTAAATGGTGAGATCTTGCAATAAGCACTTTCATTGCATTCTATTCCAAAAAAGAAAGATGCAGTAGAACTTAGAGACTACAGTCCAATCAGTCTTATTGGGTGCATATATAAGATTGTGCCGAGCTACTAGCAGAACGATTGAAGAAAGTTATTGGCAAGCTAGTCTCCAACTTTCAGAATGCTTTCATTAAGCAAACATAGATCACTGATGTAGTACTCATAGCTAATGAAGCTCTAGTTTGATGGATAAGATCTGTGATCCCTATTGTGCAAGCTTGATATAGGAATTGTTTTTTGACAAGCTAAATTTGTCTTTCTCATCTCTAATTTGAGGAAGATGGGGTTTGGTGAAAAATGGATCAGATGGATAAGATTCAGCATTTCAACTGTCAAATACTCAGTGTTGGTGAACAGAAACCAGTTGGATTCTTCTCTCCTCAGAGAGAGATCAGGCAAGGGGACCCTCTATCCCCTTTCTTATTCATATCAGTGACGGAGGGTTTAAGCAAGATGATGGACAAGGCCGATGATGGACAAGGCCAGGGATTTACAGTGGATTCGGGGGTTTATAGAAGGGTAAGTTTCTGAGAAACCCAGTCATCATTTCACATCTATCGTATGATGATTACTCACTGATGTTTTGTGAGGCGGAAGAGTAACAAGTTTGGTACCTAAACATAACACTCTCTCTGTTTGAGCCTCTAGCAGGACTACATGTCAATGTGCTAAACATAGAGGAACTTGCAAGTATTTTTGGGTTGTAGCATCAGGGTTCTTCCTACATCTTACCTAGGCCTACCTTTGCTGTAGAGTACCAGAACTGTAAGGTGTGGAACGGTATTATTGAGAAATTTGAAGAGACTAGCTTCCTGGCAATTGCCGTATCTATCTATGGGTGGAAGACCTACTCTTATCAATATCGTTCTTGATAGCCTGCCAACTTATTACAAGTCTTTCCTTCCTATTTCTAGAAAGGTTCTACAGAAACTAGACAAAATTAGGAGGGACTTTTTCTATGAGGGGAACAGCAACACTCAGATTTCACTTGATTGAATGGGATAGAGTCACACTACCTAAATGAAAAGGAGGTCTGGGAGTTATAAGATTTGGCGTCACACAACAAGAGTCGAAATGGCTTTGGAGGTATGGAAACTGGTGAACCAAGCCTATGGAAGGAGGTGGGTAACAACAAGCATGGTGAAAGTGATCACAGGAGCACAAAATGCTCCTTATGAAGCGGGCCCTTAGAAATTCATTACAAAGTTAGGGAGTGATTTCTTCCTGTGCACCTGTTATATACCTGGTAAAGGAGCTCACATTAGATTCTGGAAGGACAAATGGCTCAATGGTACTACCCCGCATGGAGGAGTTCTCTTATATGCATCAGATTGATGTGAATAAGAATTCCACCATAACTCATAATAGAAATGGAAACAATTGGGATATTCTATTCAGAAGGGCAGTTCAAAATTGGGAGATGACCAACTGATGGCATTGCTAGCAGATATTGAAAGATATAATACTGATGTGGCCATGGCAGATAATGTGGTGGGGAGGAAGAACATTTTCACAGTGAAAGAGTGCTACAGGAAGATTGGTACACAAAACCAAGTAGTTAACAATTAGTCCTGGAAATTGATTTGGAAGACAAACTTGCCTCCTAAGTTTATTTTCTTTAACTGGATTGCTCTCCATGAAGCTAGGTTGACACAAGACAATCTCAAAAGGAAAGGTCTCCAATTAGTGAAGAGATGCTACCTATGTTTGGACAAGTTGGAAACTGTGAATCATCTATTTTTTGCTCTGCAAGGTGGCTACTAATCTTTGGAACATGTTCTTGTGCACTTTTGGGTTGAAATGGGTCATTCCATATATCATAAAAGAGGCACATACGAAATGGAGCATGTGGAGACTTGATGAAACCATCAAAAAGATCTTCCTAATGGTTACTGTTGCTATCTTTTGGAGTATTTGGAATGAGAGGAATAGGAGATGTTTTGATGCAATCTCAGCTCCAAATCACTCTCTCAGAACCAGATGCCTAGTCTTACTTTTTTGCTGGACTAAATTGGCTAATTTATCTAGCACCGAACAATTAATGGAGTTTATCGGTTCCCTTGTCTTATGATAGAAATTTTTTATGCAATTTCTTATACTTGAAAATAACTCCAAGCGTTAACTTTTTACATGTTTTCCTAGTTTCTTTAGTTAATGTACAATTAGATTATTACCCTCTGGGTAAGATATATAACATCTTATAGCATAGTTCTGGAATGTTCTTGTCGTTTTATTGTAGCTACAACTAGTAAAGTTTAGATTTATCATTCCATGATGTAATTGTAATATTCCTCATGTTAAAATTATAGGTCCATCTTCATAGAATTGGTGAAGGTCAGCATTTTCAAATTTATTATAAAGGTATAAAGATCACATATAGAATGGATGAAATACTAATACAACCCGTGTGAATACAAGTCAACAAATTACTCTACTTTTGTGGAACATATTTTCTATAATTATTTTTTAAATTAATTAAATAAGATTGACATTCATTATTTTGAAGATCTTATATTTTTTAATTTAATTTTTTAAACCCAAACATATTGCTTATAATATTTATGTAACTAATTAAATTATATGGATAACATTGATATGGGATAAACGCGCAGTACGCGTACGGATAGATTAGTATCTATAAAAGAGTTTTCAGTTCTTTCATATGCTCTCTAATTCCTTTACATCCATAGTGTCAGAATGGGCGCTAAATATGTTACATCATCGATTCAATCCCTAAGGCATTTCACCACAACTTGTATGTAATTGGGTGATTAAGAAGTTTATGAATGACACATAAACATACTCCATTGTTTTCTTCATGTAAACACCAGCAAATGAGAGTTGGCTTTCTATTTGTCATTCTCAGCTGTTAGAATGACTTTACATGCTGCTCTAGGAAGACATTTCCCTAGGTCTCTAGTTATCAAAACTAACTTGCGAGGAAGTTCCTTTTTCTCCCTCAACAATAGCCTATGTTGAAGGACTTGATTGTTAAAATCCCTTAGTTCTGACCTTTCCTTTTTCAAGAGGCCCTATATGTGCATCTCTTTTTCTTTTTGCAACTGGTAACTTGTTATATGTGCATCTTTTTCTTGTACAGGATATTCATCATTTCAGATAGTTCATTCATCTTCTTATCTTGCAAGTTTTACCTGAACTCTAGTCCTATAAGAAAGATCACCTCTCCCTGAATTTGTAAACCCCGGAAACTACAACTATCTTCTAGTTTGAGTTGTTATGATGGATGGGAATGATATGCATAGGGGAGCATCCCCATACTAACTATGCTTTCTGAAGCTAATTTTTTTTCTATTTCTTATATTGAACTTCATATTTTTGTTGAAATCCCTATAATACAACTGTGCTTTATGTGGTCTGTCCTTCATTCTCTCCTTTGAACTTATATTTGTCAATCATTACTTTCCTAATGTATTTATTACTCTTTAATTTTCTCAAACCACGTCCTTTCTACATGGAACTGGGTTATATGGCTATATTAATTTTCCAGTGTTAACCTGGATGTATATTTTGCGTCTCCACCCATTTATCCTGGAGTGAACTACCTCAATCGTAAACAAGGTTGCATCCAATTTTTGTCTACATCCCATAAAGGCATTTTGTGACATTGAGGTCATATCTTCGAACACCTTATGTAGTCCAAGAGAAAAAATACAGAAATATGAAGATGCTCCCCAAAAGACATAGTAGGTCTAAAGTCCTTGATTTTTAACTTGTCAAAAAATAAAAATAAAGGTCCATTATATTTGTTGTGCCTTTCTTTTTTGGTATCAACATTACAGAGGATACATTTATACTCTTTTCAAATTTCCTGGTGGTGTGCGTTTTAAGATGCACTTGAAACTCTTGCTTGAATGTGTTTCTGTGGGAAAATGTGATTGTAATCCATCTGCGCAGGAGTATATCACACCTACAATATTCCTCCTCCAGGAAGTCTCTCCAAACCACAGCCTCATCTTGCCCCATCCTTTTCAAAAATTCCTTCCAACCTAAAGTTGCTCTTCATTCCAGATATTTGTTACAAAACTGTGTGTCAAGTCCCTCAATAGCCCCCCCCCCCCCCCGGCCCCCTCCTTCCCCACAATTTCCACTTCTCTTTCATAGTCTGATCCTCCACCAGTATTACTTTCACAAAGTTCCTCCTCTAGTTAGCATTGCTATAAGGTGGAAAACGTTTCTGTTGAAACCTCCTATCGACTGAGAACTATCTACTTTAGCCTCCAAAGTCCAAACTATTTGCTATGTTCACTAGTCATTTTTTACTTCTTCTATTTAAGTTTTTTATTTCTTTCTAGCTTCTAATAAATGTCTACAGGTTTTATTGATAAGACAGTCAAACTTCTAATGTTTCTCTTTGCCAAAGTAACTTCATGAAAAAACATGTAACAAAAGAATAGAACAAGATGGGCGACATCAATATAATGCCCTATATTAGTTACATTTTGAAACTGAATTTCTTTCCAAATAACTAGATTTAAAAGTTATTTCATTAAATAATTAGTCCTGTTACACCGTCATTGAGATTCTCTTAGTTACTACAAATAAGTGTCTTACTTTACCTTTGACTTTTGCTTTAAGTTTGTTACTATTTCCTTTGGTAGTTTAAATTTTGTGTTGAACTGTTAATTATTTTAATTATTTGAGAGATGAGAGATCTTTTATAAAATGAGCTGAGACTGGGTAGTCTCTGATGATAACATTTCCTGTTTCATTTGTCTCGTGTTATAAATATGATGTTATGTGGAGCTATGTTGTCTCCTCTTCATTCCTCTCTTTTTCTTCTTCTTTTCCCTTCATGACTTGTACATAGCAGAAAGTTTGAAGTCTCAAACCTGGGATTTGTAGAATCATAAAAGTTACTTCTAGGTTCATCCGGTATTTACACTGGTAAAAGATAGCAAGTAAAATTAGTCAAGGTGTGCAAAAGGTGGGCAGGGCTACATCATCAGTTTTAAATCGAAAGATATTCATTAAGATTGTGAATATTATGCATCTCTGTTTGTGCATATAATTGCAGTACCAAGAATTAGGAAATTTTTCTTTAGATTGACTTCATAACTCCTATCCTAATAAGGAGATTTCTTGTTTGTTTATCCACCAATTTCACCAAATGTTTTCTCTTCTTTTCTTTTTTCATGCAAATGCTTTTATTTGTTTTTTTCGTCTATTGTTAAAATTTTATGCATTTTATTTTGAAGCACTTTGTGGGTCACTACCTCTTTAATAGTAAGACACTTCGGGACGAGCTCAGTCCAGAAGGCTTGTGTAGAGCTTCCGTGTTTGCTTTGTTGGTGAAGGAAGAGCTTGAGTGCTGGCCTAAACAGAGCCTTAGGAGAAGAAGTTGGCTGACAGTTCCAGAAGCAATTCAATGTTGCTGGCACCAATGGATGCGACAGGACCTGGAGGAAGGTTTTTCTAAGTGGCATGACAGTGGTATGACAAGCACAATGAATTGCGAGGACTAGTTTATTTGTTTGTTCCTCTGACCAACATTGAGGTTTCTGTTTCTTAACGAAAGAAGGCAATTGTTTGGAACTGGACGGTGTCATGGTGTGTATTAGCTTCAATTTTCATTTTAGGATTAGAAGTAAGTAACAGAAGGTGCATTTTAATTGGTGAATAGACTTGATGGTGAATTGGAGGATGAAGGAACAAGAAATGTCCATCATGTCTCATTTGGCTGGATACGCACAATTGGTCAGTTTAACAAATGTTGGTAGTATTGTAATTCCATTGTCATTTCTCATCACAAATGTTATGGGAAACCGATAATGTTAAAATCTTGAAATCCACCTATGCTATTCTCATAATAATGTTGTGCAAAGTTCTAATCGAATTGAACAAACAATACATCATTGGATGCATGTTATACCTGTGTGTTGGAACCCTAAATCAATGAAAAAACTAGCTGCTGAATTAGGATGTAGAAGCCACATATGGGTCGTATTCGGACATACAGTTTGTTATGTCTTTATTGTTCTTGAGTTGTATTAGTTAGATTGGTGTAATTTCATAACAACACACATACAGAGATTTGGCAAAAAGTCGAGTTGAAATTTGACATTCATTTCAAATGAACTCACACAAGGTCTAACTTTTAAACAAGTATATCTCCTCGGATGTAAAGTGTTTGGTGGTGATTAGGTATCAAATAAAATTTTTAAACTAACGTAAATCACTATCTATAATACACAAGTTATCATAAATTTATATGATTGAATTACCCTTAGTCTTAATGATAGCTACTCACAGAGTCATTTTTCTTTAGGTCATATGTTCATTCTAAATGTTTCAAGCTCAATAAGTCTTACAAAGTCTCTGATGATGTTTAATGTCTATGTATGGAGCAGATTCATGCTTTTACCTAAAAAGGTTTATTTGATGTTTCAAAAGTTGTTATACTTCGATTATGTTTTATAAAAGGATATTAAAGCCTTATGGTAGTCTATTCAACAACATAACAAATTTGATAACAATTGAGTCATAGATTTTAAGTTGATATGATTGTCATGATTTTATTTGTGGGATCGTACGAGCACCATCTCTATTTTAACTAGATCGGCAAATCCTTATCACTCCTTCCCATTTTTGCAAGAAAATTATTTTAGGAGTTATATTTAGGTTAACAAAAGAAAAAACAACACAAGAAATCTACTCAACTTTACAAAATATTTAACAATTCCTAAGGACCTAGTCTAGACAAGTACAAGCACTTTTAATAGAGTAAGGGCATGAAATAAATGAAATGATATAAAAGATCGACACAACTTTTACTTGAGGAGGAAGTAGGTATAAGCTTATGATGATAAACCATCATCCCACACTTCAAACAACCTGAAAAACTTTGAAGTAACTTATGCCATCAAAAAGTGTTGTAAGAGTAGTATCTATACGCCACAAGTATTCAGTGGTCATCATAGGCCGGCCTGAATTAGCTTTACATAAAATATCACATAAACAATAATAACATATGCATACAATATTATATGACATTTAAATTTAACTCCTCTTAGAGTATCGTCATCCTTTCTGTTGTATCCATCATAAAATGTTAGAAGTTTATTTTTTTTGACATGATCCAAGACTACTTCTTAGTCGTAACATGGTTTTTAAAGTCACACGTAATACCAAACAACCCTTGATACTGGCTTACGTCATGAGCAACTAAATATAAACATGTTTAAGAATTAAAATAATTGAGTAGAAGCATCATATCATATATTATTATAAGTGGGAGGGAAAAGACGTAAATTTCCATCTGAACCTGTCCCGAAAAGTCAGTTTCACGCTTAAACTATTGTGTTGACCTATTTACACACCTAATCTAATTCAAAGTGATATTAATACCCCCGTAGAAGGTGACATGAAAGATAAAGTGTCTACACCTTCGTTGAGGTGCGTGAGAAGAAGAAAATTCATGTTAAAATGATAAATTTAAACATGTGGTACTATTTTATTGGTCATTATATAATTAAGTATTATAATTTCTAATTACATTAATATATGTAAAAATTTTTCTTCTTTATTTGTGACCCCAGTTTCTTTAAAGTTTTACATTTATTTGTTTGAGTTCTTCTTCTTCAACCACAAATGATTTCTTTACACTAAAAAGGAAATTAAAAGTAGTGGGGAAGATGTCGATTTTCACCGGAAAGTTAATAATTTTAATATAAAGTTCATGATTTCTACTCGAACTCGTCGGAGGATTCACCGGAAAAATAGGAAAAAGATAATGACTTCTATTGAAAATCCTATCACACTTATGCATAAATTTCATGATTACATTGCCTAAAATTTACAAAACATCCATGAAGAAAATGACTTTCCATCTGTCTTTTTTCGTCCTCGTCGGATACCACCTAGAGTCATCAAAATGTTATATGTTTCTGAAGACATCAATATCATATTTGACTGTATACACAAAGAATATCAATCAAATACTTGATTTTCATCCAAACTATCAAGATTTCAAAAAAAAAATTACAACTCTGAAATTTTTTTATTTGTTTCACCAGAAATAATGGTATTGTCATCGTCTATCATCGCCATCAACATCATTAAACTTCATAATCTCTTTATTTTCTCATGTTCTCTCTTTAATTTTATTAATTTTCCTTAAATTTATGAAAAGTGAAGAAGAAAGAAGAAATGAGTTTTAAGAAGAAAGAAATGTACGGTGAAAGGAGGAAGAAAGCCAAGATTTCTTCTTTTTGTAAGAGTCTAAGAAACTATTTAAAATAATTTTTAAAAATTAAAACAATATTATTTACATGATAAAATGCGTGTACACCACATTTACTCTTTTGAATCATAAAAATATAATTAAATCTATAGAAATAATTTTTTTCCGTGTAAAATAAAAAATAAAGAGAACTATAGAAAAAGAGTGCAACATTATTTTTACCCTGCTTAGAGTCCTAGTCATTAAAAATAAAAATACATACGAAATGAATACACAATCTTTGGTACTCTTGTCTGACTTTCATTTCCACAACTTCATCACCATTCAATAGTTTTGTTCTTCGAGTTAAATCAAAGGATGAATAAAATATGTACCGAAAACATAATAATTTAAAAGATTAATTTGATCATTTGTCCAAAGTCTTGCAATGCATTTATTTATAGGACTATAATATGAATAACAAATAATGCCAAGAATATGACTATTAATTATTTAGAGATTATGATCGTAAAATCATGAGAGTAATGAAAATAATGATCCTTATGTTTTTAACTAATATAATAAATAGTTAATTGAAATATTTACTATTTTACAATAAAAAATAGAGAAATTGTAAAAGTAAAAAAGAATATAAAAATAAACAGAATTCTTAGCAGAAAATTATAATAAAGATGAAAAACTTAAGAAACTCAACATATTATTGTGTATATCTTAGTGTTATTTAAAACTTGTAATAAAGTATTTTTTTAATTGAAAATTCATGGAAAAGAACTATTTAGACATTTTTGAGGAACTAAAAAAAGAGCAGAGATAAATTAATTATGTTCAATAAGTTCACACGTTACTATTTTGAACCAAATAAAATTATAAATTTATAACAATCAGAACTTTATATAAAATATAAAATAAATAGAAATCATGAGTTAACTATAATAAATAAATAAATAATACAACATCAATCTTATTATCTTAATTATTAAAACATTAAAAAAATTAACAACATAATAAACACTATAAACATGACACTTAAGTGAAGTATAAACATGACACTTAAGTGGAATAATAATAATTAAAAGATTCAAGAAAGTGTCAACCAAATATATAAAAGATGAAGAATAGAAAAATGAAAATAAAATAATCATCATACATTTCCCAAAATAAGTTTTTATAAGTATGATTTTAAGGAGTTATAAATTTATATTAAAATAAGTTGAAGGTTATGAATACGAAAGGTTAGGAGTTATAGACATTATTAAATTAATTAAAATTTAGATATATGTAATTGAAGAGGTGTAAATTAAAGAGATCATTTTGTAAAATAAAAATGAAAAATAAGAGGAATGCCAAAAAATTTCCAAAATAATAAATAGGATCATTGGCCATTGAAATGTGTCACACCACTTTTTTATCATCTAGCTTTATATATAGAGTCTCATATTTTAATTTTGAATAGTGTATGTCATAATAATTCAAAATAAATGTGTAATAAATACCTAATAAAAAGAGCAATGGAAGACTATTATGCCTAATTTACTATAAATATAAATTATTTAAGTAAATTTTTAAGTAGGATAAAAGAAACCAGAAAGAAAAAGCAGAATTAAGTAACGAAAGTGTTATGGTTTTATATTCATAATTTAATGGGCAAGTAAATATTCATAATTTAATGGGCAAGTAAATATTTATAATTTAATGTGCAAATAAAAGCACCAAATGAAAAAAAAAGCTATATCATAACTTTTTGCTAGCGTATATGACTTTTGTTAGCAATGATTAAGCAATTAAAATTATCTATGGCCCGAAATAACAAATCGTAAATAAAGAAAAAAAGTAGAAAAAATAAAGGGAAAGAGTAAAGGGGCAATAAAAAATATCAAATATAGAATAATCTATTTAACTGTGTTTAAATAATTTATAAAAATATATTTTATTTTAAACTTTTTCATTATGTAGTTTTAGGCCCGTTTGGAATGACTTTTTTTTAGGTATTTTTAAGTCAAAATAGTTTTTAAGCAGTTTTAAAGTGTATGAATAAAATTAAAAAAATGTTTATAAGAACTTATTTTAAAGTCAAAAATCATAAGTTAGAATTTATGGTTTTTAACTTATAAGTCATAAGCTAAAAGTCAATCCAAACTGACCCTTAGTATTTCACCTTTATATTATAAGATTGTATTTTAAATTCTTGTTTAATAAATTCATTACATTATTTCTTATATATAAGTGTGTATGTGCACATCTTTTGTAATTTGAATAATTCATTTTAATGCTTTATTTCCTTACTCTCAATTAAAAAACACTAAGAAGAATAAGTACGCAGAAAAATAAAATAAAAAATAACGTGATTTAAGGATCTAAATTTATTTTATTTCCTTTTTATGTTTTATTAAATTATTATTTATCGACAATTATTAGATTTTTCCTTTTCAATTCCTTTTATTTCCTTCATGCCTTTTTCTTTTTATTTCTTTCCATTTGGTTCAATGTCTTTTTTCTTTTTATTTTGTAATTTATTATGTTTTCTCCTCGTTCTTTTCCGTTTATCATGCCAATTTTATTTTATATTTCTAAAGAGATAGTAATAACTTTATATTTTGAATGGCCTGTCATATATTTTAATGTTTTATATAGTCCTCATTTTTTTAAATTTTAAAGAATACAAAGAAAGAAATGACACTTCATATATAGTGGTTGTCCATTCTCATGATCTTGCTATTGGTGGTCGATTTTAGATATGTTGAGCTTTTAATTTTTCTGCTGATATAAAAGAATCAAATTCATATAAATATATTCTAATTAAATTATTTGTACAAACAAATCAAAATTTCAATTAAATTGATACGATTAAATATTTTTTTTTGCATGATTCTTCATTTATATAACTTTTTTTTTCTATTACAACAATAACTATATTCTTTAAAATGTGAATATGGGTCGTATTGAGATTGTTATATTATTTTGTACACGCCCAAGTATATGTGAATATAGTTTACTAAAAAAATACAATTGAAAGGTAATAAAATTTCTCATGTGTTTCAAATATGATATTTATTATTATACTAAATAAAAATTAGGAATTACGCATGAACATGTCAAAATATGAAGAACTCTATTTTTTTCACATGATGAAAACATGTTATTGATAAAAATGATAATTAAAAATATCGTCAAAAAATATACTTTTCAAAGTGTATTGCCACTAAAATATACGACCTTCAAAAAATATGAGCAAAATTCAATCAAAAGAAATAATAGTAGAATGAAATTTATATTACTATTAGAAGAACTTAACTCATCACCTTTGATTGCTTCAGATTCCATTTCCCAATTTTCAGTATACAAAAAAAAAACTCTCATATTTCTTTTTCAACTTATTTCTCATTCTCATTTGAGTTAACTTCTTTTTCCTACAAAATGAGATTTGCACTATCGAAATAAATATGAAAATTTCTTTTGAAACAATTAAACCATCAGTTAATTAAAGGATGAATATGCTAATATTAGGAGAAATTAAAACATTAATATTCACTCAAGTTTAAGCAAAATATATATTCAAAATGTCATATAAACTTTAAATCAGAAACACAAAAAATATATATATTTGCTTATTATGAGAATTATTTGTGGGAGTGACAAAAGTATTATAGGATAAATCTGCAACAACAAAAAAATATTAGAAGAAACTATATCATTAATATTCACTCAATTGTTTTTTTGAAAAATGTAATGAAAAATGGATGTTTATGAAAAATGTATATCCGATTGTACTCAAAATTATATGGATACTATTCCATACTTGAAATATCAAAAGACATGAGAAGAGAAAGTGACATTATTATGCAAAAGTTAATAAGGTAAATGAATAGTCTAAAATGTTACATGTAACGATCATTTTCGGTCGTTTTGAGAACTAGAACTTTTTATTTCATTAATATTTTTCCGATAGATTTTAAATGGGTGTTTTGGACTATTAATAATTATAACTATGAAATTAGTGAGATATTTTTACTAATTTACCTAGTTAGTGGTTAAAGAAAATAATAGTAAAATAAATATTGGGTCACTGTTACCACTTTTTATAATTAATTATATAAGAACTAGGGTAAAAATAATCTAAAGAAAAGAAGAGATACGATAAGAAGAGGAGAAAAATAGAAAAAGGCATGGAATGAAACCAAATTTAAAACGGCGGCTTCAGGTAAACTCTCCCAAATTCTTTCAAGTAACACTAATTATATGTAGAAGCTTGAATTGTGATTTGTCATTATGGTGAGATAAGGTGATTACATTAGTGCAAAGGAATAGGATTTTTAGCAAATTTAATTCAATGGTCGGTTGAGTTTTGGAGTAAAAAGTGAGAAAAAAAATAACGGGTTGACCATAATGACAAATGATTGAATAACGAAGATAAGATCATTATCAATCTTGAATCCATGTACGTAAAATAAGTTAATCAAGATTAAGTCATTATAATTTGATAAGGGTCATATATTATTAATATTATATTATATGGTGAAATTGAGGGTAAGGGGATAAATTACTAATTATTTTATATATATATTATTGACATATTGATCGGTAGCTAATGTATTGCTGCTGCAATCATTGGTATAGATTACCAAATGATTTAGGCAACAATTAGTTAGTGATGTGGGATTTGGAATGTATAAATTTAGGTAGTACGGTTTGAGATGTTGGAAGGGTCAATTTTTGTGGAATATAGTTTGTGAGTTCATTATGATAATTTTGTTATGATTATAAATTATATTTTGATATATTAAGATAGGTAATTGAAAAATAAGTATGTTTAATTAATTAAGTTTCGTTAAAGTTATACTATATGGAGGAATTAAGATTTATCCTTAGGCTTGGATTTTAGGAAATTGACTCTATATATATATATATATATATATATATATATATATTCGATAATTGAAAAGGGTTCAGAGGCACTGAGAAAAGAAAAAGCATTGAAAAGGTAGTTTGCTTGATTTCTATTCTTCGGTGGAGGTAGGTTATGGTTTATTTATATTTGATAGATAAACTCTAAATAGCGATTGATATGTATTGAGTGATATTGTATAGTCTCCTATGTACTTGATGGTGTGGTTGTATATACTTGATTGTGTGGTTTGTGGTTGGCCTAAAATTATGAGACTGTTGAATTTCTAATCTTGAAAGCTCTCTATTAAAATGACGCCTTGAATAAAGAAGGCTTGATGAAATAAAATAATGAGATAATTGGATCGTAGTGTCACATTCCGACACGATATTATGGGAACGGAGTGTCACGTTCCGATACGGTATTATGGGATCGGAGTGTCACATTCCGACACGATATATGGGATCAGAGTGTCACGTTCCGACACAATAACATTAAAGGAAAGGAATCTTGAAGTAACTTAATATACTTAATCTCAAAGAACAAATTTTCCAAATGAGTATGGTGTGGAGGCATGAGTCCTCGTAGGGGTGCTTGATGTTGTGATTGATGGTGTACCTATTATGGTGTTGTTGTCAATGGTTCATGTGTTTGTTGCTTGCCACTTGTTAAGTGTTGTAGGTTATTTTATATTATTATTCAATATATATTGATTTCTATTTTGAGTTGGTTGATGATACCTACTCAGTACGTGTTCATTGTACTGACCCCTACTTGTATTTTCTTCTCTGTTCTTTTGTGGAGTGCAACAACTGTACCATCGACTTCGACTCGCCCTCAGCTCTAGCCAATCTCCAGCATATCAAATTCAGGGTGAGCTATTAATTCTAGCTCGGTTGGATTCCCTCATTCACGTCTTGATGTCTTTGAATTTCGGACATGGGCCATCTTTTTGCTTATTTTGATTTCTTAAACACTTTTAGAATGGTAATTTGGAAATAGATGTCCTTGATGTGATGACTATCAGATTTTGGGATAATAAGTCTTAGACTTTAGAAACTTATTTAAATTGGTTACTTAATAACTTTTGGAGCTTTCGGATTTTTTGCTATTTATAGTTGAATTATTGATATATGTTGGGGTTCGGACTTATTGGTTCGCCCACCTAAGGGGGTAAGTGTGGGTGCCACTCACGACTCATTTTGTGTCGTGTCAAACTTGGTATCAGAGCGTTAGGTTCATTGGTCTCATCACACAAGGACAAGTCTAGTAGAGTCTTGAGGAACGGTATGTGGACGCCTTTACTTTTCTTCGAGAGGCTATAAGACTTTAGGAAAACTCCATTTTTTCTTTGTTTCGTGCTATTACTTGGATCCAATTGGTATCCAGGTGATACAAATTGGTATCTGACATTCTCACTCTATTTCGCAGATGGTTAGAACTAGAGCAACAACTGTGCCAACACCAACACCGGCAAGACAGGGTGCGTCTGAGCCAACCATTGGGGCCGTAACTCGAGGAGGAGCAGTGGCAAGACGCCGTGGTAGAGGTCGTAGGAGGACGCGCACTAGAGGTTGAGCACAAACACCTGGTCCAGCTAGAAATAGAGCAGTGACTCCTCCACCGACTGATGAGGTAGTGAGAGAGGGTGAGGAAGGGGAAAATGAGCAGGTTCAGGATAAGGAAATACCACCCCAGCCTACCCCAGAGATGATTAATCAGGTTCTTACTTATCTTAGCGGGTTAACTGATCAGGGCCAGACACCTCCAGTGTTTTCTGCACCAGCACCTCAGGTTCAGGGAGTACAACATGCAGCTGTTGTGGCACCCCGCATGGATGCATCATTGGAAGTAGGAATGTTTCCTCGATTGACTAAAAGGTCTATAATGACAAGTGATCAACATGAACTTTTCATTAAGTTCTTAAAGTTGAAACCTCCAGTCTTCAAGGGTGCTATGCCTATGATTTTCTGGTTGATTGTCATGAGCTGCTACATAAAATGGACATAGTAGAGTGATTCGGTGTTGAATTTGTGACCTACCAGTTTCAGGGGGATGCCAAAATGTGGTGGCGGTCGTATGTTGAATGTCAACCAGCAAGGGAACCACCTATGACTTGGGCATCATTTTCTAGCTTATTTATGGAGAAGTATATACCCTGGACTTTGAGGGATAGGAGGAGAGATAAGTTCCTGAGCCTAGAGCAAGGAAGGATGTCTGTTGCTGCTTATGATGCCAAATTTCGTGCACTATCTAGGTATGCCACTCAGCTTTGCTTCAGTCCACAAGAGTGGATTCACCACTTTGTGAAATGATTGAGGTCAGATTTGCAGATTCCAGCCTTACAGGTAGCTGCTGTAGCAAAATCCTTTCAGGAAGTGGTTGATTTTGTGATAGTGGTAGAGGGGGTGAAGCCAGACGACTTCACCACAACATTGACATTTACGAAGTTTCTTACGGGAGGTGAGTTTAGTGGTTCTTACTCCAGAGGGCAGAGTTTAGGAGGTTATCCAACCCGTCCTATTCAATCTTCATTGCAGGCTTCAGCTGGGGGTCCATCGCAGGCCAGTCGGCCTTTTTCTGAGTTTGGAGGTTATCTCCATACTTCGTCATTTTCACAGAGACCTGTACTTGACTCCAGAAATTGTTATGGATGTGGAGAGGGTGGACATATTGGGAAATATCGTCCAAAACAGAGTTACAGACCCCCAGTAGTTAGAGGTAAAGGTGTTCATGGTAGAGGCCGCCATACTGGAGGACGTGGTGGCCAAGGTAATGGTGGTCACCAATTAATTCGGGGTAGCGGGCAAGTTGGAACTACAGCAGCGCACCTTGGTAGGGGCAATGTACAGATAGGTGATAGGGCCCATTGTTATGCTTTCCCTGGAAGGTCTGAAGCAGAGACATCTGATGATGTTATCACAGGTACTCTTTTGGTCTGTGATTGCATGGCTTCTGTATTGTTTGATCCTGGATCGACATTTTCATATGTATATTCCTCATTTGCTATTGGTCTTTATTTATATTTTGATTTGCTTGACATGCCTATTCGTGAGCAATACTTAATGTAGATTTGATTATTCTAGAGATGGTTGATTTTGATGTATTTTTGGGTATGACTTGGCTTTCTCCAAATTTTTCAATCTTAGATTGTAATGCTAAAACTGTGACATTTGCCAAGCCTGGGACAGATCCGCTAGTGCGGGAGGGTGACTATATTTCCACCCCAGTTCGTATTATCTCTTTTCTTCGTGCTAAGAGGATGGTTAGTAAGGGTTGTTTAGCTTTCTTGGCACATCTCAGGGATGATACTTCCAAAGTACCTTCGATTGAGTCTGTTTCGATAATCCGTGAGTTTCTGGATGTGTTTCCTGCAGACCTTCCTGGTATGCCACCGGATAGGAATATTGATTTTTGTATTGATCTGGAGCCGGGTACTCGCCCCATTTCCATTTCCCCTTATAGAATGGCTCCAGCTGAGTTAAGGAGTTAAAGTTCCAACTTCAGGAGTTGTTAGGTAAAGGTTTTATTAGACCGGGTGCATCCCCTTGGGGTGCTTCGGTTTTATTTGTGAAGAAGAAAGATGGATGTTTTCGGATGTGCATAGACTACAGGCAGCTGAATAAGGTAACTATTAAGAACAAGTATCCCATTCCTCGCATTGATGATTTGTTCGATCAGTTACAAGGTGCTTGTGTCTTCTCTAAAATTTATTTGAGATCTGGTTATCATCAATTGAAAATATGGGCAACAGATGTGTCAAAGACTGCTTTCGAACCAGGTATGGGCATTACGAGTTCTTAGTAATGTCTTTTGGGCTTACGAATGCCCCTGCTGCTTTCATGAGCCTGATGAACGGGATTTTTAAGCCATATCTGGACCTCTTTGTTATTGTATTCATTGATGATATACTGATATACTCAAAGAGCAGGGAAGAACATGAGGAGCATTTGAGAATTGTATTGGAGTTGTTAAGGGAGAAAAGGCTTTATTCCAAATTCTCCAAGTGTGAGTTTTGGCTCGATTCAGTGTCCTTCTTGGGGCACGTGGTTTCTAAGGATGGAGTGATGATGGATCCTTCTAAGATTGAAGCAGTGAAGAGTTGGGTAAGACCTACTAATGTTTTGGAGGTAAGGAGCTTTGTTGGTTTAGCTAGCTACTATCGTCGATTCGTTAAGTGATTCTCTTATATTGCTTCCCAGCTGACCAATTTGACTAAGCAGAATGTTCCATTTGTATGGTCGGACGAATGTGAAGAAAGCTTCCTGAAACTCAAGACATTATTGACTACTGCACCTATTCTTGCCTTGCCAGTAGAAGGTAAGAATTTTATTGTTTATTGTGATGCATCTTATTCTGGTTTGGGTGCAGTGCTAATGCAGGAGAGAAATGTAATTGCTTATGCTTCGAGGAAATTGAAAGTGCATGAACGTAACTATCCGATCCATGATTTGGAGTTGGCTGCAGTTGTATTTGCATTGAAGCAGTGGAGGCATTACCTATCTGGGGTCAAGTGTGAAGTTTACACAGATCAT
>CM050935.1:32462054-32494554 GCA_027789145.1 Solanum arcanum
CCTATTTGATTTGACTTTCATTCAACAATCAAAATTACGTTCAATAAATTTTTAATATCTTAGCTTTAATATAAAATGTGGCTTACAATAATATTCGGCTTTGACTTGGTGGAATGGGCAAAAAATTATAGGTATTTTAAATAAATCAAAAATATTAAAAATGAAAGAAACTGTCATTCATCTTGAGAAGAGTATAATTAGAAAACTATTGCATCTGTGATAGATAAAAAGACGGAAAGAAATGATATAAAGGAGTAAATAGAATACATCGGAGAAGAACTTGAAGACCTCTTTTTGGATATGCCTAAGTCCTCATATTTCTTTTGGTTCTCCATTAAGAATATTATTGTTTTTTATTATTTGTTTTGCATTTCTAATGAACTCATTGTGGTGTTCTGATCTTTTAGCTATTATTATGAGCTTTTGGAGTGGGTGTATGTTTGAAGTCCAGTGTGTTAATTTTTTTTCTGTCACTTTTATATTTTGAATGTAATTGCTTTTTAATCTTGTAAAATTTTGAAGTGCATCTTCATGTATTCTTTGGTTAGCCTTTTAATTTTAGAACTTTACTTGAATAATAAAAAAAATTATGCTCCGTTTTCCATTAAAATAAAACAGGCAATCTTGTCAATAAGCGTGCATGATCTTTTTTTATCCATTTAGGGCTATAATAGATTATCGATGATATTTAAATCATAAAAAAGACATATACACAAAGTTAAAAAAGACTATTTATCCTAAGTAACTTTACGTGATCAATCCCTTTTTATGTAATGAAATGTAATTGGCCAAATTAATATTGTTGATTTATGCATTTTCTTTTGATGACTTTTAAATTATATAACAATAGTAAGGAATGAACGTGCAACACATATTGACAGAAACTAGTAATTATAAAATAAGCTTGGATTAAGTAAACTAAATACAATAACATGAATTGATTGTCAGTGAAGCCTCTAATAATATGACTATTGGTAGTCGGGGCATGACCCCATGCACCGTTTAATCAATTCATATGAACAGAAACAAAATATTGCAACTACAAACTGACTTGAGTCCTAAATAAAGAGAAATCATCACTTGTTAGATGGAACTTATGATTTCCCTAACTAGGATCCTGAGTACCTAAATCTACATCACAAAATGATGTAACACCGAATGACATCAATACATGAAATAAAGTCACACTTAAAAGGGAATATATGCATTCATAGTAAATACTAGTGAAACGATAGACTTAAACTGAATCAAATAATCGACTAAAACTAAATCTACTGAGCTAAATGAAGAACTCTGAAGATAGACTAAAAAAAAGTCAAATGAATAGTAAAACATGCACGTTTTCTTTAAAAACAAAACCTTAAAAGTGAATATATGCAATCATAGTAAATACTAAAAGAATGTAACTTTACTTTTCTTGGAAAGTTCACATACATACATCACATGAGCTCATGATGCCCAATAGCTAAATCAGTTGGGAGAGCTGGCCCTAAACCTTGCAAGGATATATAACCTATCTCTAACTGAGCCTTAAAGGGTTAAAGGAGTTGACCGACCAAGCGCTATACTCAAATCCATGAGACTAAGATTTTCTAAAACTACATCCTTTTGGTGCTAAATAATCTTCACAAAATAGTCTATATATGATCATATATCACAAAAATCATAACTGAAAACATATTATGAGTCTTTTCTCAAATGTGTTAAATTTTACTGTTGGTGATCAACCTCACAATTATCATACTCCGTAAAACATTGATGGCATGTAGAAATATTATACTGCTTAAGCGTTAATGACATACCTAAATGTTATATTCTTCAGCTTTATTAGAGTATCTGATTGTCATAATAATTATGAAATCATATACTTAAGCGACTAGCAATAAAAATATTGATATTTTCATAATTAGATACATTTTCTGTTTGTTTGAATAAAGCGGGAGACTTAGCTAAAAAAATTTATTCTAAATTCATATTTTGGAATCTCATTCAAAAACATAATCTGTTTTATTTTTGAACTCTTTCTTGAAATAATGCACTTGAAGTTTGAAATTAAAATATTTCTTGAAAATCTTGGACTTACTTCTTTCATAAAAGCAATGCAAATGAGAACTAATATAACAATATTTTAAAATAACTTTTACTAAAAAGAGGTCCATGTGACACAATAAGCATGAACCATGAATCAAAGATCATTAATGTTATGAAATATTACAATTATGGTAATAAAACTCAAGAATCAAGAATAGGAAAACATAGAAAATTAAAAAGTCATGAACTTTTGGGTATAGAATTTGGAAAGAAAGAAAGTGAGTTTTCGGGTTGCAGGATATGTAAAGGGTCTTATGTACGTACAATAGAAGCTTCTATGGGATGTAGATGGAAATCATAGGAAGAGGGAAAATAGTTTTCTAAAATCTAGTCCCAGTACCCCTTTTACGATTTACAGTACCCTTTTTACGATTTACCAGGACGACCCGTCATTCTATGTACGAGTTGTAGATAGGTCTTCGTATGTGGGTCCCCGACTTAGTAAAATTTTGAGGGTCAAGTTGGTTTATGTGGTTGGTGTCTACAGATCATAGGAAGACCTACAAGTTGTATACATGGTCTTTCAAAAGTTGATTCACAATTAAGGTTTCTGAACTTTTGTACGGTTGATCAGTACTGTCCAAACCATAAAAAGGCTTCAACAATTATTTAAAGGGGCTTTTGATTCTTTTATCTAATTGTTTTAAATAAAAAAATGTCATTTTTTACTCTATCCTAACCGATATAAAAATTTTAATTCCTAATACTACCCACTTCAATCATATTCTCCCAATACCCCAAAAACCTAACCAAAGTTATCATCCCCAAATTCTCTCAAGACTAACAAATGATAATAAGCTAGGGTTAATTCAAGCATCAAGGTGTGTGGGTCACCCATGGAGTCCATTCCTCCATGGGGTACAGAGCTTCCAATTTCTCAATCTGAATCTCAATTGTTTAAGTTAGGGTTTCAATTCAATCTTTAAGGGTTTCATTCAATTTTAATTGATTATTTTTAATAAGTCTTATAGTGCATGATTTAATGTTAATACATGATATATAGTTAAAATTGTTAAATTATGGTTTTCAACTATAAACCTATGATGAACTCATGAATCTATAAACGATGAATTTATGAAGATATGCATATTTTATATAATTATCATAAATGATTTGGCGATCCTTTTGAAAGAAAGTATCAATGTTGTTATGAAAGGTGTTTCACATGCTATTATGGTCATGATTGCGAAAGGTATTTCTCACTTATGAATTCTAATTGGTGAAAGATTTTATCATCTATGTTGAACTATGCTTAAGAAGCTATTTTATGTTTTGATTTTGAAAGACGTGGATTGACATTGATCATTGGATTTCCTATGTTATATTGATATTGACTTCTATGTATGCTGTTTGGATTTAGACTTAGCACCAAAAGGGATTTGAGATGAAGGCTCAAATAGGATAGTCTTTGTAGCAACCTCTAGTCCCAAACTACGTGCCATCGTAGGATTGTCTTTAAAAAATGACCTAACTATTTCATCTACTTTAGAAAAATATGATATATATGAATTCTACATTAGATAGTAGATTCCCATTCTTTTGGTATGACGGCTATACAAAATTCCATGATTTAACTCTCATAGTCTTATCGTCGGTTGCAACTAATATTCCACAAAATAACTATGTTACTTCAAAACTTTTATTATGTCGTGTATGATAGTAAATGACCATATTTCATGATTCACATGTCATTTCTTCTTTAAGTCCTTCAATGTTCAAAGAATTATCATGCCGGCATGTTTTAAGCCATTCATGATATCATGTATATTTCCCCATACTTAGTATATTCCATGTATTAATGCATACATGTAACTATATTATTTCAATAATGTAGGGTACAACACTCTTATCTCCTATACTCGTGGCTAGTTGTTTTCATTGACTTTGAAGATTGTTGTGTCCTCATGAGGAGCGAGACGTTTTTCAAGCTTTATGTCATTTTGGTTTTCATACTTTGTATGTGATGTATGGTTTACGTTCCAATCACTTTTCTTAAGATATATTAGATGACTATTGAGACTTGTGATAGACTTCCGCCTTTTCAAATATATTTGATATATTAAATTCTATATTTTGAATTCTTAATTTTTTTATCTTGTATAATGTATTCTAAAAGTGTCTTGTGTAGGGCCTCTAGGGTCCTATACGCCATGTTACACCTAGGGTATAATTTGAATAATGACAAACTTAGTATTGAGAGTAAAAGTTTAGAAAGGTCCTAGGATGTCTCATAAGCAACGTCGAGTAGAGTCATGTTCATGAGCGTGAAGCACGCCATATTCATGAATCGGAAGCTATAATATGTTTAGGAAATTCAACTTCTTTCATCAGTCTAAAGTCGTGTGATAGACTTTAACTCTATGTGTCTCTCTTCTAATTCTTTTCTAATTATTTTAAGAATATGTCCCCTCGAAGAGCATACATTAGGAGGATTGTGAATGAGAATGTGGAAGGAGATTTTCCTTAAGCTTCCCAATCTCCACAAGTTCTAGCTTATCCTTTGGCCGAACAAGTGACTGATATGGAGTTTAGAGTTGCTTTTCAAGTGTTGGCCCAAGCCATAACGTCTCTAGATGATAAGAAGGTTTGTGTTCCTCGTGAACCCAATTGTGGGTATGGAGGAAATTATAGCAAAAGACTTAACAAGAATAAATCCCTCGGTTTTTCCTGGTTCCAAGGTTCAGGAAGACCGTCAAAAGTTCATTGATGAGATGTACAAGGTTTTGATGATCATGAGAGTAACGCCGTTACAAAGGCTGATTTGACCACTTATCAACTTAAGGGTGTTTCTCAAGTTTGGTTTAACCAATGGAAGGAAGAGAGAGCGGTTGATGCAGATCCTCTTGTTTGGGAGAAATTTAAGGTTGTTTTCTTTGAAATATTCTTTTACCTAGAGTTGAGGGAAACAAATGTACTTGAATTCATTAACCTTCGTCAAGGGAATATGAGGAAGGAGTATGCCTTTAAATTACATAATTGTGTAGGTATGCTCATACTATTGTTGCAGATCCTAGGGAAAATATGATTTTGCGCCCAAACACACAAGCAAGTTGACGTGGTCATGCAAGTAATAAAGCAATTTCCTAGAGATGGGTATCTTACCCACAAAGACATAAGATTAGATTGCATTTATTTCTTCAAATAACTAGAAAGTAAACCAAGTGTTTTCAGAGAAAAGTGATATATTATGCTAAATGATCAATCTACTAAAAACTGAAGTAACCTACTATTGTTCACTTTCATCTTGGAGGTGAAACAATGACTTGGGGAGTTCCAAGGCTATAGCCTGCTATGGGTTCATGCATACTATCTTCTTGAATGGATATGAATCGGTTATCGAATCAATGATTATAGGGTTGCAACAAACCCCTCCGGCCGAAGACTAGTGGTAGGTGGTCCTGCGGAGCTTTCGGAAAAGGGTAGCCTTGTGTGTAAGCACAACAATGAAAAATGTATGATCATGGTATCTCAACCTCTAATTTTCCTATCATTTTTGGTAGTATAACTATATCATTGAGCGGGTGTAGATTAAACCTATTACCAAGCATTATGTTTTCATCCCGTCCATTAAACAACCAAGGTTTCTAGGTATATTTCTATCTCATATACAAATCAACCCTAACTCTAAAGAAGATTATGATCCTTTTGTCCCACATTCTACCTCTTATTCCTCTCTCGAGTTCAATTCGGACAATACATATTTTTCAATCGTGGCGCCAGTCACAAAATATTAAATTAAGAACAAAAGAGATACTCATAAAATAACCAAAATCAACCATCAAAGTCAATTAAATACAATCATCCTGTAGACACAACCCTAGAAATAGGGAATTTATCCACTTATAATACAATTGTCAATCTTGAAATATTCAATAATGAGAAGAGACATCGAAGAAGTAAAAATTAGGAATGAACCGTAAAAATAGATGAAATGACTCCAAAAGTATCCGTTCCCCAAACATGAGAAAAAGACTATTTAAAAATAGATGAAATGACTCCAAAAGTATCCGCTCTATAAATTCAAGTCTACTTATGATTTAGTAGTCTGAGAAAACCTGCACTTACGTTCGCAACGCGCGCACACCAAGTAATTTCAACTTTAAGTGAACTCCTCATCTCCTTGACGCGGAGAGGATACATAGTCCTCTGCCTCGATATCATCATAGTGAAAATAAATAATTCCCTCTCTGTGTTGTGGAGATGATATAAAACATTAGATTTCTTTTCAGTTTGCCTTTATTTCTCCTTTGACACTTTATTGTGTATGCTTTTGAACTAGGAGCCAATCTTTATTATCACTTCCCATACATCCAATTTTGTGTTCATTTCCTCCTTGTTCCCCAATCTACAAGAATTAATCGTGCTGCTTAATAATAATGAAATAATCATGACTCGACACTATCAGTAACTCACAAATTCATCATCAAACTCGAGTAAACTATGAGTATTATTTGGTTCCTAGGCGTATAAGTACGTCCATGATTACCACCCCATACATAGAGCTTTGTTCGTCCTTCAACGATTCACCATCCAACTCCCTAACAATAGAATTTGTGCTTCCACTACTTACTTTCAGGAATCTCTGATCAATCCTCACTAAGAATATGTTCATTTACACTTAACCTTGGCCATCATAGAAAAACCACATGACTTCAAGTACTTACTCAACTAATTTTTGAAACTTAACGCTAGACATTTCATATTGCCAATATTTAATCAAACATGTGCCCGTTACGCAAAGAAAGTAGTACACAAAACTCACAAGATTTAGTATAACATATAGACTTATCGTCAAGATTCAAACTTGACACTCACAAGGAACATTCACATAGAACCATATGCTTTGCTGATGTGAGGCTAAAATACAGATTTTAAATCATTATTTGTCTTACATATATATATATATATATATATATATATATATATATATATATATATATACACACACACACACACACACACACTCTTTTAGCCTGAATTTTATAGATTCACTAAATAGTATATTTTATTTGTATGATTAAATTTGTGAAGGATAAAGTTTGAAGCTATAATATTTAATGGATTAAATTGAATATAATATATAATATTTAATATGTATATGCAGTAGTTCAGAATTGAAGATTGAATTTCAAGAAGAAAAGACACCTGCTACGTGACAACATATCAAGGACTCCAATTATTTGAGGCGGATGACACACAATTCAAAAGAGGAATTATAATTCCTTTTGATTTTGGAATCTTAATTTTTTTTGCACTCAATGATTTTATTCAGGGTTTCTACATCTATAAATTGTTCATAAGAATAATTATTAAAGGAAGGAGGTTATAATGTAGAAATTAACTTTTGATTTAGGGTTTCATCTTTTCTTCTCTTTTATTTATTTTACATCTTTTATTTAAATCATTTGTTGTAATTGTTCTATGTCTATGTGGATTTAAATTTCTCTGTCTTGGATTATATTTATTTACAATATAATTACTTAGTATTTTGAAAGATATACTTACATCTGCCTAGTATTGACTCTACTGGAAAGGTCTGATAGGTTTGTTGTTTATTGTTTTTGTTCAAGGATTGGACTAGGGTTTGTATTTATGAAAAATGGGAAGTTATTGCTTATTTTTCAAGGCAACTTAAAATTCATGAAAAACTTATCCTACCCATGATTTAGAACTAGCCACGTTGTGTTTGTTGCAATAAGATTAAAAAAAATATTTATATGTTGTCCATGTTGATATTTTTATCGACCACAAGAGTTTGCAATATGTTTAAAGAAAAAGGATCTAAATATTTACCAAATAAGGTGGGCGAATTGCTAAAGGATTTTGACATGAGTTTTATCTTTTACCCCGACGAGGCGAATGTGGTAGTAGATGTTCTTATTAGACTACCAATGGGTAGAGTTTCTCATGTTAAGGAAGATAAGAAAGAGTTGGTTCATGATGTTCATCGATTGGATCGATTGGTTGTTCGGTTGGTTGATTCTGATGAAGGTGGTGTTATTGTTCATAATGGTTCATGATTATCTTTTGTGTGAGATGTAAAATTCAAGTAAGGTCTTGATACAATTTTGATTTAATTAAAGATGGTCTTAAAAAGTCCATTTAGTTTTTTTCTTTTTCCAAGGGGGAGATGACGTGGTTCGATATCAAGGTTGTTTATATTTTCCCAACGTCGATAACTTGAGAGAAAATCCTATAGTTCTCTATATTTCATTAACCTGGGATCCACCAAGATGTATCATGAGTTGCGGAAGGTCTATTGGTGGAATATGATGAAGAAAGATATTGCAGTATTTGTTACTACGTGTCCTAATTGTCAACAAGCATATATTGAGCATAAAAAGCTGGGAGGTTTGTCCCAAGATATCAACATTCCTACTTGGAAGTAGGAAGATTCGAAAATAGACTTGATTGTTGGTTTACCCCGTATCCAATCATAACACGACATGATTTGGGTTTTTCTTTATCGTATGAAGAAGTTGACTCATTTCATTCCCATCAAGGTTTCTTATTTGGTGAATGACTATGTTAAGTTATATAAAAGGATATGGTTAGGTATGTTGCATGGAGTTCCCATATACATTATCTCTAATCATTGTACCCAATTTACTTCTCAATTTTGGAAGAATTCTTAAAAGGTCTTGGTATTCATTTTAAGCTTAGTACGACCTTTCATCCTCAAACCGATGGAAAAGTAGAGAGTTCCAGCCAAACTTTGGAAGATATGTTGAGAGCTTGCGTGATTGAATTTAAGGGTAATTGGGATGATTATTTTACTTTGATAGAGTTTGCTTACGATAATAATTATATTTAAGAGTTGGTATGGCTCTATTTGAGGCTCTTTGTGATATGAGGTGTAGATCTCCCATAGGGTAGTTTGATTTAGGTGATGTTGCTTTGATAGGTACCAAATTGGTACATAAGGTTATGAGTAAAGTTCGGCTAGTTTAAGGAAGGTTGAAAATGACTCAAATCCGATAAAAGTCATATGTTAATGTTAGAAAGGAGATATTTTGATAATGATTGGGTCTACTTAAAAATTTCACCCATGAAGGGTGATATGAGATTTGGGAAGAAAGGGAAGCTTAATCCCTTCTATGTGGGCCTATATAAGATTTTGAGATGTATTCGTAAAGTTCCTTATGGAATTTTTTTTTCCAGTGTCTTAGCATTGGTACATTTGTTTTTTCATGTCTCTTTGTTAAAGAAATGTGTTGGAGATCCGACGTCTATTGTATCGCTGAAGAGTCTTGGTATTAGGAAAAGTCTTTCTTATGAGAAAGTTTTGGTTGAGATTTTAGATTGACAAGTTAAGAAATTGAGGAATAAGGAATTGCATCCATAAAGGTCTTATGGAGGAATCAAAGGGTTGAGGATGTTACTTGGGAGGTCGAGGTCGATATGATGTCCCATTATCCCATCTTTTCCCTCTAATCCTACTCTATCTTGAGGTATTTAGCTCCTCATGGTTCATCCTTTTGGTTTCAAGTGTCTTAGTTGTTCTCATGTTTCCTTATGCATACATGCTCATAAAAAATTGTTTTTGATAAAAATGAGGTAGCTTGATTGATTACTTCATAATTATGTGCATTTGACTGTGATTTGCATATATGTATTATGAAATTATGATTTGAATATGTTTTAGCTTGGAGTTGATGTTCCTCCTTGGTTAGGTGCTTTTGATAAAGTTGCATTCTTGTTGGGTTATTGGATCACTTCCCCTACCCTCCTTGTGTTTCCTTGAGTTCCATTCGAGGACGAAAGTTCCCATGGGAGAGATATTGTAACACTTCTAAATATGGAAATAAAGAATAGGAGTTTTTGGATTGCAGGTTTGTCTACGGGTCCCATCTATGGATTGCAGAAGCTCCTACAGGTTGTAGATGACAATCGTAGGAAGAGGGAAAATATTTTTTTCTAAAATTAATTCAATACCTGTTTCTACAATTCACCAGGAAGGCCCATCATTCTATCTACAAGTCATAGGTAGGTATCGTAAATGGGTCCGAAAATTTAGTAAAATTTTGAAGGTCAAGTTGGTTACCATCGCTGGTGTTTATAGATTGTAGGAATACGTACGATTTGTAGACAAGGTCCGTCAAAAATTGGTTCTAAATTATGGTTTCAGAACTTTTCTATAGTTGACCAGTATGATCCATAGGAAGTTCTACGGATCATAGGTCCGAACCGTAAAAGGGCTTCAACAATATTTTAAGAGGTTGTTGAGTAATTGTTTCAACTCAAAAATTGTTATATTTATTCTACCTTAGGCCCTACATAAAGCTTTTAAGTCCTAAAACTACCCACTACAACCCCATTCTCCTAATTTTCCAAAACCTAACAAAATTCATTCTCCCCAAATTCTCTCAAGACCAAGGAAGGAGAAGAAGCAAAGGTTCATTTAAGTTGATCACCCATGGAGTCCATTCCTCCATGGGGTCCCAAAGCTTCCAATTTCTGGACCCAAATTCAATTGTTTAAGTTAGGATTTTAATTCAATCTTTAAGGGTTTAATCCAATTACGATTGATTATTGTTAATTAAGTCTTCAAATACATGATTCAAATTTAACACATGCTATTTAGTTAATATTATATGCCTAATCTATGTTTTTCAAGTATAAACCTATGATGAACTCATGAAGCTATGAACTATGAATTTATGAACATATGCATATTTTTATGAAATTATTGTAAGTCATTGTCACGGGTCGCGGCAGTAGTCGTGGTAATGATGTAGTATCCAAGTCTTGAGCAGCCTGTCATGGGTGAGTCCCAGGGATGACCACAAAGGGCTTCACAGACCGTGAAGTCGTTCACGGGTCATGGAAGTGGTCGTGAAAGGGCCCGAGAACTAAGTCCTACTTCAAGTAGAACTCTTTTTAAAATAATTATTTTAACTATTTAGGTCATTTTGAGTTTGTCTTATCTTAAATCGAAAGACGAATGAGTTTATAATATTCTTAGCATTTTATTTTTGATTTTGTATATTGAATTAAGTTTGAAGTTCGGTTTTGCAGTTCTTGAAATACAAAAGTGGTGGTTGAATAAAAGTGGTGGTTGATTTGTTTATTCTTGTAAGTACTTTCTAACATGTTTTCATTATATGTTTCTAAACATTTACATGAAATCATGAGTAGCAAAACATCACAACCGGGGTTGTGGGATCCAAGACGTAATTCTAACTATGATTTCGTAAAATGAGTGAAAGGCAATATGTGGTTACAAACTACAATTTAGCTTTTGTATTCATATATTCCGATGAGTGCACGCATTAGAGTAAGCTTGTATCCATAGTTTGTTCGAGAGATAAATAACGTTAAGGAAAAATTTGAACTAATCTAACGAATTGGAGTTAAAGTTCAGGTTTGAGTGAAAAGAACTTTAACATCAAATGATTGTAAGCGAGGGTAAATTATAGTACCACTCTAGGGCCAAGAGAATGTGAGTGAGAATTCTATGATTAGACTAAGAAGTATCACATGAAATCAACTCGCATATACTTTGTAAAGATGAATTGTTCTTATACTCAATTATGGATGAACATTTGAACTAGCGTTATGAGGAACAACCCTAGTTTCATTTAATCAATTGATATAGTTTTTAAAGATAAGATTTTGGTAGTCGTTAATCTGGAATCTATTTCAAATATTAATGATTGTAATATCAAAACCAAACCCAATTTACTTTCCATCATTGTTTCATTAGGAGATAATAACACCATTCAAGTAAACACAAAGAAATTCTCTGCAAGATCGACCTCAACTCACGTTGAGTTCTACAAATTGAATTTGACCTCGTTTACACCTCTTAATTGAGATGTGATTTTGGACGTATCACTACTCAAGAAGCTTTACTTAGTATGGGTGTGAATAGGGATCTTATTCATGAATTTAACAAGTATGATTTGAGGGTACTTATGGTATGTTTGTCTTATGTTATGATGATGTACGAAATAAATATGATAATAACTATGTATTAGAGATGTTTAATGTGTGAATGTATGTTTAACTTGGGTTGTTAGTATAAGTTCTTCTCCTTGATATGATCAACTAAGGTGGATGTTCCTATGAGAAATAAGATGAATAATGAGACCAAAAGATGATAAACATGAATGAGTACCTAAAGTGACTTGCTTAAGCATGGGTGAAATTATGGGGTCTTATCTATTTATTGCACAAGCTTATTGTTTCTCTTGTCGTGTTAAACTAGATTGCAATGATTATGCCTATGTTATGATGATATCTCTTGTGTGTACTAGCTACGATTATTGTCTACCATATTATAGCCTATGTATTATCAAGATGTCTCTTAGGCTTATGACTTGTGTTTTCCAACTATCTTCAAAATGATGATTTAACTTAGAAAAGTGCATGCATTCAACTAAAATGTCCATTTTAGAATGTTGTCAAGGTTTTTATCAATGACTATCATACTTAGTGCACTTTTATACTAACCCATATTTTCCTACATTTTCCCCAAGTGTAGGATCTTATTCTTAAGGCAATCTTCATTGGGTTCAAGCTTGGATTCCACTATTCTCCTTGATTGTGGTGAGTCCTTATGGGTCAAGGAAGAATGTTCATTTTGAGTTTCATTGGATGACGGACCGTCAGAATGAATCCTGTAAAAATTACTAGGAATAGAAACTTTAGAAATTTTTGGACTTGCCACCAAGGGTCCTACCTACGGTACTTCAGTCAGTCCACAGACCATTTGTGGTTCGGTTGTTACTGTCACCAATTCTAGGAAAACTGCTTTCATCTTTCAAACTCAAGGTGTTATATTATCTCCCTCTTTGGGAACATTCGTTCTTGAATAATATTCAAGACATCATAAGAAGGGTAGGATATAGATCTAATATCCCTAAGATGAATGAAGTCATAAAATGCACTTATCCAAGGAGAAAATATACTCTACAAGATAAAACATGTTAAAAAAATCATTTCATGAGGTCTACATGCAAGTCATACTCAAATTCACATAACCATAAAAAAAAATCAATCAATTTAACACATTTTTTCAAAATTTAAGTTTTTCATGAACATGCATAATGGGAAATCATGGAAATATCAAAGACACATGAAACCAAAAGAGTAAAATATAGAGGACTAGATACCTCAAGCTACATTGGGGATGGAGGGAAAAATATGATGATATTGGAATATGATATAGACCTCGGCCTCCAAAGTAGCATCCTCAACTAACTGATTCCTCAAAAGAACCTTCATATAAGCAATTTCTTTATTCCTTAACTTCCAAACTTTCTGGTCCAGGATCTCAACCGGAACTTCATCATAAGAAAGATTCTCTTTAACTCTCAAACCTTTCAAGGGAACTATGGATGTTAGATCTCCAACACATTTCTTCCGTGGAGATACACGTAATAGATGGCTAGTTGAGACTATGTTAGACTTTTATTTTTGTCAAACTCTTTATGTTATAATACTATCTAGTTGGACTCTTTAGTTCTATTATCTTGTATATTTTATGTCAAGTGGCTTGTGTAGGACCTGTTGGGGTCTTATATGTCATACCACACGTCTAGGGTTGTACCTTGGGTCGTGACGTAGGGTCTTTCCAAATTTTATGAAGGATGATTTTTTCCCTAAATATTTAACCACTAAAATATGTCGTATTGACCTTACAACTATCCGTATAACTATTTTTATTCTTGAAAACAATACTAATTCCCTGCCACTCACTCAAACTCACATATTATCTTAAGGGTTCCTTCTGCAAATTCTCTACACGGAACTTCAAGGGAGATTCCAAGGGTTCTTCAAGTTTAAATTTTCGTTTTGAATTTTAGGTTTTTGATTACCAATGTTACATGGGAACTTCACAATTGCATTCCTTTCATCCATTTAGTTCCAGAAGAATCTCAAATTTCCAATTGAAATTTACCCAATTCTTTTAGGGTTTTTATGTACTCTCCATGGGTTCAATTTATAGTGATTCAATTGATTAAATTCAATCTTATTATGCATGATTAGACTCAATTGCATGATTCACAATTTATTTCATATGGACCCATGCATATGTCTATTCTATGAATATCAACGATGCTTATGAACTTATAAATTATGATTATGAATCTACGGTTGTTTTATGAAATTGATGATTTATTACTAAAGGATGTTTTTAAGATAAAGTATCAATAATTTGTGAAAGATTTTCTCACATATGAACGAAATCATGATTTCGGGGCTTATATAGGTTAAGTGTCTTAATGAACAAATTATAAAATTATGGTTTAAAGAAACTATTGGAATATGAACTTCTGATTGGATTGATAGTCTTAAATTTCATCTTTCCAAGTATTTTTATAGGATTACAACTATGATTATTTCCCTTGGGATTTTACTTAGCACCTAGAGGATTTTTTGATGGATGTTCTCCCGTTAGTAGCGGTCGGTCTCTAGAAACAATCTTTTTTCCCTAACTATATGACTATGTATGATTGTCTTAAATAATCTAAGATAGTAGATCCGCTTTAGATATAAAAAATAGTACGGAGTCCTTATGTTGGCAACAAAATTTCGTGTTATATCTCACATGGTTTTATTATTGTTTAATGGAAAATATCCCACAAAAAATTATGTTTTGTTCAAAAGACTTTCTATGGTTTTCAATATGCCTTATCTTAATGCTTTTACTACATTTTACTTGGTTATGCATGTCATGTTTAAGTTCACCATAGTATCATGCCTACGTTTTATACATTTCCCTATACTCACAAATGCAAAGTACAGATGCATATTGTGCCTATATTGTTTCACATATAGGGTCTGATAATTTTTCCTCCCGGACCTAGATAGATCAGGAGGGCTCTACTACAAATTAGATTGGTGAATCCTCATGATTTTAGGGAAGGGTCATGGACTACTATATTTCATTGATATCCTTTAGTTTTCAAATTTTGTTGGTGACTTGGGGGTTTTTCCTAGTCACTTATATGAATAGAAGACCTATATATGACTTAGTAGTATTTTATGTATTCTCTCATGTATTTTTTGGTATTTTTATGTAATTTTAAGTCTTGAAAGACTTATATTACATATATTTCTAGTTTTTTGTATTTTATTATGTCATCCTTATATTAGGTGGCTTGTGTAAGATCTCTCCGGGGCTTATTCACCATGTCACATCTAGAGTATACTTTGGATCGTGATAGCATATCAAATTGAACTTTACAAGATCCTCACCAACTCTAAATTGGATCTCACCAAGCTCCACATCAACAATGGATTCAGCGCCACAAAAATTGCCTTAGTGTTGCGTCCAAATCGCACACGCAAGTACACGTGGTCGTACAAGAAATAGAGTGGCTCTTTTTAAGACCCGAGTATCGCACCCACAAGGACTTATGATCAGGACTTATCAATTTTCCTAATGTGTATTTATACACAAGTGTAATTTCCAGATTTCATGAGTTAATTATTATTTACTTCTAACTTAAAATAAAATATAACTACTATGACTCAATTTCTCGAGTTTCGAACAAAGATTTGGGAAAGATCCAGGGCTGCGGCTTTTATCAGGAATCATGCAATCAATATTATTTAAATGGGTAATTATTAAATTTTCAATCACTGAGTCACAAGGTTTGACGTATGATCCTGATCTCCCTACCTCTAATTGCCTACAATGTTTAACACTCTAACTACATTGTTGAGCTGGGATAGAATGACTAAATACTGAGCATTAAGTTATCTTCCAATATGGTTACCCAAGCGAGGTCTCTAGGTATATCCCTATCCTAGAGATGAATCAACCCTAGTTATTTAGAGTTCAACAAGCTCCTGATTCCCCATGTTCTATCCTCTTATTCTTCTCCCAAGTTTTATTCAGACAATAGATTTATTTCTATTTTGATAAGGCATGAAATACAAGAATAAGAACATAAGAGAGATTCATATGATGGTCAATAATCAACCCGAAATCAAACTCAAGAGATTACATTCATCCTGTACCACATCCCTAGATTTAGGGTATTTAGCTACTCATAATCCAATATTCAATCTTACAATGGTTATGAAACATCAACAAGATTGAAAGGAAGAGGGGTAGAAAATTAACTCTAACAACTTCACAAACGCAAATCTCTAGTTGTCCTTGCTTATAATTAGAAAAAGAATATTTAATAAAATAAAATAAAACCCTATTTATACTAAGAGTCGTAACGGCAAATTCTAGGCCTCAGGCTCTTGACGCGCGATGGCTTCCCTGATTTGAGTACATGCATCATTGCCTTCTACGCGACGTGGGACGAACACGATGTGTTCTTCCAAAATTTGATTTTCGCAACCTCTAATCTGTATTTTTCTCCGCGATGCAAAAATTACATGCAAATGCCTTTGTCATTTTCTTCAACTTCTTCCTTTCTCTCTCTTTTGACTCGAATCTTCAGAGTGCTTCCTTTGTCCTTTTTTGTGCATGTTTCTCCGATTAAACTAACCTACACAACTAATCATGTTGGTTAGTTCATAAATGTACAGATTACCCGATATGACTCCAAACAAATATATATTGTATTCAAAATTTGCTTAAATGCGAGCATAATTAGCATTCTAGACATCTAAATATGCCCAAGATCACTTAGCATCCACTCTTGTTCCCACTTTGATATATCTTCGTATTTTGTTTGAATAATTCATTAATTTCACGCTATAGTGATTCATTAAGAGCTATTATACCAACATATGGCCATTCAATTATTTTGATGGTTCAAGTCTATAGATATGTTGCACCAAAATTGCATCTGGTAACATGTTCTTTGGACTCGTCGCTGTATTTTTCTTGAATCTTAACCAAACTCCATAAAGGTATTCTTCTGGATTTTGCCATAAAAATACAATATCACCTTGAGTTTTAAATAAAAAAGTAATGGCGAAGTATCTTTCAAGATAAATATCCTCCTTCTCTCTAATATGCAAGTAATCCTTGGGGCAGATCACCCATCCATGTTGTGGCTTCAGCCATTAGTGAGAATGAAAATAGTTTTAGCTTGATACATTCTTGACTCATTTTCATTGCCTCACTAGGGAGACAAATCTCCTCCATCTCAAAAACAACACAAACAAAAGAGTAGCAAGAAAATAAAATGCACTCAAATTTGAACTTAGAAATTAACAAAATATCAGCATTAACCAATCCCCGGAAACAATGTCATTTTTTATAAACGCTTAACTATGTCTCATATTTCAGGGAATCAGTGGTCATAAGTAAAACAAATAACAAGCTTATGAGTTCGGGGTCAAACCATAAGAATTGGTATATGGAACTCTTCTTCTATTAACTTCACCGCTCAAACATGATAACAAATTGAATTCTCAACAAACGTACATATGAAAATGGGGGGTTTCAGCTAACACATAAGATTTTGACAAAACTAAGTAAGAAAATAGGGGTAAATACAAATGAGAACCAAACAAGTTGGAAGGCCTAGGGGTTTGTGTTCCGAGATATCAAGTGTATGTCCCCTTGATTCTCACCAACTCCAAGAACCTTTCAATTAGAACACCAAACAAAGCTTGAGTAAATAGACTATTCAGAGATAATATCATAAATGTGAAACCACTCAAATCAGTCCACGTCTTGCTCTAATCCATATTATACATTTTATCAAGTCTTCACTATTGAGTCTTACCCAACTCAATTACGCTTTACTAAGTCAAAATGGTGTTGAAGGGATCAATAAATGTTTTTAAATTCTTATTTTATATTAAAATTTCAAGACAAAAATAGATTCATTCAATACAATCAATGTTAAAGCTGATTAATCAACACTCGTTCATGATTTTACACACACACACACACCCTTCTAGCAGACACACCTCTAGACAAGGGTTTTGATACTCATAAAAGATGAAATAGAATACTCATAAGGGAAAGCTCCATTACAAGAAATATTACTAAGAAAAACTTGAATTCCAAACATATTGATAAGAAAAACTTGAATTCCAAACTTAAATTGACCAAATTTGAGTTTTCTTTCGACAATCAAACAAGTTGTTACTACTCTTCTATTTGTTTTTCCTTACAGTCTATTTTATATCATAGTATGTCATATCATATGTACAATTCCTTAATCGGGAATAAAAACAAGGTAAATAATTGTACAAATCCCTATTCTATCCTTGAAACATTCCAAATGAAGCACTCTTTTTTCAAAATTGCATTTTAGCCCTTCACCTTTTGTCCTTCAAACTAATATTAGATCCGCAAAATTTCAACTAGAGAAGTAGTGTGTCTATCAACTCCTCACATCAACCTTCAATTTTCATTAGGATTTTTATAACATCACGCCTTAGAAAGAGCTAAATATAGAAAGAACAAATTTGAAAAGAGCCAATTTGAGTTTTAGTCAAGCTTAAGTCATGAGTTTTGGGTCAACTTCAAATGATCATATATTTCGAATAAAGATGAGTTAGGCAGCCAAAAAATATATCAAATTAAGGATGTTGGAATTCTATTTCAATGCCTTAGAGTTTGCTAATTATTGAGGTTTGATGGGGGAGATATGGTCATTTGAAATTTGCTCATCAAGTTAAGGAAAGTTATCCGAATTAGTGAGCAATATTTTAGACTTTTTCTTACCCCATCATCATAAAACAAGTTTAGTATTGTTTTTCGTGTCAAAACTGATTTAGTTCAGTTTCATAAATTCTAAATATGCTTAGGATTTTGAGAACATTTCAAGAAAAGGAGAAAGGAGAAAAGTTCAAGGCCTTATCGGTTTTCTTGTGAATCAATATTTGTTTCGTCAAATTAAGGTATGTAAGCTTTCATACTGTTGGGTTCGTTCACCCACACATCAATTATGATTTACATATTTGAATTTCATCCATAAGATTGAGTATATTTGAGTTATTGATGAATTTTTGTTATGTTTATTAAAGTTTGTGACCTATGAGGTTCCGTTGAGTTATTGTAATGAGGATTTTGTATTGAGTATTACAGTTGAGTAATTTAGGGTGAATTTAGTTGTGATTATGTTGGGTCTAATAATCTATAAGATTTTTAGGGAAATCGTTTGATTTAAGAGGAGTTAGAGAATTAACAAGAACAAGAAAATTCATCGAATTCTACGCAGGGGTTTGGGACGGCGCGCCACCATAGTGACAAAACTACTGCGTAGTAGTTTTGTGCGTCACACGGCATGCCATTTAGTGAACCCCAAACACTGGTCATTAGTTTTGGGGTTGGCACCCCGCCACTTAGTGCGTCAGGGTCGCGAGTTTCCCTACTCTTCTAACTTTCTTTCTGTTTGAGTTCCCTCGAATAATTATGTTTTCTACTTGATATTCATACTCAATATCTTTGTTAGAATTTGAGAAATCCTTCATAGCATGAATTATAACCTTGAATTCTTAATTCAAGTCCAAGGTAAAGTTAAGAGTAAAGTCTTAGAGAGTTCTTCCAAGTCAATTTGAGAAGTCTTTTACATGTTTTAAGACTTGAGTACGTGAGTTTGAGGAGGAGTAAAGTTGAGTTCATTTTTCAAATGAATATATAGGAACTAAGTATTCCCAATATTAAATGTTCTTACACTTAAAATGACGAGGAAACTAAGATTTCCAACAGAATTTTGAGCACTATCTCTTTTAAGAGAATCTTTTGAATAATAATCTTAAGGTTGAGAATGGGAAAACTTTTTCTTTAAAACATATGAGAGAAGTTATATTTTGGGAGTAGTATTGAGCACCCATATGGGGAGAGTTCAAAAAACTCACAGCCCCATAAACCATGTAGCCAACGTGGGTAGAAAGGGTCATATTTTTAGATAATTCCTTATTTTTTAAGCATTGCTTAGGAATTCTATACCCAAACAAGGTATAGGGTAGTTCTGCCAGCGTGGGCGAGAATTTGTATCATCACATAGCTCATAGTGATGGTTGTTAGTTAGAGAATCTCCCAACTAAAATTTATCATTTTTCTTACAAACAAACTGATTTATTGTTGTATGCATTGAGTTGTAATCTAATATGGGTTGAGATTGAGTTAAGGCTGAGTAAGTTGAGACGAGGTAAGTGTTTCTTCAGTTCCAGTTCAAGCTTATTTCATGCTTCAGTTTTTCCTTACATGCTCGTATCTTTCATGTACTGAAGTCATTTGGCCTACATCATTCATGATGCATATACAGGTAACCCGAATCATCAACCAGCACTTCGTTGATCCAGTTGAGTTCCAAATTTGATTAGTGAGCCTCCTTGCTTTTTCAGGATCCCTTCTTTACTTTTCAGTATTTTAGTTTGTTAGGATGATCGGGGTTTTTTCCTAAATCCTTCATAAAATTAGAATATTCATAGATATATAGACAGTAATTCATGAGTCTTTTCATATTCAGTTGTTATGTTCAAGACTTGAGTTGCCCTTGAGTCCTGTTGAATGTTTCACTAAACATTTCTGAGTTTATCTTTTTTAGATATTTAAGTTAAAGTTTACTTGAGTTCCTTAAAATTTTAAGCGATCTTCCGCTGATAGTTGATCCAGGACAAGGATTCATTTGGGTCATCAATTGTTCTCGAGTACCGGACATATATAGGGTGTAGGCTCAGGGCGTGACAATTTTTTACACTGAGATCAGATAAAACCAATCAATCATTGTAGTGTGTTAGGCATCAAATCTCTGTTTAAGACGATATTTGGTCGGCAAGACATTTATTGGCTTCTACAGGATGAAAGTTAGTTCCATTTCCATGTTCTTCAATGCTTTTTGGCTTCAAACTTTCTTTTTCGAAATAACGCTTGGATACAACAGAACTAGGACCTAAAATCCCTTCAACTAGCATTAAAGCATGACAATGATTCATGAATTTGAGTCAAATGAGTCCCTAAAATACCTACTCATAACCTGCAGTTTCGATGTAATTGATTGGTAGTTATAATCATTTACATGAATTCTGATTTCACTTTCTCAAAGTTAACTATATTACTACGATTTTGGAGCTCGAGTTTGAGTGAAAATAATGGAATCACACTACAACAAAAACAATTTTTAGTAGCATTAAATATTGACACTAATAAAGAGTGTTAAAGTCTTTACCGATATAAGTTAAGTGCCATTAGAACCAATGTCGCTAAAGGCTTTAGGGACATATCCAAAGAGTGACAATTACCGCTAAAAATACATATTTAGCGGCAATTAAAAATTAAATGCCACGAATGGTCATTTTTGTTGTAGTGTTACTTGGAAGTGTTGATGGTTAGCATTGGGACATTGCTTGGGTTATTCTCACGTATATCCTGTAAGTTCCTCTCATTTTCACTTCTTTTGATTATTCTTTAGATATCCTTGGTGGCTATTTTGAGATCGTTTATGCTCAGATTGTGCCCTTTTTTGTACCACAAGTACCTTGAGCTGGTTGAGATTTTATGACAAAATCATTTTGTGATTGCATGCTGGGTCCCATGGCTTGTTTTGACCCATTTTTTAATTATTTGCTGGTGTTGACATCTAAATTATAATTTGATAGTGTGTCATTTAGAGGATATTCTAAAAGGAAAATTTCTTATATAGAAGTTTGAGTGGGATATCATCCTTGAGGTAGGTTATAACCTTCTCTTTGAATTATTATCATGATTGTGGGATTAAGACCTTAGAATGGCTTGAGTTCAAGGTTAGTATGATTGCATTGTAATGGGTGGTTACCATGTTGATTGTGTGGTGTGAATGTATTTAAAATGAATTAACTGTGTTTGTATGCACTCATACACACAACCTCCATATTTGACATGTTTTGAGATAGAATTTCCATTTGAGACCCTTAAACAAATTTGTCCTAATTTTTAATTATTTTGGCTCCTAGGGAGTGCATTACTGGTTTACTTGAGGAAACTTGGAATTATGAAAAAATTATATCATTTTCTAAGGTTTTGTTTTCAGGATATATTCACAAGTATCTTATTTGTTTTACTATCTGAGGCTTAAATATTTTCTGAGATTTGGATGAAAAAAGAGAAACACTTAAAACATATATATTTTTAGTATTTTGTTGAAATATGGGTTGTTTTAATTACTTGATACAATGATCCCGAGGAAAGATTCAGGTTGCACTTTATGTATACTGAATATGTTGATGAGCTCAGACAACACGCAAATTGAAATTTGGATTTTTACTTTTACAGCGTATGTTGATGAGCTCCAACAAGTTTTCATAGTTGTCTTAGGGAGAAGAGGGGAGACCATTAAGATGATCTCGACACTTTTGATCTTATATACATACATTGTCCACATATGCATCATATCGCCTTGCATTATATGTTCATGTCTGTGATTGACTTGTGCTCGGATGTCGAATTTTCATTATAAGTATTAACTTCACTGTCAAAAGTGTTGTGTATGACTGATTAACATTTCATGTACACATCATCCAATTCTAGGTGCAAACAATCGTTAAGCAGTACAAAACCCAATAAAGATTTGAGGTCGAACTCACAGGGAGCGGTACATGTTTAAATTAAGTTATGAAGTAAAATGGTGGTCCAAATAGTTATAGGAATACAAATTATCCAAAATAAAAAGTAAACAAGTCGAAGGGGTTCATACGAATGTCAGATGGAGGGGGTTTTAGTTTACAATTATCAGCTACAACGCAATCAAACAAGAGAAAAAAAACAATATAAAGAGGAATTCTCGGGATGTGATTGATTATAGGCAAATTTTGCTATATGGGTAATTGAAACTACTAATAGATAGCTAAATATCAATGGGTAGGTTGGACTATATTTGAAATAGTTCTTTCTCGAACAAGTATCATGTTTCAAGTGATCTCTCTCGAACATCAAAAAGCTTAACAAATAAAAACAACCCACATACTGAATACATCCTCTCTATCGAGCAAGATGGATAGGATTAGGTTTAGGGTTCACTCTCTCGAGATGAACCCATATCAACCCAATACTACAAACCATTAATCAAAAGTTTTGGTTCAAAAACCTCTCTCTCAAGCAAGATAAGAACTCAAAGTTAGAACTACATTTGCCATTACAATTCATATATTAAGATACAACTAATTATTAAACCCACTTCAATATAGAATTTAAATTAGTAATTAAAAATACGCATAAGCTAATTCAACCTATAATCACACCCCAAGAATCAAGATTTTATCCACACATCATAAAAATAGAGAAATGATTACCAAATACATTCGTCATGATCTAGGTAAATGTTCCCAAGTCTTTACAATGGTCCAAATTTAAGAAATGTAGAAACTCACTTGCAAATTCTCAAAATTGAGATTCAAAATTCTCGAAGACTACAGTAAGAACTACAAAACGAAGAGAAAAATTTACTCTTAAATGGAAACTGCAATATCTGGGTCAGAACTCCTCAAAAATTCCTTTTTAAAAATAATTTTTAGTTTTTAGTTTTTTGGCTAAAAGTCCACTCAATGGAATAAGTAGTGATTCTCCATGTGGTTCAGGATCCGCCGTTTGATCACCTTCATATTCATTTTGCATTGTTCCTAAAAACCTCAAGTTCTGTAACTTTGGGAGATCCTTTGTGTTATCGTTAAAGCGATCGGCAATTCGTCAAATGCCAATTCCTGTCGTCGACTTGGTTTCTTCCCCAGGGCTGGAACACTAGAACATTAATCAAGCTAAATATCCACTTGGTGGTTCGCCAATGGTCTTGGCAATCACCAAGATCTTCTTTCTTCCACTTCTTCGGTTTGTTTTGCTCCTTTTTGCCTAGTAACATCCTTGTCTTGCTCCTTGGATCATATAACTGAAAATCAATGCTTTAATATCAGTTTATAGCATAAATTAGGCATTTGAGGACACTAAATCTATCAAAATAAAGACCTAAATGAGTCCAAATCTCGGACTCATCAATGACTCTAGCTATCTGTTGAATTGTAGTGTTAGCACTATCGTGCCTCTTTTATTTATACAGTTTCTATCTGAGCTCAATCAGTCTATGATGCTTACTGAGTACCTTATATTTTGGTAATCATAACACAGTTTTGCATATTTTCTTTGATGCAACACCTTTTATGATCCAATCCCGCTTATTTTAGAGCTTCCAAGACATGTTTTTCTTAAATTATGGTTGTTTCTGTATATTATATTTTGAATAGATTGAATTGATGTATATAGTCCCTTTTATACTTGTAGGGTTATTGCCCATGTTCCATCCAAAGGTCAATGGACTAATATTACTTGAAAAATGATTGGAATTATTCTCTTTTTTTGGTTTCCAATTCTATTAGGAAAAGGATTGGAATTGTAATCCTATTTGTAGTTGGTTTTGGCTTTGTAAGGAAAAGCACAACTCTATAAATAGAGGGTGGTATTGAGAGAATAATTAATTGCTCATTGGTATTGTCTTTTAAAGACATTAGAACATAAAAAAAGTTTTTGAGAGAGCTTTCAACGAGAGAAAAGAGAGAAAGAAAAGGGTTCTTTTGCTGCAGACTTTTTCTCCGACCAACAACATTCAGATCATGTTTCCCGATTAACTAACCGTTGGATCGGGCTAAAATTTGTACTGAGTGTTCGCGACATCTTGGTGGTTGATTTGAACGATGGAGATCGGATTCAGAGGTTAGAAAGATCCTGTTTTAGATCCCTAACAGAAGCTGGGTTTGGGTGGTGTTTCTTTCTATTTATATTTTGTTGGTGTAGCTATTGTTTATTATCTTTTGGAGCTTGTTGTGTATCCATTAGAAGAATATTTTTAACCCTCTTATTTGTATAGTGAAGAAATTTGAATCTTGTCGATCCCGTGGTGGTTACCTTCGGTTTGAAAGATTTTCCACGTTAAACTTGGTGTTCTTTATTGTTAGATTTTAATTTTCATTTTTTTCATCACAACAATTGGTATCAGATCTAAGTTATCAATATGGAGGGGAATATGATCAATATCTATGTCTAAACGGAAGAAACTACAACATATGGAAAAGCAAGATGAAAGATCTATTGTTCGTGAAGAAGATGCATCTTCCGGTTTTTTCTGAGACACATGGATATATAAGACAATGGGTTGAAGATAATGTTCGCAACCATATTGTGAATGAGACACGTGGTAGAACATTGTGCGAAAAGTTGTAGGCGCTTTACGCTTCAAAACTGGTAAAAATAAGTTGTTCTTCTTAAAGCAATTGATGACCTTTAAATACAAGGAGGGCAGTCATATTCTTGATCATATAAATGATTTTCAGGGTATTCATGATCAGCTATCAGGAATGGGTGTTAATTCTGATGATGAAATACAAGGACTTTGGCTTCTTAATACTCTACCAGATTCTTGGGAAACTCTTTGTATTTGTAAAAAAAAAAGATCGAGGGAGACATAAAACAAGAGATCCGAGGAGTAGAGATAAAAGCAGAAGCAAGTCAAAATTCAAGATTCCAAATATTATATGTTATCATTGTGGAAAGAAAGGGCATATTAAAAGATTTTGTAAACAATTGAAGCAATATCTTATGAAGGGTAGAAGCAATAAAACAATGAAAATAATGTTGTTGTTGTTGTCCAAGATGACCTTCTCTTAGCTTGTGATAAAGATGTCATCAATTTTGTATCTCAAGATATAAGTTGGATAGTAGATTTTGAAGCCACATCACATGTCACACCAAGAAAAGACTTTTGTTCATCTTATACTTCTGTTAACTCTGAGGTGTTAAAGATAGGTAATGTCAGTGAGATTAAGGTGTTTGGTGTTGGCACTTTTTGTTTGAAAACCAATACCGGTTCAACGTTGGTGTCACGACCCAAAATGATTCGTTAGTGGCACCCAAACTTACCTCCTTAGGTGGGCTAACCAACACATCTAAAAACCAACATATACCAATAGCTCAACTATAAATAATATAAATAATGCGGAAGCTCCAAAAGATACTAAGCAACCAATTTAAATAAGTTTCTAAATTTTAATACTTATCATTCCAAAATCTGATAGTCATCACATGAAGAACATCTATTTCCAAATTACCAAGTCTAAGAGTGTTTAAGAAAACAAAATAAACATTAAATTGTCCATCTCCAAAATTCAAAGACATCAAGACGTGAATGAGAGAATCCAGCACGAGCTAGAATTAATAGCTCACCCTGAACTCTGATGTGTTGGAGGCTGTCTAGAGCTGAGGGCGAGTCGAAGTCAATGGTAAACTTGCTGCACTCCACAAAAGAACAGAGAAGAAATACAAGTAGGGGTCAGTACAAGGAACACGTACTGAGTAGGTATCATCGGCCAACTCAAAATAGAAACCAATATATATTGAAAAATATCATAAAATCAACTACAATACTTAACAGGTGGCAAGAAACAAACACCTGAACCATTGACAACAACACCATAATAGGTACACCATCAATCACAACATCAAGCACACCTATGAGGACTCATGTCTCCACACAATACTCATTTGGAAAAGAGGTTCTTTGAGAATAAGTATATTACTTCAAGATTTCGTTCCTTTAATGTTATTGTGTCAGAACGTGACACTTCGATCTCATATATAGTGTCGGAACGTGACACTCCGATCCCATAATACCGTGTCGGAACGTGACACTCCAATCCAATTATCCCATTATTTTATTTCATCAAGCCTTCTTTATTCAAGGCGTCATTTTAAATAGAAAGGGTTCAAGATTAGAAATTAAACAGTCTCATAATTTAGGCCAACCACAAACCACACAATCAAAACATACAACCACACAATCAAGTACATAGGAGACTTTACAATATCACTCAATACATATCAATCGCTATTTAGAGTTTATCTATCAAATCGAAATAAACCATAACCTACCTCCACAGAAGAATCAAAGTCAAGCAACAACTTCTCCAATGCCTTTCCTTTCCTTATTGCCTCCGAACCCTTCAAATCTATCAAATATATATATATATATATATATATATATATATATATATATATATATATATATATATATATATATATATATATATATATATATATATATATATATATATATATATATATATATATATATATATATATATATATATATATATATGTAAGCTGTAAGTTCACAAGGCCATAAACACTCTGATTACTTTGTGTCTAGCCTATACCCATCAATTCACCTAATTCTATAATCAATCTCTTTTAGTTTAAGCCTAATGGTAAGTCTTAATTCCGCCAATTAGCATAACTTTAGTGGAATTTAAATAACTCGGTACACCTAATATTTAATTACCTAGCTCAATGTTTTAAAACTTGGCTCATAACAAGATAACTATGGAAAGAAGTGGAATTTAAGGTTACGTCTATGTCCAGTAACCTCTAACAGGGAAAACCAAAACAAAATATAACATAATTTAAAACACCCATATGAAAATATTCCCTATTTTATCATATAATTATCAAAGTGTATTACCCCACCTTACTCTCTTACTGGTTATATATTTGGCCTCAATTTTATAATCAATAATTACATAAGAATTTAAAACCTTCCTATTGTTAATTGTTTGTTATTCTTCAATCGACCATTAAGCCATCATTACATGCAATTCAAAACAAAGGCATTTGCCATTTAATATAAAAACTTGAATGGCAAAGAACGTGATATTACATAACATACGAAATTTGTTTAAAATAGTAACACATATATTAAAATGTACGCCCGATCCCTCTTCACAGCAATATAGTACTAATTTATAATATATATATTGTTGTTCCTTCCGATCAAGAACATAACAATAGTAATAATAATGTTCACAAGCAGTTTCTGTACAATCCAACACGGCCTTACTAATTTTTCTAGCGTTTATTGAATATCTCTCCTTTCCAATTCAAATATTATTATAAAAATAATAACACTAACACAATCATGCTAATACATTCAAAATCCAACTCTAAATTTGATTACCTGATGGAACAACAGCTTCGTGACTGCTGCAGATATGGTTTCCCTTGGCTAATCCCTTATTTCCCTTCCACAGAATATTTCCTCCTAAATATTATATAACTAATTATAAGATTGGTGAAAGTGACCCATTATTTATTTCACTATTATTTTCTTAACCACTAACTAAGTAAATCAGTAAAACTATCCCATTAATTTCATAGTTATAAATATTAATAGTCCAAAACACCATTAAAAATCTATCGGAAAAATATTATGAAATAAAAATTTCTAGTACTCAAAACGACCAAAAGAGTCATTACAATACATACCAATTTACTCATCGTTCTTCCTCGAACGATCAAAAAGAAAGGCGAGGGCGAGAAAGAGTACCTGAATATGTAAAAAGATGTGCATATCTTTCTCGCATATCAACCTTATTCTCCCAAGTGGACTCTTCAACTGGACGATTCCTCCACTGAACCTTGATAGATGCAATCCCCTTTGATCTCAACTTGCGGACCTCCCTATCTAGAATAGCAACAGGCTCCTCCTCATAAGACAGATTCTCATCAAGAAGAACTGAATCCCAACGAATAGTGTAGTTTCCATCACCATGGTATTTTCAGCATAGACACATGAAATACCGGGTGTACTCCTGACAGTCCTGGAGGCAAGGCTAATTCATAGGCCACCTCCCCCACGCGCTTAAGTACTTCAAATTGTCCAATATACCTCGAACTTAGCTTACCTCTCTTACCAAATTGCATCACACCTTTCATGGTTGAAACCATCAACAAGACTTGTTCACCCTCCATAAAATCCAAGTCTCTAACCTTTCGATCTACATATTCCTTCTGCCTACTCTGAGCTGCTAAAAGCTTTTCTTGAATAAATTTCACTTTCTCTAATGATTCCCCCAGAAGATCAATACCCCAAGGTCTAACCTCAAATGCATCAAACCAACCAATGGGGGACCTACACCTCCTCCCATACAATGCCTCAAATGGGGCCATATCAATACTCGAATGATAGCTATTGTTGTACGGAAACTCTGCTAAGGGTAAGAATTTAACCCAATGACCACAAAAATCTATCACACACGCATGAAGCATATCCTTCAGCACTTGAATTGTTTGCTCTGACTTCCCATCGGTCTGAGGGTTAAATGCAGTACTAAGATCCAGTCTAGTACTTTATTCAGCATGTAATGTCCTCCAAAACTTAGAAGTAAATTGTGTACCTCTATCTGATATTATGGAAAATGGAACTCCATGCGATCTAACAATCTCAGAGACATAGAGTTTGGCTAACTTCTCGGCATTGTAAGTCATCTTAACAAGAATGAAGTGAGCACACTTTGATAACCTGTCAACAATTACCTAAAAAGAATCAAACTTACCCAATGTCTTTGGAAGACCAACTACGAAATCCATTGCAATTCTTTCCCACTTCCATTCAGAAATGGGCATTCTCTGAAGTGTCCCTCCAGGACTCTAGTGTTCATACTTTACCTTCTGACAATTTGGGCATTGGGCAACAAAATCAACAATGTCACGTTTCATTCTTCTCCACCAAAAATGTTGCTTTAGATCACGATACATCTTGGTTGATCTAGGATGTATAGAATACCTTGAACTATGAGCCTCTGTAAGAATAGTGTGAAACAAATCAGCCACACGGGGCACACATACCCTTCCCTTAATCCTCAAGACGCCTTCTTCATCAATCGCTGCCTCTTTAGGGACTCCTCGCAATACCATATCTCGAATTCGGCTCAGCTTCTCATCAGTAAACTGATTTCCCTTAATCTTGTCAAGAAAAGAAGATCTTGCCTCCACACAGGCCAAAAATACTCCTTTCTCTAGTACTTCCAGCCTTATAAAGTCATTAGCCAGATTCTGAACCTCTCTAGCCAATGGGCATCTAAAAACCTGTAAGTGGGCTAAACTACCCATGCTCCCTGCTTTTCTACTTAAAGCATCTGCCACAACATTAGCTTTTCTTGGGTGATACAAAATAGTAATATCATAGTCTTTCAATAGTTCCATCCACCTCCTCTGCCTCAAATTCAAATCTTTCTGAATAAAGACATACTGTAAACTACGATGATCTGTATAAACTTCACACTTGACTCCATATAGATAATGTCTCCATTGCCTTAATGCAGATACAACTGACGCCAACTCCAAATCATGGGTCGGATAGTTACGTTCATGCACTTTCAATTGCCTCGAATCATAAGAAATTACATTCCTCTACTGCATCAACACTGCACCCAAACCAGAACAAGATGCATCACAATAAACAATAAAATTCTTACCTTCCACTGGCAAAGTAAGAATTGGTGCATTAGTCAACAAGGTCTTGAGTTTCTGGAAGCTTTCTTCACATTCATCCGACCATACAAATGGAACATTTTGCTTAGTCAAATTTGTCAGCTGCGAAGCAATAGAAAAAAAATCCCTTGACGAATCGACGGTAGTAGCTAGCTAAACCAACAAAGCTCCTTACCTCTGAAATATTAGTAGGTCTTACCCAACTCTTCACTGCTTCAATCTTAGAAGGATCCACCATTACTCCATCCCTAGAAACCACGTGCCCCAAAAAGGACATTGAATCGAGCAAAAACTCACACTTGGAGAATTTGGCATAAAGCCTTTTCTCCTATAACAACTCCAATACAATTTTCAAATGCTCCTCATGTTCATTCCTCCTCTTTGGCTTAAAAATCCCATTCATCAGGCCCATGAAAACAGCAGGGGCATTCGTAAGCCCAAAAGACATAACTAAGAATTTATAATGCCCATACCTGGTTTGAAAAGCAGTTTTTGGCACATCTGTTGCCCGTATTTTCAATTGATGATAACCGGAACTCAAATCAATTTTAGAGAAGAAACAAGCACCTTGTTACTGATCGAAAAAATCATCAATGCGAGGAATGGGATACTTGTTCTTAATAGTTACCTTATTCAGTTGCCTGTAGTCTATGCACATCCCAAAACTTCCATCTTTCTTCTTCACAAATAAAACAGGAGCACCCCAAGGGGATGCACTTGGTCTAATAAAACATTTACCTAAAAACTCCTGAAGTTGGGCCTTTAACTCCCTTAACTCAGCTGGAGCCATTCTATAAGGAGGAATGGAAATGGGGCAAGTACCCGGCTCCAGATCAATACAAAAATCAATATCCCTATCCGATGGCATACCAGGAAGGTCTGCAAGAAACACATACAGAATTTCACGAACTATCGAAACAGACTCAATCAAAGGTACTTTGGAAGTATCATCCCTGAAGTGTGCCAAGAAAGCTAAACAACCCTTACTCACAATCCTCTTAGCACGAATAAAAGAGATAATACAAACTGGAGTGGAAAATAGTCACCCTCCCACACTAGCGAATCTGTCCCAGGCTTAGCCGATGTCACAGTTTTAGCATTACAATCTAAGATTGCAAAATTTGGAGAAATCCAAGTCATACCCAGAATTACATAAAAATCAACCATCTCTAGAGTAATCAAATCTACATGAGTATTGCTCCAAACAAAAGTCACAAGGCATGACCTATACACCTTTTCAACTATCATAGACTCACCCGCAGGAGTAGAGATACGAATTGGCATGTCAAGCAAATCACAATATAAATCAAGACCAGTAGCAAATGAGGAAGATACATATGAAAATGTGGATCCAGGATCAAACAGTACAGAAGCCATGCAATCACAGACCAAAAGAGTACTTGCGATAACAGCATCAGATGTCTCTACTTCAAACCTCCGGGGGAAAGCATAACAATGGGCCCTATCACCTGTCTATCTATTGCCCCTACCAAGCTGCGCTGCAGTAGTTCCAACTTGCCCACCACCCCGACTGAACTGGTGACCGCCATTACCTTGGCCACCACGTCTTCCAGAATGACGACCTCTACCATGACCGCCTCTACCGCTAACTACTAGGGATCTGTAACACTGTTTTGGACAATATTTCCTAATATGTTCAGCCTCTCCACATCCATAACAAGTCCTGGAGTCAAGTATAGGTCTCTGTGAAAATGAAGAAGTCTGGGAATAACCTCCAAATTCAGAAAAAGGCTGACTGGTCTGCGACAGGCCCCCAGCTAGAGCCTGCAATGAAGACTGAATAGGACGGGCTGGGTAACCTCCTGAATTCTGCCCTCTAGAGTAAGAACCACCAAACTCACCTCCCTTACGGAACTTCATAAAAGTCAATGCCATGTTGAAGTCGTCTGTCTTCACCCCCTCTACCTCTATCACAAAATCAACCACTTCCTGAAAGGATTTTGCTACAGCAGCTACCTGTAAGGCTGGAATTTGCAAATCTGACCTCAATCCTTTCACAAAGCGGCGAATCCTCTCTTGTGGGCTGAATCAAAGCTGAGTGTCATACCTGGATAGTGCACGAAACTTGGCCTCCTAAGCAGCAAAAGACATCCTTCCTTGATCTAGGCTCAGAAACTCATCTCTACTCCTATCCCTCAAAGTCCAGGGTATATACTTCTCCATAAATAAGCTAGAAAATTATGCCTAAGTCATAGGTGGTGCCCTTGTTGGTTGACACTCAACATA
>CM050935.1:32499554-32564554 GCA_027789145.1 Solanum arcanum
GGAGGTTCACACAAATGATAACGTATCAAGCTTGTGACCCATAAATTCTCCCCCTAACCAAAACTATCAAATCTCTTAAGACTATATTGTGAATGCTGATTAAGTTAGAAGGAACATTCCTATAGAGTCCTAAACCTTTTCCTACCAGATAAAGGATTAGTCAATCCAAAATCTTTTCCTAAAAGGAAAACCTATTTATGGTGAGAAATTTAGGGCAAATAAAACTCAACAAGTCTCTCCCTTTGCATGAATTTCTGACAAAATAAATTTGTCCACCTTCTTGACTTGATATTCAATAACTTGCTTGTTCTCTCCATAATCTCCTATACAAAATTTATGTCACAACATAGAGAACACCTCTGAAACAATTTATCCAACAAAATCTTCATTACTGTTAAAAAGGTTGCGGCTAGAACTACACCCGTCAAGATGAACACCTCCTTCTAACCTGGTTCAATCATCGATTATCAAACCACTAAACCTGACTTCATCATTAAATCTGGCTCTGATACCACTTGTTAGGATCGAAAATAAGCAGGTGTAAATGCGGAAGCTAGCAATGCAAACCTCGAAATACCACGAGTAAGAAGACAACGAGAAATATACCAAAAGACACAAAGATTTAACGTGGTTCAATCGACTTACGTTTATAAAGGAGATGAGCAATTCACTATAAATATGAGAGTACAAATATAGAGGGAAACAACCTCAACCAAATTCACTCGGAATACATGGGAGGTTCACACAAGTGATAACATATCAAGCTTGTGACCGATAAATTCTCCCCCTAACCAAAACTCTCAAAACCCTTAAGACTACATTGTGAATGCTGATTAAGTTAGAAGGAATATTCCTCTGTTTATAGAGTTCTAAACCTTTTCCTACCAGAAAAAGGATTACTCAATCCAAAACATTTTCCTAAAAAGAAAATCTATTTATGATAAGAAATTTAGGGCAAATAAAACCCAACAGTACGTAGATATTCTTGTATTGGTGGCACAAGGTCTGGGTTTGGTTCTTGTATGTTGTTTTGTCTTTTTTGATCACTTTCGAGGCATTTCTATAAATTTTGTATTGCTATGTAAACATCTATGTTATGTGTCCCTCTTTTTTATTATCGCGCAACTGTATGTTTGTTTTTAACTTATCGCGTGTAGTTAGATATTTACCTACTAGGGGGTTTATCATAGGCGTTATCATGAACAATACATTTCCTATGAGTAGCTTTATATAAATTAATTTTGGAAACCCCTCTCAATTAATGGTATAAATGATTTTTATAAAGTGTGTGCTAAAACTATACATGTGGATAAAATAGGAAAAGAAACCCATATCAATGGTAAGAAATTAAAAACTACACGTATTAAATCACCACAGTAAAACGCCATCATATATCATATTTTATTATTAAAAGACAACTAAAATACTCGTGGTTGTAATTTTTAGAGTAACTAAGAATATTATCATTTTGTGTTTTACTTTCTCATGTTTTCAAACTGTCCTAATTATACGCAATGCCATTCCTTAATCTTTGACACTATTTAAGCCTCTAATGTAACGACTGGTTAATTCAATGCCCCTATAATATTGTAGGCACTTTATTTTCATCTATTAATTCATCTCCATTGTTTTTGTTTGTATTGGCAGGTGTCTAAGAATTCATATCCCCTTTCCTTCCTGCCAGCTGGAAAAACCCAAAAAAAATAAAAAAATAAACCCCAAAAAAAGATAAAATGGAAAAGCTTTTGGTTAATGTTTTCCTGGTGACGTTGTTGGTGTGTTTGGGGCATAATGTAGAAGGACTTGGGGTTAATTGGGGTGACATCTCCTCCCACAAGTTGCCTCCTAAAGATGTAGTCAAAATGTTGCAAGAAAATGGGATTAAGAAGGTGAAGCTTTTCAATAATGATGAGACCATTTTGAATGCCTTGGCTGGAACTGGCATTGAGGTCATGATTGGTATCTCAAATCAACTCCTCAAGGATTTGGTTAATCCTGATGTTGCCAAGAAATGGGTTAAAGAAAACGTCACACGTTATGAGCCTAAGTCTCCTAAAGGAGTTAATATCACGTAAGTGCATCGTTTTACCTTCATTCATCATTTGTCTCATTTGTCAACTTCAGAAGTAGCAGCCTAGTCGATATAAGTGATCAATACCTAGAGTGACTCTAACTCTGTCCAACACGTTGATTGGACCAGGTTGTTCAACCTGTTCCACGTCTTCAACACATGTTAGCTATTCGCCCTCCAACTTTAAATGTGCATAACTAGGCATTTAAATTTGTATAAAATTAAATAAGTAAACACACATGTCCTACGTGGCATAATACACATAGGACGCAAGTTTTAAGTGTCCACCCAAAATTAAACGATATAGATGCAAGTTGAAGCCAAGTTAAATGACACATTTATCTATCTGTTATGTTTATCGTTAAACATGATTCATAAATAATGTATTTATAATTGGTGCAGACTTGTAGGTGTTGGTAATGAGCCATTCTTGAGAGATTACAAGGATACATTGACAAATGTTACAGGGCCAGCATTAGAGAATATCCAAAATGCACTGAATGATGCTGGACTTGGTGACACCACTAAGGCAACTGTACCTCTAAATGCTGATGTTTACTTGTCACCAAGCTATAATCCTGTCCCTTCTGGGGGATTTTTTCGCGCTGACATTGTTGATCCACTCAACTATATTCTTAAGGTGTTGAACAAGAATAAAGCTCCTTTCATGGTCAATATTTATCCTTTTCTTAGTCTTTTCTATGGAAATGGTGCCTTCCCTTTTGACTATGCCTTCTTTGATGGCGTGAGCAATCCTCTTAAGGACAAAGATGGTGTTGAATACACCAACTGCTTTGATGCCAATCTTGACACTTGTGCAGCTGCTCTGGCTGGAGCTGGGTATGGCAACATGACCATTATGGTAGGAGAAATGGGATGGCCTACAGATGGAAACAATTATGCTAATGTGACATTGGCTGAAAAGTTTTATAAAGGATTTGTATCATATCTTGCTAAAGGAAAAGGTAGCCCACGTCGCCCTGGAAATGTTGAGGCGTACATATTTGCCTTATTTGATGAGGATAGGAAGAGCACACTCCCAGGAAACTTTGAGACACATTGGGGACTTTACTATGACGATGGAACGCCAAAGTTCCCTCTTGATCTACATGGAAATAAAAAGAATCTTGTGCCCGTGCCAAATGTAGAAAAACTCTCCAAAAAATGGTGTGTGATCAAGCCGGATGTTAAGAACTTTACAGATGTTATGACATATGCTTGTGACCGTGCAGATTGTACACCTCTTACTAATGGATCATCTTGCCAAAACCTTAATGACGCTGCCAAGGCTTCATACGCCGTGAATGCCTATTTCCAAAACAGCCAACAAAAAGATGATAGTTGTAATTTTGAAGGCAAGGCAACAGTAACCACAAAGGATCCATCACAAGGGACTTGCAATTTCACCATTGGCTTCAAGTCACTTACTTCTATTTCTCCTTCTCCTTCCCCTCTTCCTTCTTCCGATCACTCAGACGCTAAGGCTCCTTCACCATCATCATCAACTTCTCCTTCAACTCCAACATTTTTAGCCATGGGAATCTCTTTTCTTGTTTCAATATTTTTCATGTAGATGAATCATATTTTGTTACTTGATAATTTTTTATTCTACCCTTCAGGGATTCTTATTTTTGTGGAGAGTCGATATTTAAATGTTAATGTTTTTTCAAATAAACTGTATGGATGATGAGATGTTGCCTTTGGATCGGAAAGCACACTGATCATCTTTTTATTGTATGCGTACAGTGTAACACTATACATATATATATATAAAGGGGTAAGGAAAGTATATTTACGACTTGTAAATGTCGATGAATTGGTATGATATCATAGGATTAATGTTTTCGATGGGAAATTATATCAAGAAACACTTGGTATTACAAGTGTTGGACCAAATTAGTTAGAAGCAAACGCGAGCTTTAATTTGAGGAAGACATATTTCATGTTGTATGTACTGATAGAGGCCCAATCTGACAGCTTCAATAGGAGGGTTGTTGCTGAAGCCTTGGTTTGTGAACTTCATTATTTCTACAACAATTGAGACAAATATTGAGTTAGGGTAATATGACCCTCTAGGTCATTTCTATGTTATTACCTTCTTTCCATTATTTAGAGCGTTTCTATAGCGATCACAAGTCATTTATGACTTGCTGGGATTGACCGTTCAGTTACCTTGTCATTCATTTGGATTTGGTGCAAGTCTCGGTATTTTGGAGCTTTTGAACTTGAATGAGAGGTCAAAAGTTTAGGAAGACGGTTTCATAAATTATGATAATTCAGTTAACTTCGAAACAGTTTGGTTTAAAAGGACCCTTGGTGCGGATCCCGAGCCCCTTTATGGAATTTGACTTAAAACAGAGTTTGGATGGGAGACTCACTTTTATCGAGAAACCCTTGGTTCATTTTAGAGGTTATTAGTTCTTGCAGTCTTACTCCTTTAACCACTAATGGAGTTTTTCTTGCTCCCTTGATCTCTAATGGAGTTAAATTGCTAGCTTTCCGAGCTTGAATTGTGGCCCATTTCGTGAAACAAGTTAAGTAAGCTCAATTAGGTGTACTGACGGAGTCAATTTGGGAATTTCTCACGCCAATCCCATTTTTCGGAAATAATATCTCATATGGTTACTTAACTTTGCATATTTTACTTAGAAAGTCACTAACTTTACTCTATAACTCAAAAATCACTCAACTATTAGTGTTTTACTTAGAAAGTCACTGAACTATTGATATTTTCCTTAGAACGTCACCCAACAAATTTCAATAATTTATTTTGTTAAAATCTAAGTTTATTTTAAATTGTTTTCTAAGAATTAATAAGATATTTATTTTTATTTTCTTATTTATTGACCCTCTTTAAATATTGAATTACAATTTTTTTTTTTGAAAAACGAACAATAACATTTTTTTAGCATGTTTATTTCCAGACTTCCAGTAAAACATTTGCGAGAATAGAAAAACAATTTTTTCTCTTAATCGCTACTGTGTAAGGTTATATTTTAATTTGTCAATTGCACTATACGTTTTAAATAGCAATCTTTTACTAAATTAAAAGGGGTAGTAAAAAATATGCACAATAGCGATTTTTTATTATTTTAAAAAATATATATATTTCAATAGTTAATATTCAATAAATAGTTAAATTGCACATTTTTTTAAAATTAGTTTAAAATGAAATCATATTTCAGCAAAATTTAATGAAGAAATTATTGAAATTAATTGGATGACTTTTCAGTAAAATATCATTAATTGAGTTATTTTCAAAATGAAATATCAATAGTTGAGTGATTTTTGAGCGATAAAATAAAATTGAGTGACTTTCTAAGTAAACTAGTCAAAGTTGAGTGACCCTATGAGATATTAACTCCCAATTTTTTCGTTTTTGACTCAATTTTGGGTCCGGCTCCAATTGTTGTGCTTTTGATGTCAAAATGTCCCTATAGAGACGTTGTGATTCTATTTTTGATAGTGTGGCAATTTTCGAATGTTGTCCAAAAGGGTAAAGCTCCGGAATTATGATTTTGGAGCGTGTGTGGTCTGCTTCGAGGTAGGCTATGGCTTCTTGTCGTTTAAATTGAGCTCGAGACGGTGAATAAATGTTAATTAGTTGAAATTGGTGATTGGGTAGTAGTTGATTCATGTTAGTTGCTTAGAAACCATATAAAAATGATCACATATATAGTATACACAAAAATATATACATTTCACAATTAAAATATCATGATGGAATAAAAGACAAGTAAGATTTTTATGATAAAAAGATATTTAAATCATATGGAGTTTGGCTAGAAGAAAAACAGTTGCTGAAGTGACAGCAGGAACAAAGATGTAATTAGGGATGGCTTGTGGAATAACACTTTGCTTGATGAATAATGTAATAAATGGGACACCAAACAAGTACAACAATACATCTTTGGCTCCCAACCCTGTAATTTTTGTCTCACGAATGATTTCTACAAGCATTTTGTGATACTCTTCCCTTTTCAATGATTTTCCGCTGCATATCTCATATTCCTGAAAATTAATTAAAATATCTTTAAGAGATAAACAACTATTTTTGTTACTAAATAAATTTCTACTTTCTCTATGTGACTTATTTTCCTTTTTAGTCAGTCTAAAAATGAATGACACATTAAGTAACAATTTAACTATAAAATATATATATATTTTCTTAATTAAATGATTTATAGCCACACAAGTTTCTAACTATCATTCATTTTGGATTGCAAGTTTTAAAAATCTTCTTTTCTTTCTTAAATTTCGTGTCAAGTCAAATTATCTCACATAACATGAGACGAAGGAAAGATTATTATAGTTTACGTATGAAAAAACATAATTATTGTTAATTGTAAGAGAAAAGTGTGATTTGCATGCTTACTTGGTGAAGTCGCTCAAGTGTGGCAATTTCTGGCACCCTTAACTGTGTGCACCCTAGCTTTTTGTTGATATCTCTGCCACCCAAACAATATTATAACATGGATATAAAACACATTTAAATTTATTTTTCTGTTGAGATTAGATTAAAGCAAAAATAAAATGAAGTTTATAACACACAATTGTAAGGTCCATTAAATTTTTAGGCTCTAATGACATCACACTTCCATGTGATGGAAACACATTATCCTCCCTGTATAATAAAAATTGTATTTGTAAATTAAATTGAGCCTTTGGAAAATTATAGGTGGCATTTTTAAAAAAATAAAAAAATATTCAATAGTTTAGAGTTTAATTATGTGCCTTCATTCTACTCTTTGAAATTATCTTATGTACCATATTTACTTTATTGAATACATATATATTACTCACTCATATACGGAATCTGATTACCTATAGTTGAATTTGTTATAAGATTTAGAATATATACATCAATTTAACCTCGTGTTTAATGTATTACTAATAATTACATATGTTTGCAAATAAATCAAATAAAAACATTAATGGAAGGAAAATAAATTCAACAAGATTCGAATGAGATTAGTCGTTTCAGATCTAGAGATTTTTAATTATGAAAATACTTGAGAACAAATTACAGTACCATACATACAAAGTAAAATTCAAAATTCGAACCCCGTGTTCTACAATTTTTTTTTTTTTTATATTCTCTTAATTTGTCTTTGTTTAATTTTTTAGGTATATTCTTTTGAATTTAGTCTTCTTATTTTCATTTTCATTGTTCATTTTGTTTCTAAATAACACTTTTTTATGTATTAACTTGAAGAAATTCTTTTACAATGATGAAAATATTATTATTAAACTTGAAATTGAGGTAAAAAAATATTTTGAAGAAAGAAGATGGATTAAATTTTATTGAATTAAAAATCAAGAAATCCTTTTAACAATATATATTGAATTGAATTTTCTTTCTTTGATTTCATGGAATTTCTTTCACTTTTTAACACTATTCTAAAGAGATAAAAACTAATTAAATTGGACTTATTGATTATTCTTTTTTTCTAAAATGACCAACCTAGTTAATTTAAATTTAGCAGGTTAAGTTAGTCTATCTCTTCTGCCCTATAATTTTTGCATGTTTGCCTCTTCAGAACTCCCTTAGTTGAAATCATAGCTTTGTAACTGCTCCATGTATCTTGAATACATGCGAATCAAATTAAGTGTAATTTATTTTCATATATATAATATCTAAGCGTGATTCACATATATTTGGAATATATTGACTCTCTCTCTGTGTATCATTATTTGAAAATGTATTTGATATTAAGGATACATGTAGTAGTATTAATTTTGACTCTCTTGCTTGTCGTTCTCCCTATGTATTTGTATTTCATAATGTATATGGTATCAAATCAAATGAAATATGGAGTAGTGTATTTGACTTAAAATTATTACTAAGTGAAAGAATACATCATTATTTCAAACTATAGAGCGGATTAAAAGAAGTAAAAAGAGTGAAGAAAGTTGTATTCATTATATTACAATACAAACAGAGGAGGTAAATGATGCCATAGAAGGTCTAGAGTGTGGAGTAGACAAGACACAACAATAAAAGCATTTTCAGACAAATTTTTGTATGATAGTATTGTTAAGAGTTTCCATGGAGACCTTAAAAGCGACTACTAAAGCCACAGAGGTCACTAGTCAGAAATTGATGCAAGAGATTTTGGCAAAAACTGCTCAACAAGAGTAGTAGAACAAAACTTATCCTAGTGTATTGGAGTTTTGAGGTAGTGCATTCCACAATGCTTGCAAGTGACTTTAATGTTGTTCTCAATTGAGAAGAAAAGTTTGGTGGCTTACCCTCCAAAATTATATAAAGACCTATTCTTATAGTAATTTATTAGATTTAAACTTAAAAGGTAGTCCTTTCACTTGATGAAATGGAAGGGCACTTCAAAAGTGGGCAAACGACTTTAAAGTTAATTACAAGTGAATCAGCAAAATTATATTCTATGTTGATGACATATAGGTGTCAAAATGTCCAATTCAGCCCAATTCTAATGGGCTAGAGAGTTAAATAAATTAGGGCGGGCTGATCCTTTTAAATAAAGGGCCAATAAAATAGTGATCCAACCCAGCCCTAAGCGGGCCACGGGTTGGGACGGGTTGGCCCTTCAACCAAAAAATAAATAATATTACTCTCTTAGAAATAGTATAAAATGTTGACGTCTATGAACACGACATTAATTCATACAAAAATTCATTTATCAATCACACACTTCAGTGAATACTTACAAAAATACATGTATGAATCACACACTTAAATGAATACTTACAAAAATACATATAGCCAACGTAAAATTTAGCGGATAAATGTTGATCATTCCATCATTTCTCCCACAAAAAACTAGCTGGTTTAAAAGATCTCCAGCAACACCAAGGCAGTCTAAATACTTAACAAATCTAAATTTCTAAATATTACATGACTCATTAATTAATGTTTTACAACTCCGCTTCTACTTTCACCATCGATCACATTTGAATCAATATGTGATATTATTTCCTTAAGAAGTTCATCTTCATTTACAATTCACCATGCAAAATGATATTGCAAAATACTTGAGTTTTTAATTTTTAAAATATTTATTCATAAAATCTTTTCAAATAAAACACTATTAAAAATATATATAAAATATTTTAAAGAATTAATAGACCACGGGCTAGCCGGCCTCATAGGCTTGCGGGTTGGGCCTACGAGACCAACGGGCCAAATGGGGCGGGCTAAAAAGCTTCGTTTATAAATGGGCCAAAAATTTTAAACCCAAACCCATTTATTTCAAGAGTTGGGTTGGGCCAAACCCATTTTGACCTCTAAGTTGATGATGATTAAAGTTCGAAAATAAGATTGGAATGTAAAAGAAAATGTGTTGCAATAATTGAAGGTTGATGAAAAAGTGCATCAGCGAGAGTTGGAAATTAATAAGTGCTTCAACAAATTGAAAGATTATGACAAATGTATCAAAAATTATATATATATATATATATATATATATATATATATATATATATATATATATATATATATATATATATAACTTTAACACTGTCCCACACATCTATTGACACAATGTGTTACTATCATATATATAATGTTGTATAGATTAAAGCATAATAATATGGAAGCTAAGATTACACTTACTCAACTGTTTGGCAGACTGCACGGCAAAATTGTGCTAAGTTCCATTTCTCAGTGTTGTTAAAATGAGTCAAGTAGCAATTGTCTATTATTGGACCAATATTATCACTCTGCTCACCATTTGCTGCAAAAAAAAAAAGCAAAAATATTAAGTACAAAAATAGACATGAAAAGAATTGAGGTGTGCAACATAGAGAGAAAGAAGATAGACCAAATTTCTCGAGGGATTGTCCCATGATATGCAAATCTTAGATAAGACAAAAGTGAAGATGAAATGATAAAGAACAAAGACTTATATATACACATTACCTCAAATTATCTATTAATGTAAAATGAGACTTGAAAAGGAGGAGGAGTATATCTTGAGCATGAAGCAAAAACACTCAAGACACTTTTCTATGTACAAATTGATACATATGACTTTTGGTAGCCAAGGAAGGAATGTTTCATCGTTACTCTAACATTTGAGACAACCAAAAGACTATGCATGCCTAAATACTTTATTTCAACTTGAATGAATGGACTATAACTTTAATTTTGCCTCAAAGAAGAATCTACTAATTTCTTTTTCCAAGTCCAATTAAGAGTATGTTTGGTTTCTAATTTATTTTCTCATGTTTGTGTGGTGAATGAAAAATATTTTCTAGTATATAATTGGTGAATGAAAAAAATTTCTTTTTACAAAATATCTTCTATTTTTTTGCTAAAGAGTAGAAAAATACTTTTTAGGACAATAGTTTATGACCTGAAAATCAACTCTGATAATTGATTCGGCACCCAACCCTGAAACCCAATTTGCGATTACCCCTACTCCTGACACGAGACCCGATAATCGAAGTGGGACCCAACCCTAACCATGACCTGAATCGAAACACAACCCGAAGACCCAACTAAGGACCTAACCCTGACTCTCGACCCAAGACCCAGCATTTAAGCTCAAATATGATCCCGACACCCGAATTCGACCGCAATTCGAGACCAAACTTTCGAGATGAGATCAAACTTCGCCATTCGTCCCTGACATCCGACCCAATTCAAAATCCAAATTCAACACCTGATATAAGACCCGACCTCGAGATTCAACCCAAAAACTGACTCAAAACCCCATCCCAACACATAATTCGAGACCTGACCCCGTCATCCAATCTTAAATTCGACCTAATCCTAACTTGAGATCCGACTCCGACTCAATCTGGAACTCAAGAGTTGGTTCTTGAATGGTGAGTCGAATTCAGAATTAACATCCGGATTCAATACCCAAAACATAAGTTAGGACAAAAAATTAAGGTGTTAGGTTCAAAGAGATTTTGTTATGATTTTCCGTACATCTTAAGGAAAGTCAATTTCCTTTAAAAAAAATGATTTGGAAAACATTATCCAAAATATTCAAACCAACCAAATATGAGAAAATTAAAAAATATTATTCTACGTACCAAACACACCTACGAAAAAAAGCCACATTCCTTTTACTATCCAACCAGATTATCGTATGTTATGATGATATATATATATATATATATATATATATATATATATATATATATAAAATCTGAAATCCATCTCATGAACCCAAAGCAACAAGAAGTAAATATCATAAACACACGAATTTGAATCTAGTACAATCTTTTCTAATATTTCTTTTTTTCTATCGATCGACTTAGTTTTTCTTTCTTGATAACATTCTAAAAATCTTATTTTTTTTTGTTTATATGACCTAAAATTCAGCAGTATGTCTATAGCTCTTCAAAATAAGGACCATACAAGAATACTTACACGCATTAAATCTATAAACATCAAGTCTTGCTTGCCAACTGAGTAAATGACAGATCCAATTATCAGGACAAAATCAATTCTTCTAAAGACATTATTAGCCTCTTTGGGTCCAATTCATTCTTTCTAATTGTAGTACAAGTACACCATCTCTTATTGCATCCAATATGCCAAATATATACTTAATTTTACAGATAGCAACTTTCTGTAACATTCTCTCATTGAACTCTTTGAGAATTAGAAGCTAAAATTGTACAACTTTGTACGTATGCGTTGAACTTAGCCGAGCAAGCTATTTCAATGTTGTTTAAGAATCTCATGTGCCTTGAAGCAAGGGACTGCCTGCAGTTCAGTGTGCCCATTTAAACAATCCTGCCTTACAATACCCAGCCTCACCAAAGTAGTTCTGGCTTTGTCTACAGGCATTTTAACCTGCACATAAATGCATCAGTGTCGAGATGGAAAAATAGATACGGGAGACCTTGTATTTATTCCAGTTTGTCATCCCGATCCTCCTCTACTGCACAAAGTTTCATTCAAACACGTGTACTTGTTTAAAACTAATGTTTTAATTCTGTCCGAGAATGAATGCCCCTCACTTGTGCTGACATTATCAACACATCGGATCCACGTCACTTGCCAAATTAAAAAAATATTGAAGTATGAAAAGAAATTTTAAGAATAAAATTAAAACTTATTCTAGGAAATCCCCTGCATTTCGTTCTTCCCCCGTCTGTGCAATATCTTAGGAAACAAGCTCATTCCAAGTTAAGAGAGATCCATACAATACAAGCATACTTCAGTTGTTCATGTTATATTCTAGGTGTTTTGATGATCCTCACAAATGCGGGGACCTGGTTCCTGGCAGAGTGCTCTCGTCCATATACAAATGGGTACAGTCATAAAAGCTGTCATGTCAGGTGGTAGGTGAAAAGTGCAGTATCCTACACCAATAAGAAGAGCGGACGAGATTGTATGTTTCAGTATCTCACTAATGCAGGGACCTGGTACCAGGCAGAGTTTCCTCCATCAGATACATAATTGATTAATTTGTAAAGGCTGTCACGTCGAAGGTTGGTAAGGCGTCAGTGTACTACACCAATCGAGAATGGAGGAGGGTGTTTGTCCAACGGATAATAACTCTTTATGTTTGATACTTTTGCATGACAAACACCATATTATATTCATTCATCCAAAGAAGAAAGTCGGCCGACAAGCCTTTTCAAGAACTCATACGAAGTTTGCAAGGGACCTGGTTCCCGCAAGCAAGGGACACAGTACTGCAAGACAAATGACGTGAAAGGGCGACAAGGCAATTTGTCGAGAAAGATGTCATCTACGATGCGGTAGGTGCACGACTTTTCCAACGGCCTTGACCAATGGGATGACTTCAACGAATTTGTGGGAAATTATATTATCTCTTTCCAACAAACACAAATTCAAGACTTGGCAAATTAAACTTGGATTTTCTCTGAAAATTCACAAGCTTGAACATAAGGCCATCTTCAAGAAAGAACATTGCTCAACTCAACAGAAGGACCTGATAGAGTAAAGAAGAATCTTTGTTGTATTTAGAGCTTTGTGTCTATGTACTTACATTGTAAATCTGTTCCTAATCTATAAAGGATTCAGATATTTGTTTTGGGTTTGTAAAAGTCTAAATCAGTTAAGGTTAACTGATTTAGTGGGCAACATTGTTTTGTTGCTTAGTCAAATTCTAAGTCATCTAGAGTTAGGTGGTTTAGTGGGCGGTGTGGTATCCGCTTAGGCTCTTCAAGTAATAGGTAGATTACTTGATCGTGAGATTAATAACTTTTTCTCACATTGATTGTAACCGGGTTTCACTTTTGCTTGAGAAGATTAGTGAAGACGGTTGTAAATCCTGTGCAACAGGTCGTGGTTTTACTCCCTTGAGCAAGGAGGTTTCCACGTAAACTGCTTGTGTTGTGTTCTTCATATTGTTTAATCTTCTGCACTGTTTTTGCTGTGTCAAGGGACCTGGTCCATTGACTGGTAGTGGACGCACATATTTCATCAAGTGGTATCAGAGCAGGTGCTCTCTATCTGGTTAACACCAAGAGAGAAGTTCCTGCGAGAAATGGCGTCACTACTGGATAAGCAAAGAAATCAGTCTCCCGCAAGACCTCCTCTGTTTGATAGTAAGCTATATAAATATTGGAAGATTCGGATGAGAGACTATCTCATGGCTGAGGACAGTGAAGTATGGGATGTCATATGTAAAGGTCCTTATGTGCCAACTATGGAGGTTAAAGATGGAGAGGTCACAAGAGTCATTCCCAAAACTAGAAAACAATATAATGACTCTGACAGACTATTAGTCCAGAAAAATCATAAAGCAAGGAAACTATTGATGTGTGGCCTTAGTATAAATGAATACGATCTGATTTCATCTTGTGAATCAGCCAAGGAAATTTGGGATCTGTTAAAAACAACTTATGAGGGCGCTGAGGAAATAAGGAAATCTAAGCTAGATCTCTTTTCTACTCAGTTTGAAGATTTCACCATGAATGATGGTGAACTCATTCATAAAGTGCGCACCAGATTCTCCAACATCACAGATGAGCACATGTTCCTTGAAGAACCTGTTCCTATTGTCAAGACTGCAGATGGTGAAGACAACGAAGGGGACCAGGTCTGTTCCAAGATAAGCAGAAGAGAAGTTTTCTTCAGGGCAGTAAAAAGAGAAATGACTGCATGGGAAAAATCCTCAAGTGATTCTGATGATTCTGAAAACACAGATAATGGTTTTATGGCAAAGTCAGACGAGGAAGATTCTGATGAAAAGGTAACTCTATCTTATTTCAAGCAAAACTTGAATACCTTTTCTACTAGTAAGTTGAGAAAGTTGGTTGTTGTATTACTTGATTTGATAAGTGAGATGAAAGATGAGAAGGATCTTGTAAACAACAACCTAGATATCTCTCAAGATGGAAAAATTGCATTAGTTGCCCAAATATCTGATATTAAAAGTCAAATGCTTGTGCTAGAAGCTGAAAATCTAGAACTGATGAAAAGGATGAAAGGGGTAACTAATAAAACTTTTAAAGGAAAGAATGAGGCAAGCAGCTTGCAGCTGGAGCTTGAAAATAAGTTGCACACTGCTGAAATGAAGACCAAAATTGCATTAGAAAGAAATCTTGAGTTAGAGAGGGACCTGGTCCGTGTAAAAGAGGAACTGGAAAAATCTCTCAAATGGACCAATTCCTCTAAGATCCTTACAAATATACTCGGTCAAGGAAACAACATAAAAGGAGAAGCGAGGCTGCAAAGAGAGGCATCTGCGCTTAAAGATTGTGGAGAAAGATCATCAAACTATTCTAGACCACGGAATAGACTGAAGAAGGGACCTGGTCCTGTGTATGGTCAACAAAAGAACTTGCAGAAGAAGGGACCTGGTCTTGCTTCTGTTCCTAAGTTGAAAAATATCAATCTGCCTCACTGGACAAAGAATTCTCTTATCACTCCTTTATCCGCTTACTGGGAACTTCAACTGAAGTGGGTTCCCAAGGTTAACACGTGATATGACATTCTTGTGAGAGGAAGTGGCAACAACAGTGTCGATTCATGAATGGTGGATGGTCAAAGCACTGAACTTCCTCTCTCTCAAGACACTTCAAAGTGGAGGTGTCTCTTTTGGCGAATGGCAAGAAACGCTACATTATTGGTGTAGATTTGTGATGAATGAAATGAAGCTAAGCTCTTATCAGATAACTGTTTTGTCACAAACTTGCTCTCTCGGTCCATGATTTTGATAGAAAAGAGATGCAAGAACATGTATATTGTTGATCTGTTTACTGCTCATTGTGATAGTCTCACTGAACTTAGTGCTCAAGGTATGAATGCTGAGGTATGATTAAGGAGACATGCTCATGAGTGTTGCTTTGTTGCACAAACCTGTGTTAGGGGACCTTGTCCAAGTATGCATAAAATGATATTTGCAAATGACAAAGGTTGTGACGATGATGTTAAGGAGAAGCAGATCGGACCTCCTTCAGGTGAAATATGCAGACTTTGAATCTTTCAAGAATCTTTCGACTGAAGTGATAAATGGTACATGTTTGAGAACAAAATGATGATAATGAGAAGTTTGATCTCAACCTTGATAAAAGAATAATTGTGGTACGCTCTTCCGCCAGCAAGGCTTATCAGGGGTATACTAAAAATGGTCATGTGTTTATTGATGAGTCCAGAAGATTTTAGAAGTTGCAAGGAAAGAAGTTTTTGAGATAGAAGAATTGCTTCAGAATAAGAGAGATGGTTTAAATAGTGAGTTTGCTGAAGAACATCCTCATGAATCCAACAATCTCAAAGAAGATGATGCAAATGATGAACCTGATGAGGGACCTGGTCTTCTAGACAATGCTGAACAATAATGATGCAGTTCAAACTGATAATGTGAATTTTGAAGGCGAGAATGAAGAACTAATCAAGCTCAGTTTGAAAGAAGCAAACTTTGATAGTCGGTTCCCCAACAAGCTGATTGGTTGTCCAAGTTGCTCCTCAACAATGTATTCAAGAGAGGTAAAAATGTCAAAAACTCTTCTCTTTGAATTCAATATGCAAGGAACTGCTGATCATTCAGGTACATATTGATGATGTCATCTTTGAGGCAATCTTTGAGGTGTTGTGTGAAGAGAAGCTTTGTTAAAAGGCAAGATTCAATTGCTCTTTCATCAACTGAGGTAATAAATGTAGCAAGTGCAGCTTGATGGGGTCAACTCTTGTGGATCAAGAAACATCTTGAAGCTCATAAAAATCTGACTGAATAAATCAAGATGATGATGGAAATGCTAAAACCTTCTTGAACGGATCCTACCTGAAGCAATCAACTCTTTCAATGACTATGAAAAGGGAGCAGGTATCCTTGCTTTTCGGTTATGTATGTTTTAGCAAATTCAGTTTCATACCTTTTGTAGGTATACACACATGGAAAAGGGGATGAAGAAAAAGGGAGGTCAGGATAGATCTAGGCAATGACATTCAAACAACAGAGAGGGACCTGGTCCTTTCTCGAAGGTTAGAAATCTTAACATTGCAGTTTGAATTATGCATGAGAGCCATTGAAATTGCCACATGTCTGTCCTTCAAGAATCTGACTGTTGTCTCGTCTTTTGAGTGCCAAAATGATACATTATTTTCTCTTTCTTTATATTCCATATTTCTTTCTATTTCCCCAGAAAGATTGAGTTGCCTTCCAAATATCAAGGTGCTTTAAAATTTTCTTTTCTCTTCTTTTCAAACACACTTCAAATTGTTAACCCCTTGATTCTTGCTGGAGAATTCTTTGATGAAAATGTTTTAAGTGTGAAGAGGGATCTGGTCCTCCATGAAAAATGAAGAAGTGGAAAAGATGATGCTAAAAAAAAAAATTGATATTCTGAGAACTCAAAGTTTTCTGAAGAGGAAGGTGTAAAAAAAAAAAAAAAAAAAAGGGAGAAGAAAGAAAATCTTCTTGGTTCCTCAATTGTTGATCTATTCATCTCGGAGGCCTTGAGTTGTTTGTGTTACCAATCTTTCTGTTATGAAAAACTCAGGCTGGTGTTGGAAGCTATGACATTTGCTCGTGTTAACTGGAATACTGAAATGGGTTGTTTAAAAGTCCAGCTTCTGAAACTACACTATCAGAGGGACCAGGTGCCAAAAAAATAAAAATAAAAATTGGCAGCCCTAAAGGTTAAACATACAGGTTGGGCTGCACATCATGTTGTATGCTAAGAGAAAATTCTTGAAATCTTATGCTAGGGATATGCTCTACTAATTCTATTCTTTCAATCCCTTACCTCTAAATCATCCCTTCTCTTCCTACCTCTCTATGTCAGTCCTCATTTATCTCTTGGGCATTGTTCTGGTTTTCATCTGTAATCATACATGCAATGCTTTGATGACTGATCTTTTGTTTATGAATGTTAAATGTCTTGTTTCTACTAACTTGTCTCATTACTTTATGCCTTTTTACTCATGCTCTGTGTTGCCCAAGTGGCCATGAATTTGCAAGAACTATATTTCTGTCAACTTGGTTTACTGCTTTAACCCTTTTTTATGATGTCAAAAGGGGGAAAGTTGTTAAGGTAAGGTATGAGATCAATAGTGTTATAACTGCTTGAAGAAGACATGGTCACATCGATAGGAGGAATCAATGGTAGCTACTTGAAAAGATATGGTCACGCTGATAGGGGGAATAAATGCTTGCTACCTGACGAGGACCTGGTCCTGTCGCTAGGGGGAAGAAGATGTTTGTCATCATCAAAAAGGGGGAAGATGATATGTTGATGTTTTGATGATTTGACAAACTTGAGGGATGATCAAACTCCAGTTACCCCAAGAATTCTTTTTAATAGGGGGAACTGATGAATAAGTATGTCATCATCAAAAAGGAGGAAAATGCTGTGTTGATATTTTGATGAGTTGACAAACTTTGAGATGATGAACTCAAGTTACCCTTAGAATTCTTTTTGATAGGGGGAACTGGTGAATAAGTATGTTATCATCAAAAAAGGGGAAAATGTTAGTTCGAAGCTGAGTTTAGATGATAGCTTGAACTTGATATGAAGTTTTGATGATTTAACAAACTTATCGATCTAACAAGGATCCAAATCCTTGTTATTGGAACTGCTGACAATAAGATGAATGATAAACTCAGTGTGAGGTATATTTGTGTGCTATCATCAAAAAGGGGGAAAATGTTATATTCTAGGTGTTTTGATGATCCTCACAAATGCGGGGACCTGGTTCCTGGCAGAGTGCTCTCGTCCATATACAAATGGGTACAGTCATAAAAGCTGTCATGTTAGGTGGTAGGTGAAAAGTGCAGTATCCTACACCAATAAGAAGAGCGGACGAGATTGTATGTTTCAGTATCTCACTAATGCAGGGACCTGGTACCAGGCAGAGTTTCCTCCATCAGATACATAATTGGTTACAGCTGTAAAGTCATCACGTCGAAGGTTAGTAAGGCGTCAGTGTACTACACCAATCAGAATGGAGGAGGGTGTTTGTCCAACGGATAATAACTCTTTATGTTTGATACTTTTTGCATGACAAACACCATATTATATTCATTCATCAAAAGAAGAAAGTCAGCCAGCAAGCCTTTTCAAGAACTCATACAGAAGTTTGCAAGGGACCTGGTTCCCGCAAGCAAGAGACCTGGTACCTGCAAGACAGCGACGTGAAAAGGACGACAAGACAGGTGTCAGAAAAGATGTCATCTCTGATGCGGTAGGTGCACAGCTTTTCCAACAGCAGGCCTTCAGCCAATGGGATGACTTCAACGAATTTGTGGGAAATTATATTATCTCTTTCCAACAAACACAAATTCAAGACTTGGCAAATTAAACTTGGATTTTCTCTGAAAATTCACAAGCTTGAACATAAGGCCATCTTCAAGGAAGAACATTGCTCAACTCAACAGAAGGACCTGATAGAGTAAAGAAGAATCTTTGTTGTATTTAGAGCTTTGTGTCTATGTACTTACATTGTAAATCTGTTCCTAATCTATAAAGGATTCAGATATTTGTTTTGGGTTTGTAAAAGTCTAAATCAGTTAAGGTTAACTGATTTAGTGGGCAACATTGTTTTGTTGCTTAGTCAAATTCTAAGTCATCTAGAGTTAGGTGGTTTAGTGGGCGGTGTGGTATCCGCTTAGGCTCTTCAAGTAATAGGTAGATTACTTGATCGTGAGATTAATAACTTTTTCTCACATTGATTGTAACCGGGTTTCACTTTTGCTTGAGAAGATTAGTGAAGACGGTTGTAAATCCTGTGCAACAGGTCGTGGTTTTACTCCCTTGAGCAAGGAGGTTTCCACGTAAACTGCTTGTGTTGTGTTCTTCATATTGTTTAATCTTCTGCACTGTTTTTGCTGTGTCAAGGGACCTGGTCCATTGACTGGTAGTGGACGCACATATTTCATCAGTTCACACAACAAATTCTCAGCATTTAATTCACTCAAGTTAACACAGGATTGGAGGAACACGCCTGAGGGGTTTTCATCACCGAGGCTAATAGACAACCATCATTCAATATCTTTACATGTTGACAGTGTGACGGTCACTTTGATTTGTCCTATTGCCTTTATTTGTGATCTTTTTTCTTTGTGAATCAGGAGAGGATGAATAGGAAAAATTAAGTGGAAGGCTGTTTAGTGGTGGTGGGGAGAGAAAGAAGAAGAATATGGGAGGATTTGCGGAATTTCTTCTTTTTCTTTTATTATTATTTGTTTCTGATTTTAATACTTTTTCCGCCAAAATATTACTTTCACGGGCTTTTTAGCGTGCGTAACTGCACAGTTTATACAACTCAGCAAACCAAATGCTACACAAGCTTCGTCAATGATCCAAGGGACTTAAAATACTACTTCTGAGTTCTGGACACGTACGTGTTTAAATAAAACTGTGTAGTTGAGGGGTCGGGATGACAAACCCGAAAAGTATAAGGGTCACCAAGGCTATGCTGCCAAAATACAACTACAAAATAAATAAATCACCAAGTTATCTTTTCTTCCAATAGATCATAAATAAACTTCTCACATCTGGCTCCGATATTTCTAGCACAACTTTCCTGCAATCAAATTATTTTTAACAAGACCTCAGATCGTTAAATTCAACAGAAGTTTGTAACCAATTGGTAATCTTTGCTTAAGTGATAATTAAAAGCACGTGCCTACACCTTCAAGGCCTTTCACATGTAAAGCTAAGGAGCTACAAGCATTTGGATTACTTGTGATAAGTGGGAAGCATCAATGCACCTACTAACTGCTTTATCATATTCTTCAAGTGTAAACAAAACTTTTATCTGCCAACTTTCTTCATAACCTTCAGAGTTTTTTAAGAAGTGACAACCGAATTCATAACCTAACACTTCATCCTATCACCATGTTCTCCTATCATAGTGTAATTCATGTTAATAGAATGTATGTCTTTACTTAACAAGTAATGGACCAGGTCCCTTACTACACTAATGAATAAAACAGAAAGTTAAATGCAGTAAAATCAACACAATGATTTTACGTGGAAACCTCCTTGCTTAAGGGAGTAAAACCACGACCTGTCTCACAGGATTTTCAATCGTTTTCACTAATCTTCAAAAGCAAAAGCGAAACACGATTACACCAAACGTAAGAAAGAGTTATCAATCTTACCGTTAAGCAATAGTCCTCTATTGCTCAACAAGCCTAAGTAGAAAAACAATCTACCCACTAAGCTATCTCACCTGGACAACCTAGACTTCTAACACAACACGCCAATTCCTTTATAGATTCAGGAGTGGTTTACAATTTAAGAACAAGAGAATAAATTCCTAAACAATTAGACGAAAAGCTCCAGATGTTGCTGTTGTCCTTGGAATAATTCTGCCTTTGCTTTGTGTTAGCTTTTGCAAGAGTTCTTGAAAACTTTTTATCAAGTTGCAAAAACTGAACAAAAATGTTTAGGAAAGTGCCTTTTATATGGGCAAGTCACTTTCTTAAACTTCTTTGCCATTGGCTGGAAAAGTCACACTTTCTGACGCCATCGGGAAGTGTGCACCTACTTTCTGTACCGTCTCCAGCTGGCAGTCGACTGACTCGTCATCATGAGAGCCTGGTACCTCTACTAGGTCCCTGGGTTTGTTTCATCTGCAATACTTCAAACAGGACACCTGCAATACTCAAGTAGAAAACCCGGTACCTTTATGAGGTCCCTAAGTTTGTCAAATCATCAAAACTACAAATAACATTTTCTCCCTTTTTGATGATGACAAACAATGATATGATCTGAGATCTTCACCAGAATTGTTCCCCCTTACTGTATATTCCCCCTTATTCCCCCTTACTGTATATTTCCCCTTACTTATTTAGGTACTTACAGTTTACTTAAACCATTGATGTCAACATAAATACTGAGCAAGATCAAAGCTAATAAGCAATCAAACAGTAGAGGAAGAGCATTCACAAAAGAACATAGGAAGAACAACAAAGGAATAAAGTTACCAACATGCCATTATAACATAAATACATTAAAAACAAACTAAAAATCCATCAACACGATGATCAGCCACACAACAAAAAAAATGACACAGGGAAGGATTGATTTGCAGTTTAGGAAGAGGGGGGGGGGGGTTTGAGACAGGGACTGGATAACAAGAGTGAGTCGTGCATTGGCAGCATCATTATCCTTGATGGACTTTTCTTGCAGGGCAGTTATCTTCGCCTTCAACTCATTATTTTCTTTCTCCAGAGCTTGTACAACTGAAGAACCAGGTCCCTCACTTTGTGCAGTAAGCAGTTCTGCTTTGAGTACAACATTTTCAGCCTCTTTACCACTCAACCGCACAGTGAGCTCTTCAATCTCATGTTTAAGCTGATCCAGGTCCTCAAGAAGTTGAGCCATCTTGCTTTTTGGTAAGCCTCTACCTTCAATACATTCACATTCAAACAAGGTATGCTCAGAGATAGTTTATTTAACTGTCCCAACCTTTCCAACACTAAGAGGAATTCGAAAATGCTTGAATACTTCAGTGAGAAAGTATCCATACCCCATTCCATGTACTCCTTTCCTCTCAATGACGGTTTTGTGAATGTGCTCAATCATTAGACTAGGAAGGCTCAGAGCTTCAAAGCTGCACAGCATCTCCATCACATACAAGTCAGCAGTAGTAGCAAGTGTCCTCTTTTCTGTGCGAGGAAGGTTCACCTTGTTGACGAACTCAAAGACCAGCTGATACTCACTCTTCATAATTTTCTTATAGATCCCAACAACCTTAGTTGTGGGAGTCTTAGAAATCATAGAGGCAAATTTTGAAGAGCAAGTTTTGCTCAGCACAGACCGGGTCCCCTCTGTAGGCACTCTGAGGATTTTGCCCAACACCTCCTCATCCAAAGAAATGGCAATATTGTTTACCCGTGTGAGGAGACTCCCATCTTCCATGAATTGAACGTTGTAATAGAATTCACGAACCTCTTCTTCATGGAGGATGGGGGATTTCTTGTCGACCAGGTGCAACCAAGATTGGATCTCCACCATGTCATGCAGAGAATCCATGCCAGGAAGAGTTATAATCCCATATCAAAAACTCTTCCGGCGAGAACTGCTTGTTTCCTCAGACTGTCAACTACTTCCTGCAAGTTGACATTCTCAACTTTCCTGGCTTGAGGACCAGGTCCCTGTGACTGCTTTCTCTTCTTCCCTTTTGACTGTGATTGTTCCACCTTCCTTGTAGCCCGTTCCCTTTTCTTTTCTGACTTCTTTTTCTTAGTTTTCTTCTCAGCCTCTTCTCCCGACAACTCAACCAATTTTTCTTCAGGTATCCTAAAATTTGATACCTTGAAGGTTCGTGCACTTCTGACAGCAGCAGCAGTGCGTGCACTTGCCTTCAAGGCATCTACCATCAATTTTTGTGCAGCAGACCTTGTATTAGGTCGTCTCCTAGGAGCCTCCTCCACGACCTTTTCTTTTCCTTTTCGACTCTCAACCTTCCATTTTAATGGTTCTTCCTCACTTGCAGATTCAGATGAAGAGGAAGAAGAGTACCGCCCTAAATCGGGGGTTTTATCAAAAATGGGTTGAGAAGGCCTTACCTCTTCTCTTTCCAGGGCATCAGTGTGTTCTGCTCTGGCCTCTTCTCGCATCATTGCCAGGCTTTCAATCACGAGTTCCTCACTCACTGCCAGTATATTAGACTCGGAAGCCCTATGTTTTGGTAGATCTCCTTCAAACATGTTGTCAGGCAACATGTCTTAAAATGGACCAGGTCCAGTGGGCACTGCAGAAGTGTTTAGATCTATGGAGAAGAAAGGGTTATCAGGAGTATTTTATGGAGGACTGGGTGGGGGAGGAAGTCTGGCTTGAGCAGTTGTTGGAGAATAGAATGCAAGGGGCTCAATTTCACTAAGGGCATCCAACATTTGCTTAGAAGAAGATGAAGAGGAAGACATGTTTGTGATACTGGAAGGGTTCGTTGAAGAGCAAAAAGAAGAAGAAGAAGACAGATTTTGCCTTTGAATTCGATAAGCCTTTTGATAAATGAGAGAGATAAAGTTAAGAGACGGATGAGAGTTTCAAAAAGAAAAAAAAGGCCCTTTTTAAAAGAAGTGAAAGGGTGCCAGGTCCTTGATTAGATGCGTCGTTTGAGGTAGAAACGATTGGACTGATCGGTCAGAGTAACCGATGACTGACACGTGGCATTTTCAACGGTCAAATTTTTCAGTTTAAATTTAATGTAAAAATGCTAACCTGGTCTGGTACCAGGTACCATAATAGAGTTTAACTTCATTCCTTAATTGTTCTAGTCTCTTCTTTTGCTGAGCAGGTCCCTACTGAGAGTATACCTACGAAAGATACAAAAAGGGATCTTGTTCAGATATTTAAAATTCACACAAAGGATACCTGCACTGCAATTCTAGCCATCAAGGGAGTTCTACTGTTGGAGGCTAAAAGCATCACTTGGAGATCAACATCCCCAACTTTAACCGATTCCTCTCAAATTGATCCTTGCTGAGAGCCTTGGTGAAGATGTCTGCAATCTGTTCGTCCGTTGGACAGTATGTGAGCACAATATTTCCCTTCTCAACATTATCTCTCAAAAAATGATGTCTAACATCAATGTGCTTTGTTCTCTTATGATGGACTGGGTTCTTTCCCATACTCACAGCACTAGTGTTGTCACACATGAGAGGAATTGCTTTGATGTGGATTCCAAAATCTTCTAAGTGTTGCCTGATCCACAGCAATTGAGAACAACAGGCTGCAGCAGCTACATATTCAGCTTCAGCAGTTGAAAGAGCCACAGAGTTCTGCTTCTTGGTGCCCCAAGAGATAAGTGATGATCCAAGGAAATGAGCCATTCCAGAGGTGCTCTTCCTGTCAACTTGATAACCTGCAAAATCAGCATCTGCAAAACCAACCAGATCAAAAGTATCACCTGCAGGATAAAAGAGAACCAGGTCCCCTGTTTTCTTCAAGTATCTAAGAATACGTTTTGCAGCCTTCAGGTGTGAATCACGAGGACATGATTGAAACCTGGCACACATTCCAACACTATACACAATATCAGGCCTGCTAGCAGTCAGATATAACAAGGAGCCAATGATTTCTCTGTACATTGTCTGATTCACTAGGGGATCAGATTCTTCTACTATCATCTTGGAATTTGTTCCCATAGGAGTATCAATAGGTTTAGAATAAAAAATATTGAATTTCTTCAGCAGCTCTTTGATATACTTCTCCTGGCATATTGAAATTCCATTTGATGATTGCTTGATTTGCAACCCCAGGAAGAATGTCAACTCACCCATCATACTCATTTCAAACTCCCTTCCCATCAGTGATGAGAATTCTTCACAGAGATGTCCTGAAGTAGCTCCAAAAATTATGTCATCCACATAAACTTGAATGATAAGCAATTCTTGTTCTCTTTTTAATAAGAACAAAGTATTGTCTATCTTGCCTCTTTTGAAACCATTCTTCAGCAGAAACTTTGACAACCTTTCATACCATGCTCTTGGAGCTTGTTTCAGACCATATAGTGCCTTATTCAATCTGAACATATGATTTGGTACCTCTGCATCTTCAAAACCAGGAGGTTGCTTGACATACACCTCCTCTTTGAGATCTCCATTCAGAAATGCACTCTTCACATCCATTTGATACAGCTTGAACCCCATAAAAGCAGCAAAAGCTATTAAGATTCTAATAGTTTCCATTCTGGCAACAGGTGCAAAAGTCTCATCATAGTCAATTCCTTCTTCTTGATTGTATCCTTGCACCACCAGCCTGGATTTACTTCTAGTAATCACTCCATTTTCATCAAGTTTGTTTCTGAATACCCACCTAGTTCCTATTATTATTCTGCCTTCAGGTCGAGGAACCAGGTACCATACCTTACTTCTTTCAAACTGATGGAGTTCGTCTTGCATAGAATTGATCCATTCTGCATCACCTAATGCTTCTTTAACATTCTTACGCTCAATGGATGATATGAATGCTGAGAACGCAACTAGATTTCTTGTTTTTGATCTAGTTTGAATTCCAGAATTCAAGGGAGAAGTGAGATTATCAAGAGGATGTGATGAACTATGCTTCCATCCTGACTTTGCAGCAGACTGATTTGGCATATCATCATGATCTTCTTCATCAAGAGTGACATCATCTTCTGGGGAGTCTGATGTACTCTGGCTGAAGTTTTGAGTAGTACCAGGTACCATATCATCCTGTTCAACCTCAGCATCCTCTTCAGGTACACTGTGATTCTGATCATCACAATCATTTTTCAGTTGTTGATCAGCATCAGCTTCAGCTCCTTCAATCTTCTTGGATTTGAGCATTTTCAGCACATCATCATCATCATTTGATCCATCATTCTTCAAGCTTCCATTTTCATCAAAAACAACATGAATGCTTTCTTCAATGCATTGTGTTCGTTTGTTGAATATTCTGTAGGCTTTGCTGGATGAAGAATATCCAACAAATACTCCTTCATCACTTCTGGGATCAAATTTTCCCAGGTCATCCTTCCCATTATTCAGCACAAAACATCTGCATCCAAATGCTCTAAGATAGCTCAGCATTGCCTTCCTGTTGTTGAGCAGTTCGTCTGGAGTCTTATTCAGCACAGCTCTTATTACACACCTGTTGGTAACATGACATGCTGTGTTAACAGCTTCAGCCCAGAAACTTTGAGGAAGATTTGATTCAATAATCATAGTTCTGGCAATGTTCACCAAGGTTCTAATCTTTCTTTCCACTACTCCATTTTGTTGAGGAGTTCTTGGAGCAGAGAGATTGTGGCTTGTACCATTTTCCATACAGAATCTATCCAGTGTTGAGTTTTCAAACTCTGTCCCATGATCTGATCGAATGCTGCAAACAACTTGATTCAATTTGGTTTGAATCATTTTTAAGAATACCACCAGCTCATCAGCTGTATCTGCCTTTGATCTCAAGAATCTCGTCCAGGTGTATCTTGAATAGTCATCAACAATTACCAAAATTTACTTCTTACCATTTCTGCTTTGAACCTTCAAGGGTCCACAAAGGTCCATATGAAGAAGCTTTAAGGTTCTTGATGATGTTACCTGATTCTTGGGCTTAAATGATGATCTGATTTGCTTTCCTTTAACACAAGCTTCACATATTTTATTTTCAGCAAACTTCATTTTGGGCAAACCTCGGACCAGGTCCTTATAAATAAACTTGTTCAATAAAGATGAACTCACATGTCCCAGCCTACGATACCAGAGATCAGCATTTTCATTTTGAGCACTAAGACATGTTAAGTCATCTCCATGAGAGATTTCCAAGTTTGCCACATACATATTTTTACTTCTGTGTGCAGTGAGAATTACTTTGTTTGTAGTTAAACTCACCACAGTGCATTTCTCAGAAGTAAACTTGACATCATTTCCTTTATCACAGATTTGTGACACACTTAGCAAGCTGTACTTCAACCCATCCACATGGTAAACATTGTCAATTGAATCTTCAAGAGATCTTCCTACTTTGCCAACTCCCAAAATGTACCCCTTCTTGCCATCACCAAATGAGACACCTCCTCCTTGGAGGGTCTTGAGTGAGAGAAAGTTCTTTACATCAGCAGTCATATGTTTAGAGCAACCACTATCCATATACCAACATTGACTGCTGCTCCTCTCACTCACCTGCACCAAAAATCACTTGTTAAGCTTGGGAACCCATTTCAGCTTGAGTTCCCAGTAGGAGACAAAGGAGTGATCAGATTGTACTTGGTCCAATATGGTAGATTTTGAAGCTTTCTAACAAAGGGCGTAGGAGCAGGAATAGATTTTTTCTTTGAAAATCTGTGAGTTGAGACAGGCTCTGTAGGACCATGTCTCTCTTTTGGTACATTTTGTCTTTCAGCATAATTAGAGTACCTTTTACACGAGTTTCTCCAGCTAACACACTCATTCTTCAAATGTCCATTCTTACCACAATGAAGACACAACAGATTGTCAGACACAAACACATACTTACTGTGAGGAATATAAGGAGGACTTATGTTCAGACTTCCTAGTCCTTTCTTATTGAAATTACTCTGATTTGTCGCATTTGACAGCAACTTTGAGGATTTGGTCCACTTAAGAGATTTTTCAAGTTCTTCCTTAAGTTTCACAATATCCTGTTCTAATTTGTTACTCTTTTCAAGTGACAGACTAAGATTTGTCTCAGAGATTTTCAATTTTTCTTGAATTTCAGCTTGCAGACTATTTGACTTTCCATTCAGCTTTTCAGCTTCTTCAGTAATCTGATACAACTGGTTCTTAAGTTCAGAGTTATTTGACTCTAGAGACACCATTCTTGACATTGTCTCTTCAAATTGAACTTTGTTTTCAGTTAAAATTTCAAGTTCAGCATTCTTGGTATCTCTTTCAGATGTTAACTCTATCACAGAATCTAGCATGACTTTTGCCAAAGTTCTCAATTTTTTAAGAGAATATTTATCCAAGTCATTTTTCATGTCAAGAAGAGTTACCTGATTGTCCTCTTCTTCATTTTCTGTGTGTGTCATGAGAGCAAACATTTCATTGAAGACAGTTTCCTCCTCATGCACAGCAACCATAGACACATCTTTTGGCTCATCAGGATCTTCTGAATCACTTGAAGAATCCCCCCAAGCAGCAAGAGCCTTTTTGACAACCATATCGATGCTTGACTTTACGATCTCTGCTACTGTGTACTGTGTCCCTTCTATTTTCTTTGTCACCCCTGTGTTTTTGATGTTCCTTGTTTTCATTCTTGAGCAAAGGACACTCTCTGATGAAGTGCCCAGATTTTCCACACTTGTAGCAAGTATCACCTTGAGCAGCATTTCGAGTCCCATTTGTTCCTCTTTTATAAATTTTGTTTTTCCTCACAATTTTTTGAAATCTACTGATGAGATATGCCATATCATCATCATCACTTGAATCTTCATCTGATTTATACTTTAGCATCAATGAGTTGTCCTTCTTGACTTCCTTCTTTGACAAATCATAGTTTCGATTCATCTCATGTGTTTTCAGATTACCAATCAAAGCATCCATAGTCAGCACCTTCAAGTCCTTGGCTTCTGTAATGGCATCAACTTTGCTCTCCCAAGACTTTGGAAGAATTCGAAGCACTTTCCTGACTTGTTTGGTCATGCTTATAGGTTCACCCAGACTTCGCAGCTAATTTGTAATGGAAGACAACTTGGTGAACATGTCATGTATTGTTTCTCCTTCCTTCATTTTGAAGTTCTCATATCGTGAGGTAAGCATGTCAATCTTAGATTCTTTGACTTGTTCAGTTCCTTCATGTGCAGTCTTCAAGCAATCCCAAATTTCCTTGGCAGACTCACAGGCTGACACTCTGTTGTACTCATCAGGTCCTATCCCACAGACCAGAAGAGTTTTAGCTTTGAAACCCTTTTCAATCTTTTTCTTGTCAGCATCATCATATTTCTGCCTAGGCTTTGGAACAGTAATGGTCTTTTCTCCATCCTTTTCTTCCATCATTGGAACAAATGGTCCATCTAGTACAATATCCCATAACTCGCTGTCTTCAGCCATGAGGTAGTCATGCATTCAAACTTTCCACTAACTGTAGAAATGTCCATTGAAACGAGGAGGTCTGTGTGATGACTGACCTTCTTCGAGGTTAAGTGGAGCTGCCTTTCTAGAGCAATATCACTTCCTTGGTGTTAACCAAATAGATAGTGCCTGCTTTGATACCACTTGATAGAATGTATGCCTTTACTTAACAAGTAATGGACCAGGTCCCTTACTACACTAATGAATAAAACAGAAAGTTAAATGCAGTAAAATCAACACAATGATTTTATGTGGAAACCTCCTTGCTTAAGGGAGTAAAACCACGACCTGTCTCACAGGATTTTCAATCGTTTTCACTAATTTTCAAAAGCAAAAGCAAAACACGATTACACCAAACGTAAGAAAGAGTTATCAATCTTACCGTTAAGCAATAGTCATCTATTGCTCAACAAGCCTAAGTAGAAAAACAATCTACCCACTAAGCTATCCCACCTGGACAACCTAGACTTCTAACACAACACACCAATTCCTTTATAGATTCAGGAGTGGTTTACAATTTAAGAACAAGAGAATAAATTCCTAAACAACTAGACGAAAAGCTCCAGATGTTGTTGTTGTCCTTGGAATAATTCTGCATTTGCTTTGTGTTAGCTTTTGCAAGAGTTCTTGAAAAGTTTTTATCAAGTTGCAAAAACTGAACAAAAATGTTTAGGAAAGTGCCTTTTATATGGGCAAGTCACTTTTTAAACTTCTTTGCCATTGGCTGGAAAAGTCACACTTTCTGACGCCATCGGGAAGTGTGCACCTACTTTCTGTACCGTCTCCAGCTGGCAGTCGACTGGCTCGTCATCATGAGATCCTGGTACCTCTACTAGGTCCCTGGGTTTGTTTCATCTGCAATACTTCAAACAGGACACCTGCAATACTCAAGTAGAAAACCTGGTACCTTTATGAGGTCCCTAAGTTTGTCAAATCATCAAAACTACAAATAACACATGTACACCTAAATAATCATGTAACTAGAAGAGAAGAAGATCAATCGAACCAAAGTGCACCTGAGGTGCAATACTTCCTTTTTCACATAATGGTGTCTGTAAAAATCCTTAGTGGCTATGCCAATTAAAGGAAGTGATGGAATCCAGAAATTCAATTAGGCTTATAATATTGACATCACAAGAATGAAAAACAAAATCGCGAGAAGACAGAGAACACCACTAATGCATATGCATTATCCAAGAAGCGATCACAACACTTGAAACTGTTAGGAAAATGCGGACAAGCACAAAAGTATATATGGTAAAAGTAATGGAAATAAAATGAGAAAATAATGACACCAAAAATTTTACGTGGAAACCCTTCTGAATAAGGGAAAAAACCACGGGCCAAGAGGAGCAACTGATATTACAATAGTAAGGAATTTTACACTGTGTAGTCACGAATACAACACTCAATGTGACTACTACACACTCAAAAGGAACAACACTCTTTTGGTTTCCGTCTTACTAAAATATCGCTCACACTCTATTTTTCTTCACAGACTATTTTCTTATATAGTCTATGGAATACCTCACTTTGCTCTCAAAATGGTTTTTCTCTCAAACTTGGTGTGTTCTACAAATGAGCAAGAATGCTCTATTTATAGAAAGATAAAACCATGCTTATGTCACTAATGACATATGCAAACATAGCAAACTCAAGAATGGTTGCAAATCTTATCAATTTGCCAACTACCAAATCTTTTCTTTTCAACTCCAATTACTATTCCTTTTTAACAATTGCTTGTACCAATTGAATAGCTAAAGTTGACTAAAACAATGGGATGGATTCAACAAATCTCCCCCTCCAGTCCCATTTACTAGAAGAAGGTACCTTCAACTTCTTTAGAGAGAGTTCATACCCACAAGTTCTTTGCATAACTCGAACTTATCTTTCAGTATCATCTTGGTCAGCATATCTGCAGGATTTTCACTTGTGTGAATCTTTTTGACGTGAAATGATTCATTCTCCACTTTCTCACTAATCCAATGATATCTGACGTCAATGTGTTTTGTTCTTGCATGGTACATGGAGTTCTTGCTCAAGTATATTGCACTCTAGCTGTCAGAATAGACAATATACTCCATCTAATTCAAACCAAGCTCTTGAAGAAATCGCTTTAGCCATATCATCTCCTTGCCGGCTTCAGTAGCCGCAATATACTCAGCTTCAGTTATAGATAGTGCAACACACTTCTGCAACTTTGACTGCCATGATATAGCTCCCCCTGAAAAAGTAAACAAATATCCAGTAGTGGATTTTCTGTTATCAAGGTCACCTGCCATATCAGAATCTGTATAGCCTTTCAAGATTGGATTTGATGCTCCAAAACACAAGCATTCATCTGAGCTTCCTCTAAGATACCTGAGTATCCATTTCACAGCTTCCCAATGCTCTTTTCCCAGATTTTCGAGAAATTTACTGACAACACCAACTGCGTGAGCAATATCAGGTCTAGTGCACACCATTGCATACATTAGACTTCCGACGACAGAGGAATATGGAACTTTGGCCATGTTCTCTTTTTCCTCCCTAGTTGTAGGACACATCATCTTGCTCAACTTCATATGACCAGTAAGGGGTATACTAACAGGCTTAGCATTCTTCATATTTAAGCGCTCCAGTACGCGTTCAATGTACTTCTTCTGGGACAAATAAATCTTCCTTTTATCTCTAAGACGAGTAATTTTCATGCCCAAAATTTGCTTGGCATGACCCAAGTCTTTCATAAAAAAAGACTTACACAACTCTTTTTTAGCTCATCAATCTTGGAAGTATTCTTGCCCACAATCAACATATCATCCACATACAACAAAAGGATGATAAAATCATTGTCAGAAAATTTTTGTACAAATACGCAATGATCTGAAGAAGTCTTCTTATAGCCTTGCTCCCCCATAACAGATTCAAACTTTTTGTACCACTGTCTGGGAGCTTGTTTGAGGCCATAGAGACTCTTTTTGAGTTTGCATACAAAATTTTCTTTACCATCTACTTTGAAGCCCTCAGGTTGTTCCATATAAATTTCTTCTTCTAGGTCACCGTGAAGGAAAGCCGTCTTCACATCCATCTGCTCAATCTCTAAATTAAGACTAGAAGCCAAACCTAGAACTGTGTGAATCGAGGACATTTTCACAACCGGAGAAAATATTTCATCAAAGTCAATACCTTTCCTTTGACCGAATCCCTTAACAACCAATCTAGCTTTGTACCTGGGCTTCAAGTTATGTTCTTCAACTTTAACTTTGAACACCCACTTGTTCTTCAAAGCTCTCATGCCCTTGGGTAATTTTACCAACTCATAAGTGTGGTTCTCATGCAAAGACTTCATCTCGTCTTGCATGGCTTCAATCCATTGATTCTTGTGCTCATCTTCCATGGCCTCCTCATAACATTCAGGTTCTCCCCCGTCAGTGAGTAACACATACTCATTGGGTGAATAACGGGAGGAAGGAAACCGCTGTCTTGTGGACCTCCGAAGCGGAATATTTGATTCGTCCACAACTTCATGAGCAACAGGATCATCAATAACAATATCATTGTTATTATCAACATCAACATGTTGATTCGATACATGATTCTGGGCGTCACCATGATTATCAAACCCAACAACATCATGCACACTTGTGTGAGGAACTTCATCATGATGAACTATACCATCAAAACTTGAAGATTCTACCTTCTCCGCTTTGTCAATATCTTCAATTGTTTGATTCTCCATGAAAATAATATCACGGCTTCTCACAAGTTTCTTTTCAATTGGATCATATAGCCTGTAACCAAATTCATCTAGGCCATATCCAATGAAGATGCATTGCCTTGTCTTGGCATCTAATTTTGACCTCTCATCTTTCGGCACATGTACAAAAGCTTTGCAACCAAATACTCTCAAATGGTCATAGAAACATCCTTTCCATTCCAAACACTATTTGGCACATCACTTTGCAAAGCAACAGCAGGAGATAGATTAATAACATGTGCAGCAGTCAATAAAGCCTCACCCCAAATGAGTTCGGCAACTTTGCTTCAGAAAGTAAACATCTAACTCTTTCCATCAAGGTCTTGTTCATCCTCTCAGCCAAACCATTAAGCTGAGGAGTCTTGGGAGGAGTCTTCTGGTGTCTAATACCTTGATGCTTGCAGTATTCGTCAAATGGTCCACAATATTCACCACCATTATCAGTACGAATACATTTCAATTTCTTTCCAGTTTCTCTTTCAACTGAAGCCTGAAATTGCTTAAAGACACCTAACACTTGGTCTTTAGTCTTCAAGACATAGACCCAAAGTTTTCAAGTAAAGTGCACCACCCAATGTCTTTGTCTTCATTAGACCACATAAATCAGAGTGCACTAACTCAAGCAACTCTGTCTTTCTCGAAGGAGGGTAGGACTTAAAGGAAACTCTATTTTGTTTACTGTACCCAAGCAAAGGTTTCACATTTTTCTAATTTAGCACTTTGGAAATTTGACAATAATTTCTTCTTGGCTAGAACATTAAGTCCTTTCTCGCTAATGTGGCTAAGCCTCTTGTGTCATAATGTTGAAAAGCTATCGCTCTCAACTGCATTCACCATATCAACACAAGCAGAGGCCGTAGTCCAGTATAGACCACGACGTTTGTTACCACGAGCCACAACCAAGGAACCTTTAATGAGCTTCCATTTTCCATCACCGTTGGTACTAATATATCCTTCATCATCTAAAACACCAACAGAAATTAGGTGCAGGCGAACATCAGGAGCATGTTTCACATTGTTCAAAACTAGTTTAGTTCCAATACTAGTTTCCAACAAAGTGTACCAATACCAACCACCCTAGAAACAGTCTCATTACCCATACTCAAGGTTCCAAAATCACCAGGAGTGTAGGAAGAGAAAAAATCCATCCTTGATGTCACATGAGATGCGGCACCAGTGTCCACAACCCAGCTTGACTCATCACAAGCAATATTTATCATGTTTGCATCAAGAACGGTAACAAGATATTCGGTGGTAACGGTGGCTAGGCAATTTTCATTGCCATCTTGTTTAGTTTCCTCTTTGTTATTATTCTCCCTCTTCAACTTCCTACAGAACTTCTTTGTGTGCCCTTTCATGCCACAATGATAGCACTCAATATCCTTAAGTCTGCCTTTGGATTTGCTCCTATTTTGTTCTCCATGCTGAGAACCACAAGTTTTATTTCTCCCCCTAGGGCCAGTTATCAGGATATCTGACGAAGAGGAACCTTGAGTTTTTCTTCTCATCTCGTTCAAGACACTACTCTTGGAGGAATCCATAGAGATCACACCATCCAGAGCAGAATTTGACAATGACGTTCTAAATGTTTCCCATGAATCTGGTAGGGAACCAAGTAGAAGCAAGCCTTGAATTTCTTCATCAAATTTGATGCCCATAGCAGATAATTGGTTCATAATCCCCTGAAAATTATTCAGATGGTCTGTCATTGGAGAAATATCATGATACTTCAAACTCAACATCTGCTTTATTAAGAACATTTTGTTGTTGCCAGTCTTTCGAGCATACAAACTTTCAAGATGCTCCCATAGGGTTCGAGCATGTGTTTCCCCAGAAATATAGTTCAACACATTATCGTCGATCCATTGCCTAATGGATCCACAAACCTGTCTATGCAACAGATTCCACTCTTCATCTGTTATATTATCAGGTTTTACAGTGGTAAATACTGGTTTATAAAAATTCTTGACATAAAGCAGATCTTCCATTTCCCCCCTTCCAAATGGCATAATTAACACCATTCAAAGTAACCATTTTACTTGTGTTGGCTTCCATTGTTTTCCCCAAAAAATATAGTTAACGCAAATCAAAGTAAATCTTTTCTGATGTGGAAGTTCAGACTGTGCTGCAACCACAGAGCATACTCAGATAAAACCTTGGCTCTGATACTAGTTTGTTAGGAAAACGCGGACAAGCACAAAAGTATATATGGTAAAAGTAATGGAAATAAAATGAGAAAATAATGACACCAAAATTTTTACGTGGAAACCCTTCTGAATAAGGGAAAAAACCACGGGCCAAGAGGAGCAACTGATATTACTATAGTAAGGAATTTTACACTGTGTAGTCACGAATACAACAGTCAATGTGACTACTACACACTCAAAAGGAACAACACTCTTTTGGTTTCCGTCTTAAAATATCGCTCACACTCTATTTTTCTTCACAGACTATTTTCTTATATAGTCTGTGGAATACCTCAATTTGCTCTCAAAATGGTTTTTCTCTCAAACTTGGTGTATTCTACAAATGAGCAAGAATGCTCTATTTATAGAAAGATAAAATCATGCTTATGTCACTAATGACATATGTAAACATAGCAAAGTCAAGAATGGTTGCAAATCTTACCAATTTGCCAACTACCAAATCTTTTCTTTTCAACTCCAATTACTATTCCTTTTTAACAATTGCTTGTACCAATTGAATAGCTAAAGTTGACTAAAACAATGGGATGGATTCAACAGAAACCACCATATTAGGAAGCTCTTCTTAATTTCTTTTATTCCTGTAGGACAGGCAACCCCTCAGGGATTCTAGATCCAATTCAAGCTCCCACTAAGAGTAGGAAGAAGACTTAATTAGATTTCAAGGTTTCATGTGTTTTTCATTTTGTATTCCAAACATACTTAGAACAAAAACAATTAATATCTTTGTAAGAAAACAAAGTTTAAGAACATTTTTCCAACTAGAAAATTAAAACTAGTAGCGAAACTAGAATCAGAAACAGATTAAAAAAATGAAATATTTTTGTTAAAGAAGAATTGTTGTTAATATGTGTCTAAAGAATCTTACTGATTCCAACAAACTTTGCAGAAGTTATCAAGTTTAATGAACCAGTGAAGAACAAAAGAATAGAAGAACTGAAATTAATTCACAAATCTAAAGTTTGTAAAACACGTACAAGAATCTGGAAAATTTTTAATAGGAAAAAGATCAAGTCCACTGAATTCATAGTGTCCCCTTAAGGAAATTATTCCCCTCTAGTATCCGAGGTTTGTTTTGGAATATGACCTCCCAGGGTAAAATGATCTCAATCACCAGAGTATAGATACCAAAAACTCCGGTGTCAGCAAACCACTGAAGGGCAGTAAAGTACACTTAGAATACTAGATTTAGTAGTTGAAGAAGAAGTCCATAAGTTCTATTTAAAATGAGAGGAAATCCTTCAATTTATAGAAAACAAAGGATAGTGCGAAAAGGTTCTTATTGTGCCTTACCGGAAAGGTCACAAACCTTTGGAAAAGTCACAATCTTTCAGAAAGGTCGTCACCTTTTGATAAAAGTCACAACTTTCCATAAAAGTCATAACTTTTCATAAAAGTCGCAAATTTTCATAAAAGTCACAACTTTTCATAAAAGTCGCAACATTTTATAAAAGTCACAACTCTTCATAAAAATCGCAACTCTTCATTTTTCATTCACACCTTTTTAAAATCCAACATCATGAGTATGAGATTAGTTCCTGCTCAACTCTCATAACTCACTCGCGCCCCAATTTCTAAAATTTCCTTTGCCTGGGCACCTCCATCGAGATCTGCCAAGGATCACACATTTGGATCAATTGAAAATGAAAATAACAAACAGATTAAGTTTTTGCAACACTGAAGAGAACAGTGGGAAATATAAAATGCTAAATGGAAGGTGCAGGTGGAAGTGGGTCTATTTGTTTTCTGTGGCTATTGCAATTTCACAGTGATATTCTTTAAATTTATTCCTAATCAAAACAGCAAAAAGAGTGGATGATATCAAAAGAGGTGATACCCCTAGGTAGTGAAGCTTTGACTGTTAAAGCTATAAATTACAGCTTTAAAAATAATGATGGAGGAAAAATATGACAAAAACTAAAAGGAAGATCGAATCAACAACTATTTTTTGAAGCAAAGACTATGGTGCTGGTGTGAGTTGGTTTATATATTGATGATTCCTAACAAGTGAAATATGGAAAGAAAAGAGCAAGTAGAAAAAATTAAGGACAGAGAAAAATAAAATTATCAGAAATGTTGTGCTTGTTGCTTTCCATTAAGTACACGGTTTCCCGGTAGCTATAAAGAAAAGAGACTTTAGAATGCATAATAATAAATTATAAAAAGATTTTATTAATACAGACAAATCAAAAATCATTGAAAAGAAACTAGCAGAACAATTAACAAGGAGAACATAGTGCTCTAGGAGTAATGATAGGGATCAAGGAAAACCTGGATATTTTCTTTCAGCAGGACTGCATATGCCAAAATGGCTTCTTTGTACTGCAAGAAGGGAAGAATGCAAGAATCAAGTGCCTATATATTTCCTCAGGAAACCAATTACATTCAATAGTGTAGACAAAACGGATACAAGTGTTGGAGGCTTCTGTTACCTGCTGTTGTTCAGAAGCATCCAGGAGAAAGTAAACAGAACCAAAGCCACTTGCTATTGTTTTCTCATTAAGTGTCCTGTTGACCAGAATCTAAATGTAGCTTAAAAAAATGAGTAGGCATAAAAAATTTCGAACTTCATAAAAAGAAATGGAGAATGGAGGTAATGGACTCACTTGATATCTATCCCATGTTTGCTTGTAACCCAAGACCACACGGCTCACATATATCACAAGAGCACTGACTGCAACCACATCTAAAAGTATTGCGGATCTGTAATCAGATCATCAAGTTACTTTACGCAATTGAAGCACATATAGTAATCAGACTAGTTGTGCTTACAATAATTTTAGTATCGAAGAAAAACAATTACACCAAAGAAGAAAATCAATTACACCAAGTTTGATTGACCCACAAGTTTGAGAATCTTGAAATGTCAAAATCGTGTGCACAGTGACCTATAATTCGAAGACTATACCAAAACCAAATTGAGGTACCAATAGAATATACTAGAGAAAAAAAAAAGATAAGCTTCAAATAAGCATGTTGGATATGATTTTATTAAGGACAACTTTCACATATAGCAAACAAAAAATTTATATTTATATGCTATAGCAAAGTTTCATAATTGCGCTACATAGCAAACATAAAACTGTATAATTCGCTATACATATACAATTGTTTAATTCATTGGCTTAAATTGTATAATTCGATGGCCTAAATTGTATAATTCACTGGCCTATTTCGCTGCAATTGTATAATTTGCTTTGCATACAGTTGAATCAAATTAAAATGTATGTATAGTGCATGATTATAAGTGTATAGCAAGAAGATATATGTTTTTCTCTCGCTTTAATACAAAAACAAAAACACAATATATACACTTCTGTTGTATAAAGCTAGAGAAAATTGTATTTCACTGCAATTGTATAATTCGCAATTGTATAATTCGTTGGCCTTTTTCTCTGCAATATTTGAAGTAAAATGTTTGTAAATTGTATAATTAAGTGTATAACACGAAGATATATATTTTTGCATGTATATATATAATTTTCTCTCGCTTTATACAAAACAGAAACAGAATTATACACTTCTGTGTATGAAGCGAGAGAGGCGAGCGAGAAAGGAGACTGGCGAGCGAGATTTTTGGGAGAGAGACGCTGGCAAATTTTAGCTAGCGTTTGCTATGGAGCACAATTAAATCAAACCCTAGCTATTCCATTTATTTTAGGTTATTAGTTTGCTATTATATATAATTTTCCCTTTTATTAATGTACAAAAATATTCAGAACAATAAATTTGTCAAGAACACTTATTGTAAGAATCTTGAAGAGGAAAAGAGGAGTTGGATGATAGCAGTGCCTTAAAAATGCTGTTAGTCTCTCTTTATAAAAGAGTTTTGAGCCTGTTCGGGAGATTAAAGAAAAGATGATGTCCTAAGAAGACACTGCAGTATTTGACAACTACACCATGGATTGAAGAAAAGATGATGTCCTAAGAAGACACTGCAGTATTTGACAACTACACCATGGATTGAAAACTGTCTAGAGATCATGAAAAAGTTGACCAATCATACAGTGAAATCATGTTTTCGAACTTGTAGTTTATGAAGTATGCCAGAAGTCCAAGAACCGAGGCAATGTCCAGGCGTACCTACAAACAAAAGTGAAGTACTTCTTCAGGATAAGCAGCGAATTATTAAAAAAAAATCTGCATTAAAAACACCAGCTACCTCCACAAAAAAATTGTAACAATTAGTATTAGGAGTGAGCATTCTCAGTCCAGTGACTAAAGGAAAATACTTATATCTTCTTCAAACACAAATAGGTCGAGCTAGAAAGGGCTATGACAATTGCATTCGTTCCACAAGTAGTTTGTGATCTAAATGATATAGACTTTTAAGGTAAACTTCTACTATTTGACCTCTCAAATTCCCAAAATTGAAGACATAATTAAGCAAATAAAAGTAATGACTTTTTCAAGTTTTTTGATGAGATGGACAATTTAACTAAGGTATTGGAGTATACAGAAGTTCTGGCTTTAAATCTCACCACCATCCTCTATCAAAGAATATTTTCACATGCTTGACCCATGAAAAAAATCGGACCTGTATGCCTGAATGTGTGTATAATGCAATGCACGCATGGGATAAATTAACCATCAAAAAATTAGAAAGTTCTATGGCCTCGGTCATGAGAAAGAAAAAGACGTCAGTAAGCAGGTATAGGGGGTTTACTACTTATGCTGAGAATTTTCTACTAAGAACTCCGCCTTAAGTTTTGTATGATATGCCTTTCTTATATCTGATTTATTGATTACATTAAGAACTATTGTTCTTCGAATGTGCTTAGTGCCTTAGTCTTCCATTTATTTATCCAACTAAGTAATTTGCCCGCGTTTCGCGCGGTTATAAACTATAATTGCATTGAATTTACAATTATTTTTTATTAATATCAATACATTAAAAATTATGGGAAAATAGGTTCTTAAAAAAATATTAGCAATTTTCCAACATGAATTTGATTATTTGTCATTATCACATAATTGAAGAATATAATGAATGAATTATTCATAAAATAATAAATCTTTGGTTCCTTAAAATCTACATTAAAAGGAAAAGAAAAAGAAAATAAAAATATGTATATACAAAGACATTTCGTAATATAAAGAAACAATTAAGTTGGATAGATTATAAGTGAGATATTTCATATCTATTTAAAAATCGACAATATGTAAGCTTATATATAGTACTTTTTAGTTATAAGATTTAATATAGAATATCAAAACATAAATTCTTGAAACTATATATAATAATTATTTTCTGCACAATGAATATACATACTATATGTGTATATGTTCAATATAACTGGAGATAATAACTTTGCAAAAACATAAAAACAGAGTTTACTTTTTAGTTATAAGATTTAATATAGAATATCAAAACATAAATTCTTGAAACTATATATAATAATTATTTTCTGCACAATGAATATACATACTATATGTGTATATGTTCAATATAACTGGAGATAATAACTTTGCAAAAATATAAAACAGAGTTTAAAACGTGTACTCAAAAATAAATATTAATATCATAAGCATAAATTAATGAGTGGAAAAAATCATACCGGAATATGTAAAAACAGAATGATACAGAATGAAAAAAATTGAGTCTACTGAATGCACAATTTCCCTTTTAAGAAAACAATTCCCCTCCAATACCAGAAATTTAAGGAATTACATCCTCTCATGATGGAACGATAAGCTGGCTCCTATCAGAAGCAACTATCACATTATATGAGGATGCAGATCCTGAGAATAAGGTTTTCTAGCAAAAGATACACAAAAGTATTTAAATGTTTTCTTTGACTGTTTACTCAAAGTCTCGACTAAGATCAGCTTTAAAGGCATAAGTACTCCTAAGGTGCAGCATTCCATTGCTACTGCTAGAGATCAGGGTATTCAAACGCAGAGTAACAAAGGATATGCAACAGTTGCAATGAAATATTTCAAGCACTACAGTCAGATGTAATATTCTAACCATGACAAACGAAATATAATCTTCATGATGGAAGGATTTGGGAGTAAATCCAGGCAAAAAATTTACAGTTTTAAGAAGGGGAAATGGAGAGAAAAAGAATGAATTGCAGTTGGATAAGTGGTATGAAAGAATTGCTCTTATAATCAATACTAGTTCTCGGAACGTGCATCGCACGTTTGTCCCCTAATTGATATTAGAAAACTTTAATTTATATAGCTAAGTTCAAATCTAAGTCCTTTCATATGTAAGTTTAACAAAAGAATATAACTCTGCACAAAATATAACATGAAAATATTGTGTTAGATGTTGGAGGTTTGATATATTAATACTTCATGAAAAATAAATATTTTATTTTATTGGAGGAATTAATATATTTTAATAACTAAACACAAAAGTTTTAATAATGCAAAAAGAAATTGTCTATAAAAAAAGATACGTATAAATAAAAATATTACAAAATGTTTTGGCGGTATACCATCAAATTTATAGGAAAAATTACAATTTCAAACAAAAAAAAGTAAATAAAGACATGACGTCCATGATAAAAGACATCACATTAAAATATATAGACAAAAATATTTTCATACTAATTGAATTACATTTTGTTAAAAGTAGACTTACTCTAGACAAAACATGACTTACTCTAGACGAAACATATCATATGTATAAAAAAACTATAATCATATAATAATAATAAATAAGACAAACAAAAAAGAAGGCATGAATATGTTCAGAATAAAGATAAACTCTCTCTCTCTCTCTCTCTCTCTCTCTATATATATATATATATATATATATATATATATATATATATATATATATATATAGATAGATAGATAGATATAATGAATTCTAAAACAATATTATTCACTGTGTCATTTAGTCATTTTTTATAGTACATTATTTTTTATATTATTTTTACTTTTGCACTTATTTTTGTAACGACCTGTTTAGTCGTTTTGAGCAGCAGATTTTATTTCTGGAAAAACTGGCTGGGACGACGAATGTCACGACGGACCGTCGTGGTCACGACGGCCCGACGAGGAGGTTTCGTTCCATGACACTTAGAATTCTTAAATTGGGTACTGAAAATCGACTCTCTGAACTTCAGGACGGAGGTGCAGGACGGACCGTCACTGGTGTGACGGGCCGTCACTGGTGTGACGGGCCGTCACAGTTCACCTGGATTTTGGGAGGCTGCGACGACCACCGTGACGGACCGTCGCGAGCACGACTGACCCGTCACAGGTTGCACAAATCCCAGGCGGAATGGGATTCCTCTACACGTTTAAGGGTCGTTTTGGACTATTCTTTCCTTAATTATAAGGATTGAGGGTTAATATTAATAAATCTAATTACTTGGGGGTTAAAATAGGTAACCTTAAGTTAATTAGTGGGTCATTATTACCATCTTTCATTCTTAATTATATATGAATTAGGGTAAAAGAAAGAGGGTTGGAATAAGAAAAAGAAAAGAACAGAAAGAAGGAGAAACGAACGAGTAGAGAGAGAGAAACGAAGAGGATAGCAAAGATTTTGAGAAGATAGCTTGTTGATTCAATTCTTCGGTGGAGGTAGGTTATGGTTATTTTACGATATTCGTAGTGAACTCTTAATAGTGAATGATATGTATTGGTGGTATTGTAAACCTGTCTATATGCTTAAATGTATGCTTGTATGAATATGATTATGTGATTTTGATGAAATACGCATGATGAAAGCCATTGAATCCCAAATCTTGAAAGAAACTTTAATCTACTTATTAATGATAATGCCTTGGTATAAAAGAAGGCTTGATGAATTAAAGTAATGGGATTGATGATGCCTTGGTATACCGAAGGCTTGATGAACGAATATAATGAGATTAGTGGATCGGAGTGTCACGTTCCGACACATAGTATTTAGTGGGACGGGTGTCACGAACCGACACGTAGAATTAGGGGATCGGAGTGTCACGTACCGATGCATATAGGAGATCGGAGTGTCACGTTCCGACACATGTAGGGGATCGGAGTGTCACGTACCGACACAAGAGGAAGAAAGATAATGAATCTTGAAAGATGAGAATATACTCAACATAATGAACTTAATTCCCAAATGAGCATGGTATTGAGGCTTGCGCCCTCATGGATGAACTTAATGGTACTCATTGATGATTATAGTACTTGTTATTGTTACATGTTGAGTTTATAGTTGATTTATGATATTAACTGATATATACTGTTTTCTATTTTGAGTTGGCCGATGATATCTACTCAGTACTTGTGGTTGTACTGACCCCCTACTTTTATGTTTTCTTCTTTGTTATTTGTGGAATGCAGCAAACGTTCCGTCAACTTCAACTCAACAGTAAATCAAGCCAGTCTTCGTCACACCGGATCTTCAGGGTGAGCTAACGTTTCTAGCTTGGACTGGGTCTTCTTCTTCAAGTCTTGATGCCTTGAACTTCCGGCATGGACTAGCTTTCTATTTGTTTTAGCTTCTTAGACATTCCTAGTTTAGTAATTTGAGATAGATGTTCTTGTGATGATGACTTCCAGGTTTTGGGGATGATAATAATAGTTTTGAATTGTTTTTATTAACGAGTTTAAGTCTTCCGCATTACTTCTGTTGATATACGTTGAAATGAATAGGGGTTAAATTGGTTGGTTCGCTCACATAGGAGGGTAGATGTGGGTGCCAGTCGCGGCCCCGATTTGGGTCGTGACAAACTTTGTATCAGAGCATTAGGTTCGTTGGTCTCATCACACAAGAACAGGTCTAGTAGAGTCTTAAGGAACGGTAGGGGGACGCCTTTACTTATCCTTGAGAGGCTATAAGACTTTAGGAAAATTTCACTCTTTCATTCTTTCTTTCGTGCTACTACTTGAGTCCAATTGGTATCTAGGCGATACGAATTGGTATCTGACCATCTTCACTCTATTTCACAGATGGTTAGAACTAGAGCAACGACCGCACCAGCAGCAACAACGGCACAACAAGAAACATCTGAGCCAGCCACTGGGGCTGTGGCTCGAGGAAGAACGGTGACAAGAGGCCGTGGGAGGACGTCCTCTAGAGGAAGAGGACGAGCACCTAGCCCATCTGATGCTAGGGCAGTGACTCCTCCACCGACTGAGGGAGTGGTACGAGAAGGGGAGGATGGGGAGAATGAACAAGAGCAGAATGAGGAATTGCCACCCCAACCTACCCCAGAGATGATCAATCAGGTTCTCGCTTATCTTAGCGGGTTATCTGATCACGCGGTCGAGCACCTCCAATGGTTTACGCACCAACACCTCCGGTTTGAGAGGTGCGACATGCGGCTACTATGGCTCCCGCATGGATGCCTCATTGGAGATAGGCACATTTCCACGTCGACCATCGGACCGATAATGACAAACGATCAGCACGAACTTTTCAGTAAGTTCTTGAAATTGAAACCTCCAGTCTTCAAGGGTGCAGAATCTGAAGATGCTTATGATTTCGTGGTTTATTGTCATGATCTACTACACAAGATGAGGATAGTAGAACGGTTTGGCGTTGAGTTCGTAAGCTATCAGTTTCAAGGGAACGCCAAAATGTGGTGGCGATCACATGTCGAGTGTCAACCGACAGAGGCCACACCCATGACTTGGGCATCCTTCTCTACTCTGTTTATGGAGAAGTACATCCCAAGGACGTTGAGAGATAGAAAAAGGGATGAGTTCTTGAGTCTTGAGCAAGGTAGGATGACGGTTAACGCATATGAGGCTAAGTTTCGTGCTTTATCAAGGTATGCCACTCAACTCGCTTTGATCCACAAGAGCGGATTCGCCGGTTTGTGAAGGGGTTGAGATCAGAGTTGCGGATTTCGGCCTTACAGGTAGCGGCTACAGCAACATCCTTCCAAGAGGTGGTAGACTTTGTGATAGAAGTGGAAGGAGTGAAGCCAGATGACTTCACCACGACATCGACATCAAAAAGGTTTCGAAGGGGAGGTGAGTTTAATGGTTCTTACTCTAGAGGACGAGCTCGGAGGTTACTCAAGTCGACCAATTCGGTCTTCACTACAATGTAGTTGGGGTCCACCTCAGAACGGTCAACACTACTCCGAGAGACCTATGCCTGACTCCAGAGAGTGTTATGGATGTGGGGAGGTCGGACATGTTAGGAGGAATTGTCCAAAACAGAGTTACAGACCCCCAATAGCGAGAGGTAGAGGTGGTCTTGGTAGAGGCCGCTTTTCTGGAGGACGTGGTGGTCGAGGTAATGGTGGTCACCACAACGGCAGAGGAGATGGGCAAATTGGAACCACTACTACGCAACATGGTAGGGGCAATGGACAGACGGGTGATAGGGCCCATTGTTACGCTTTCCCTGGGAGATCTGAAGCGGAGGCGTCTGATGATGTCATCACAGGTAACCTTTTGATTTGTGATTGCATGGCTTCCGTATTGTTTGATCCTGGATCCACATTTTCTTATGTATCTTCCTCATTTGCTAATGGTCTAAATTTACATTGTGAATTACTTGACATGCCTATTCGTGTTTCTACTCCGGTGGGTGAGTGCGTGGTAGTTGAAAAGGTATATAGGTCTGTTTGGTGAACTTTGTGGGAGCAACACTTATGTAGATTTGGTTATTTTAGAAATGGGTGACTTTGATGTAATTCTGGGTATGACTTGGCTTTCTCTGAATTTTGCGATTTTGGATTGTAACGCTAAAGCGTGGACGTTAGCCAAGCACAGAGGCAGATCCGTTAGTGTGGGAGGGTGACTACACTTCCAATCCGGTGCGTATCATATCCTTTCTTCGTGCTAAGAAAATGGTTAGTAAAGGGTGTTTAGCTTTCTTGGCACATCTCAAGAATGACACTACTCAAGTACCCTCAATTGAGTCGGTTTCGGTAGTCCGTGAGTTTTTGGATGTGTTCCCTGCAGATCTTCATGGTATGCCACGGATAGGGATCTTGACTTCTGCATTGATCTTGAACCAGGCACTCGCCCCATTTCTATACCCCCTTATAGAATGGCTCCCGCAGAGTTAAGAGAGTTAAAGGCACAACTTCAAGAGTTGTTGAGCAAAGGCTTTATTAGACCAAGTGCATCTCCTTGGGGTGCTCCGGTTTTGTTTGTAAAGAAGAAGGATGGGAGTTTTCGGATGTGCATAGACTACCGGCAGTTGAACAAGGTAACTATCAAGAACAAGTATCCTCTTCCTCGAATTGATGACTTGTTCGATCAATTACAAGGTGCTTGTGTCTTCTCTAAGATTGACTTGAGATCCGGTTATCATCAATTGAAAATACGGGCAACGGATGTACCAAAGACTACTTTTCAAACTAGGTATGGACATTATGAATTTGTGGTGATGTCCTTTGGTCTTACGAATGCCCCTGCTGCGTTCATGAGTTTGATGAATGGGATTTTTAAGCCATATTTGGATCTCTTCGTGATTGTATTTATTGATGATATATTGGTATACTCAAAGAGCAAGAAGGAACATGAAGAGCATTTGAGAATGGTATTGGAAACGTTGAGGGAGAAAAAGCTTTATGCCAAGTTCTCTAAGTGTGAGTTTTGGCTAGATGCAGTGTCCTTCTTGGGGCATGTGGTTTCGAAGGATGGGGTAATGGTAGATCCTTCTAAGATTGAGACAGTGAAGAATTGGGTAAGACCCACTAATGTGTCAGAGATAAGAAGCTTTGTTGGGTTAGCTAGCTACTACCGCCGATTTGTCAAGGGATTCTCTTCTATTGCTTCCCAATTGACGAACTTGACTAAGCAGAATGTTCCATTTGTATGGTCAGATGAATGTGAGGAAAGCTTTCAGAAGCTTAAGACTTTGTTGACTACTGCACCTATCCTCACCTTGCCGGTAGAGGGTAAGAACTTTATTGTTTATTGTGATGCATCCTATTCGGGTTTGGGTGCAGTGCTAATGCAAGAGAAGAACGTGATTGCTTATGCTTCAAGACAATTAAAAGTGCATGAACGTAACTATCCAACTCATGACTTGGAATTGGCCGCGGTAGTGTTTGAATTAAAGCAATGGAGGCACTATTTATATGGGGTTAAGTGTGAGGTCTACACGGATCATCGTAGCCTTCAGTATGTCTTTACTCAGAAAGATTTGAACTTGAGACAGAGGAGATGGATGGAACTACTAAAGGACTACGACATCACTATTTTGTATCATCCGGGGAAGGCGAATGTTGTGGCAGATGCTTTGAGTAGAAAGGCGGGAAGCATGGGAAGTCTAGCTCATTTGCAAGCTTCTAGACGCCCATTGGCTAGAGAGGTTCAGACTCTGGCTAACGACTTGATGAGGTTAGAAATAAATGAGAAGGGAGGATTGTTGGCTGGTGTGGAGTCGAGATCTTCTTTTCTCGACAAGATTAAGGGAAAACAGTTTGATGATGAGAAACTAAGGCGAATCCAAGATAAAGTATTGCGAGGAGAGGCCAAAGAAGCGACAATCGATGAAGAAGGTGTTTTGAGAATCAAGGGAAGGGTATGTGTACCCCGAGTTGATGATTTGATCAACACTATTCTGGCAGAGGCTCATAGTTCAAGGTATTCGATACATCCGGGTGCGACCAAGATGTACCGTGACCTCAAGCAACACTTTTGGTGGAGTAGAATGAAGCGTGATATTGTTGACTTTATTGCTAAATGTCCAAACTGTCAACAAGTAAAGTATGAACACCAAAGGCCCGGAGGAACACTTCAGAGAATGCCCATTCCTGAATGGAAGTGGGAGAGAATTGCAATGGATTTTGTGGTTGGTCTTCCAAAGACATTGGGTAAGTATGACTCCATTTGGGTGGTCGTTGATAGGTTAACTAAGTCTGCTCATTTTATCCCGGTCAAGGTGACTTACAATGCAGAGAAGTTAGCCAAGATCTATATCTCAGAAATCGTTCGATTGCATGGGGTTCCACTATCCATCATATCAGATAGAGGTACGCAGTTTACTTCTAAGTTTTGGAAAACATTGCATGCGGAATTGGGTACTAGGTTGGACCTTAGTCCTGCGTTCCATCCTCAGACCGATGGTCAGTCTGAACGAACGATTCAAGTGTTGGAGGATATGCTTGGCGATGCGTGATAGAGTTTGGTGGCCATTGGGATAGCTTCTTACCTTTGGCAGAGTTTTCATACAACAATAGCTATCACTCAAGCATTGATATGGCCCCATTTGAAGCATTGTATGGGAGGAGATGTAGATCTCCCATTGGTTGGTTTGATGCATTCGAGGTTAGACCTTGGGGTACTGATCTCTTGAGGGATTCGTTAGATAAGGTGAAGGGCATTCAAGAAAAGCTTCTAGCGGCGCAAAGTAGACAAAAAGAATATGCAGATCGAAAGGTTAGAGAGTTAGAGTTCATGGAGGGTGAACAAGTCTTGTTGAAAGTTTCACCAATGAAAGGGGTGATGCGGTTTGGTAAAAGGGGTAAGCTAAGTCCGAGGTACATTGGGCCATTTGAGGTACTAAAGCGAGTAGGGGAGGTGGCTTATGAATTAGCCTTACCTCCAGGGCTGTCCGGAGTACATCCGGTATTTCATGTATCCATGTTGAAAAGATACCATGGAGATGGAAACTACATCATCCGTTGGGATTCAGTTTTGTTTGATGAGAACTTGACTTATGAAGAGGAACCGGTTGCTATCTTAGATAGAGAAGTTCGCAAGTTGAGGTCAAGAGAGATTGCATCCATCAAGGTGCAATGGAAGAATCGACCGGTTGAAGAAGCCACTTGGGAAAAGGAGGCAGATATGCAAGAAAGATACCCACATCTGTTCAAAGATTCAGGTACTCCTTCTCGCCCTTGTTTTTCTTCTTTTGATCGTTCGGGGACGAACGATGGGTAAATTGGTATCTATTGTAACGACCTGTTTAGTCGTTTTGAGCAACAGATTTTATTTCTGGAAAAACTGGCTGGGACGACGAATGTCACGACGGACCGTCGTGGTCACGACGGCCCGACGAGGAGGTTTCGTTCCATGACACTTAGAATTCTTAAATTGGGTACTGAAAATCGACTCTCTGAACTTCAGGACGGAGGTGCAGGACGGACCGTCACTGGTGTGACGGGCCGTCACAGTTCACCTGGATTTTGGGAGGCTGCGACGACCACCGTGACGGACCGTGCAGGCACGACGGCCCGTCACAGGTTGCACAAATCCCAGGCGGAATGGGATTCCTCTACACGTTTAAGGGTCGTTTTGGACTATTCTTTCCTTAATTATAAGGATTGAGGGTTAATATTAATAAATCTAATTACTTGGGGGTTAAAATAGGTAACCTTAAGTTAATTAGTGGGTCATTATTACCATCTTTCATTCTTAATTATATATGAATTAGGGTAAAAGAAAGAGGGTTGGAATAAGAAAAATAAAAGAACAGAAAGAAGGAGAAACGAACGAGTAGAGAGAGAGAAACGAAGAGGATAGCAAGGATTTTGAGAAGATAGCTTGTTGATTCAATTCTTCGGTGGAGGTAGGTTATGGTTATTTTACGATATTCGTAGTGAACTCTTAATAGTGAATGATATGTATTGGTGGTATTTTAAACCTGTCTATATGCTTAAATGTATGCTTGTATGAATATGATTATGTGATTTTGATGAAATACGCATGATGAAAGCCATTGAATCCCAAATCTTGAAAGAAACTTTAATCTACTTATTAATGATAATGCCTTGGTATAAAAGAAGGCTTGATGAATTAAAGTAATGGGATTGATGATGCCTTGGTATACCGAAGGCTTGATGAACGAATATAATGAGATTAGTGGATCGGAGTGTCACGTTCCAACACATAGTATTTAGTGGGACGGGTGTCACGAACCGACACGTAGAATTAGGGGATCGGAGTGTCACGTACCGACACATATAGGGGATCGGAGTGTCACGTTCCGACACATGTAGGGGATCGGAGTGTCACGTACCGACACAAGAGGAAGAAAGATAATGAATCTTGAAAGATGAGAATATACTCAACATAATGAACTTAATTCCCAAATGAGCATGGTACTGAGGCTTGCGCCCTCATGGATGAACTTAATGGTACTCATTGATGATTATAGTACTTGTTATTGTTACATGTTGAGTTTATAGTTGATTTATGATATTAACTGATATATACTATTTTCTATTTTGAGTTGGCCGATGATATCTACTCAAGACTTGTGGTTATCTTGACCCTACATTTATGATTTCTTCTTTGTTATTTGTGGAGAGCAGCAAACGTTCCGACAACATCAACTCAACAGTAAAACAAGCCAGACTTCGTCACACCGGATCTTCAGGGTGAGCTAACGTTTCTAGCTTGGACTGGGTCTTCTTCTTCAAGTCTTGATGCCTTGAACTTCCGGCATGGACTAGCTTTCTATTTGTTTTAGCTTCTTAGACATTCCTAGTTTAGTAATTTGAGATAGATGTTCTTGTGATGATGACTTCCAGGTTTTGGGGATGATAATAATAGTTTTGAATTGTTTTTATTAACGAGTTTAAGTCTTCCGCATTACTTCTGTTGATATACGTTGAAATGAATAGGGGTTAAATTGGTTGGTTCACTCACATAGGAGGGTAGATGTGGGTGCCAGTCGCGGCCCCGATTTGGGTCGTGACAATTTTGTACCTCTCTGTAATAGTTAAGTACATGAATTTTTTAAACATTTGAGATTACATATAAAAAAGGAAAAAGTACAAACATGTTGGTCTAAAAAGATTATTGATTATCAAACAATGAAAAAGACATAATTATTATTCTATGAGATTTAACATGTTTACCCTCAAAATAATTAATGATAAATACAAATGTGATTAGCTTTACTATATATATCCTAAAAATATAGGAAAGGTTGAATACAAAAATACAGTAATCAACTACGAAGTTATATTTAAAAACTCAAAACGATGGAGATATGAAACATAAATATTTACTTACAACTTCATATTGGAGTATATTCATCTTGTAACTATCATAATTTACATATTTCTCAACCAAAAGAAGATGAATATGCATGAAATTTTAAAGAATACAAATAAATAAAATAGTAAGAATTCTTATACTTACAAACTGGTAATGAAAATTTTACAATGGATGTAGACTAATCTACTGTAGAATGCAAGATGATTACAAACTTGAATAACACAAGGAATATAAATAATGTGGTGTGAGTATGTTTGATAGACTCTTCACTTACCCCCACTTATCTTACAAATTAAAAGGTTATTATACTCTTCATTATGTACCTTTAATTAGTACATAAATGTATGATGCATTGAGATCTTATTTGATGCATGAATTTAAATATAACTTTTACTTAATATTTAATTAATTAAATAGATATTAATATTAATTTATTTTAGAGGTAAAATAAGAGTAAAATGGTAATTCAACTTTGAGGTTAGGATCTTTCGACTTATAATAATATATGATATAAGGTAAAAAGTTAAGGCACTCTCAAAAGAAAAGAAAAAAGGAAGCCTTGTGGAAACAGAATAAATTATACTCCCTTGTCCCATTTTATATCACTTAATTTTTTTTTAGTCAATCCCAAATGAATGACGCATTTTTATATTTAGTAACTTTAAAATACCCATTTTATCCTTAATGAGTACAAATAGTATGACTTATTCACCACAAGTTCCAATTATCTTTCCTATTTTTTTAAACTCTATGCCAAGTTAAACTAACACATATAAATTGGGACGGATGGAGTATATCTTTTAATTAGTTTGAATCGAAGACCGTGCGAACCCATTGTGCTTCAAGCAATTATGAGGACAAAGATAAGATAGTAAGGTATTAATGTCATATGCTATGAGAACCGAACTTTACCTGGAGTGTTGATTTGGAGAGAAGAATGAAAATAGAAGTTGTCAACATTCTCCAAAAATCATTTCCACATAGTTTGCGTGATGCAGGTTCCCATATATCGCTAAGTGATATCCTCGACAAAAATATTGGGCTAGACAAAATATTCTCTTTGATGACATAGTCATCTCAAAAATCAATGAAATTTAAATCTCATTCTTTAACCAAAGAAAATAAAAACAGCAGCAGTCGCAAGAACAACAAAAAAGAACTTCCTAAAATATGAGTTTTTTCCTACACAAGAGCATATGCAAGTCTTATTAGAACACATACACTCAGTCACACAACAAGATAGAATTTAATACTCAAGAGGACAAACCTTAGATGAGACTCGGTTTCAGTAACATCTATTTCATGAACTTGCTGTTTATGTGTTGAAGGTAGAACTCCAATCAACACCAGCAGCTTTTTTAGAAGCCTGCCACGAGGCCCAGCTGCTGAAAGATTTTCTTCATAACGAGTTACTGCATTCTGTGCAGCTTTCGAAAGGGGAAGTCATTTTCTGATGACGTGTCAACTTCAAATGGCTTATTTGATATGTGTTGGTTGTCACTAGATGTTTGCTGGAAACTCGGAAAATATTTCAACCAAAGCTTGATTTTTTTGGCCCAAATTTGAGCATCGTCTTTTGTGATAGATCTTTCCAAAACCTGGCTCAAGAATAGATAAAATCTTAGAATAAATCTAACGACCTTCAAAATCAATGGAAATTTTCACATCTACATCAAAGCACTAATTGCATTAGCAAAAATTATATCATCAGGCCGGATCATCACCAATTCATCATAAATCAAATCAATATGGCTTGAAGTATATATGTAATCATGGAAAAACAAAAACCAAAATGATTGAGCTTGAGGATTAGTTGCAGCAGCCTTTACATGTACTGCCTAATTTTGCTGTTTCTGCTTCCCTAGCACATGACTTTCAGATTTCTAGTAATCTTGCCATGTCTGTCTCAACTAAAACAATCCTGTTTATCTAAGAGAGTGTCTTAATGAAATATTTGAAATGATAGTCATTTGACCACAGATATATCTTTTTAATGACTTTTTGGTTTAGCTTCTTTTTGCAGATTTGAAGAAGCTCATTTAAAAGAAAATGCGCTAACTTGGTTTATGTTTCCAATTCTTTTGGAGATACGTGGAAGTCTATAACTGTGATTGGCCATCATGTCCAAGAAATCAGGTTCGTATGTATCACGAGAAAAAACAACTAAACCAACAGAATTTTCCCTCACAATTAATATTGAGGAACTTTAGAAAGCAACTTTTCAGTTTATCTCTATAGAAAGGAAAATTTTGATTTACCGGTACTAACATACCTCAGTCAACCAAATACTAACTTTCTTCAGAGGTTTGACTATCAGAGAGAAAACTGTTGCGGAAGTCGAATATATAGAGAGTGATGAAATCACAATTACTATATCTAAAGGTAGCTAATAAATAGTAAATGAGACAACAACAAAAAGAACACCAGAAATTAACGAGGTTCGGCAAATTTTGTTTTCTTTTGCCTACTCCTCGAACACAACCAAATCAATATTTATTTCACTCCAAAAGAGTACAAGTGAAATAGTACAAGAGAGAAAGAAGAACAAATACCTTAGGAGATGAGAAGACAAGTTAGAGGTGTATGACAAATGAATTTGGAGCTACCTATTATAGGAGTGAATTCTTCCTATTGATGTCATCCATGACATCACAATATGTCAAAATGTCAAGATTTACCTTGTGAAATCAATTTATAGTTCACTTAAATTTCACCTACAAAAGGTGCTATCTTGACTTTTCTACCAATGAAGAATTATCCTCATAACTACCATATCTTCTCATTAATTCATTTTGAATCTTGTCAAATTTAACAAAAACTCCTTGTAAAAATTGACTGCAAGTACTCTAGTTTTTCAACAATTAGCAAAGCTTTCTGCCTCTCAGTTGCATAACCACGCCTGCATGCAAATGTTCATGAATTTAATACAAAAAAAGAGAACAAGTCAAAAAAAGAGGTGTAAGGGAAAGTGTAATGAGATAGGAATTTCAACAGATATCCTCCCACAAATGTAAACCCCTTTAGATATCCTCATATATTCTATTTGGAACTTTTAATATCTCAAAACCCTCCCACGAGTGTAATCCAACTTCGGGAGTCATTGGTGAACTCGGAATAAAGACTTACTAGTTTAAGAATGGACTTGCTAAAAGTTGGTTCAAATTACAAGTGAAGAGTTTGAGCATTTAACCCAAAACCATAAGGTAATAGTGGATCACGAGCTCTATAGATTCATTAGTAGCCCCTGTACATCTGATGTACACTTTTAACAAGAAGCATTTTCTCTAGCTGACAAGCGGCCTTATGAAAATGGTCAGGACAAATTTCTCTTAAGTTTCTATGTTTTACAGACCACTTCTTTCAGGTGAGTTTCCAACAGCACCATACCTCTTATTCTTCTGCTGATTCTTCAAGCAACTATTTCTGAAAGATCTCTCTTTTTTTCCGTGGTAGTAAAATTGACCCCATCTGAACATCAAAAAATCTAGTAGTGCTCTTTTTCTTCAAGATACTAGAGTTGAGTGATCAGAGGCTTTTTTCTTTTTTAGAGTTATTAGAGTTTGGTTTTGAGTTTCCTCTATGAATGTTGACTTTTCTGTCAGTTTCAGGCATTGGTCAGTAGCAGGGCGGTCCACATACGAGTAGGATCCTCTTTCACATCCACTACTGTTGAGCACATTCTGGATCTTGGGAGCACATTGAGTATTCCATTCTTTTATATAGTCGGGTTAAGCCCCTAACTTTATTTACATTACTTTTAAAGTGTCATAGAGTCTCCATAAATAGTGTCGAGTTATGTTTTGGGGGTGAGGTACTCATTGACATCGCGAATAGCTTATATTTTTGTCATTATGTTTAGAGGAATGTTTGGCCATAAAGGGCCGCTTGTTATTCTGAATTTTTCAACCAAAAACAGAAGATTTACATTTGTACCACACTTTCAAAATCTATTTTTTTTCATAAAATAAATTAATGAATTGAGACACATGGGCAAGGTAGAGATCAGGTCTACGTACACTCTACTCTCCCTATACCCGACTTTGTGGTACTATACCAGATATGCTATTGTTTTTGTTGAGATACATGGGAAAGGTGGCCTGTTTCCTCACTAAATCAAAGTTTTCTTGGTGCAAGTTGGAACGTTTAGGGTACCGTTAACGTCTCATTCCACTTTGGAGAGTGAAACCCAAATTGCTTACCACCTTGAGGGGGTGTGGATGAGGAAGAAGTCAAAGAAATATCATTAAGACTATTATGTAAAATATTATTGTGGATTATTTGAAAGTTAAGATATTAATTGGATAAAAAAATAAGAATAATTTTCAGACTTTGTACAGCCAAAAGCTCCTATATAAGGTTCCCTTTTGTATACTGTAACAACTAATTTGAATAAGAGTTCCGCTTTCCTCTTCTATTTCAGAAAAATTATCTACACGAACCTGAATAATATGGCGCTGGACTGAGATGCACTCTTCCAGTCAACAGATATTGGCAAAGTAAGAAGATAATCAGTATTCAGAGCTGATGTCAGCCTCAGATCTCTAGCAGACAATTCTTCAAATCCAGCATTAAAAAGAAGCTGCAGGAAGATATTAAAGCCGACTGGATACGGCAGTTCTACAAGAAATTTCAGATGGCAAGTCATATATAGTTAAGAAAAATCAATGTCCACTAACCGTTATCATGAGAAAACCCATGTAAAAAGCAAAAGCATATAATATTAATCACTGCAAGTGTTCTAATAGATATATGATGTATAGGTGTGATATTTTTGCCGGTATCATAGATCTCTTGCTTCAGCTCAACAAAGCACTGTTTTTGAGTTCAAATCGTTCTCATTTCCCTAAAGCATTTTTTAATAAAATCAACAGTGATTCTGTCCTTGTCTTTTGTCATGTTGCCTAAATTATAAGCAGTCTAAAGTCTAAACCCATATCAAATTTCCTCATGTTTTTTCAGCCTTTCATTTTTTCTGTATTTCCATTATAAGAGTAAGCTTTTAGACAAACAAAATTAGGATAGTAATTCGGCAAAAAAACAAGATGCACCATATTTTTATCAACATTCTGCTCCAAATTTGTGTATTTATTTGATGGTGTATATTGACGAACCGGTACACCGACAATGATCAAGGTGGTATCATTAATTTAAAGCAACATTTCTTTCATTCAGCATTTTCGAACTAAAGACCTCGACAGACTGAAGTATTTTCTAGGCATTGAGGTTGCTCAGTTTAGATCATGTCATGCGGAATTCGAGATAATACGAGAAAATATAAATGTGAAAAACAAGACAACAGATTTACGTGGTTCACCAATAAATTGGCTACGTCCACGGGAAGAGGGGGGGCAGTTTTATTATGGAGAGGCAAAAACAGAATTACAGAATAGGGTTTCCCATAGCGTCTATATATAGTGCTAAGCTACGCCCTAACAGGCTTGGGCCCAAAATACAGAATTGACAGATAATTAAGGGCCCAATTCAAGGCATTCAACAAATCTCCACCTTGACTTGAATTCTCCAAACAGATTCTTCAGACGCACAATGATAGTGCCAGGCCTCCCCCTCTTTCCTCGTAAATTGCCCACAGGCAATTAACAACGATGTTGAGCAAGTCCAAACAGTGTTGAAACTTGCTCTGTGGAACCGGCTTTGTGAACATATCAGCAGGATTATCAGCATTTCCTACTTTCTTCACCTTGATTCTCTTCTCACTTCTCAGAAAATGATACCTCACGTCAATATGCTTGGTTCTCTCATGATGGACTTGATCCTTGGCTAGACAAATTGCGCTCAAACTGTCACAATACACCGTAGCCTGATCATGATGCAGACCAAGATCACTAACCAACCCTTTCAGCCAAATCTCTTCTTTTGCAGCCTCTGTCAAGGCCATGTACTCCGCTTCCGTAGTAGACAAAGTCACTGTAGGTTGCAAAGTTGCCTTCCAACTGACTACAGATTCTCCAAGGGTAAACACATAGCCAGTCATCGATCTTCTTGTGTCAACATCTCCAGCATAGTAAGAATCAGAATAGCCAAGAACTGCTAATCGAGTATCACCTCCATAAATGAGACCAACGTCGGATGTACCTCTAAGGTACCGGAAAATTCTCTTCACACCGCCAATGTTCTCTCCTGGTTGTCCCATGAATCGCTGCTCACTACACTGTTGCATGTGTGCTAAATCTGGCCTTGTACAGACCATAGCATACATCAAACTACCTACGGCACTGGCATAAGGGACTCGTGACATATACTCCTTCTCTTCTTCTGACTGTGGAGCGAACATGGCAGTGAGATGGATATTGGCAGCACTGGGGGTATCAATAGGCTTAGATGAAGGCATGTCAAACCTCGCCAAGACCTTCTGAATGTAGCTTCTCTGTGACAAGAAAAGTTTCTTTCTCTCTCTGTCTCTAATGATCTCCATCCCTAGAATCTTCCGAGCGGCTCCCAGATCCTTCATCTCAAACTCAGCACTAAGTAAACCCTTCAGCTTCTGAATGTCATACTTCTTCTTTGCAGCTATCAGCATATCATCTACATAAAGCACTAGATAGATGAATGAATCATCCTTGAGCCTATTGTAGTAGACACAACAATCATATGAGCTCCGAGTATAGCCCAACTTCACCATATAGCTGTCAAACCTTTTGTACCACTGCCTTGGAGACTGCTTTAGTCCATATAAGGACTTCTTCAACTTGCAGACGTGATTTTCCTTCCCTGGAACTTGGAAACCATCCGGCTGAGTCATGTATATCTCTTCCTCCAACTCTCCATGTAGAAACGCTGTCTTCACATCAAGTTGTTCAAGCTCCAGATTCTGATGTGTAACTATCGCTAGTAACACTCGGATGGAAGTATGTCTGACCACTGGTGAGAAGATCTCATTGTAGTCCACTCCCTCTCTTTGGTTGAAACCTCCGCAACAACCCTGGCTTTATACTTGACTCCTTCCTGGTGATATCCCTTCCTTCTTCTTGAAAACCCATTTGCAAGTAATGATCTTTCTCCCAGAAGGTTTGTATGACCAAATCCCATGTCCGATTCTTGTGTAGGGACTCCATCTCATCTCCCATAGCAGCAAACCATTTTTCAGAATCAGGACTTAAAATGGCTTCTTTGTAAGTAGATGGCTCAGATGTATCTACCTCTCAGCAACCTGCAGTGCATAACCCACCATGTCCTCAAAACCATACCTCGTAGGTGGCCGAACTCCAACCCTCCTTGGCCGATCTTGAGCTATACTCTGATGGATATCTGATGGCATAGATTCTGGAATATCAGTTTCTGTCTGTGGCTCTTGATCCTCCTCTTCAGGTTCTTTCAAATCGCTCTCGTTCTGAATGACTTGAAACTCCACCTGTTTATCAAGACTCCCAGTTTCTGACGTAGTTGTAGGCTTCACAATGGTTCTAAGCAGAGAACTTCCATCAAAGACAATGTTCCTGCTCATAATAACCCTCTTTTCTGCTGGAGACCAGATTCTGAAACCTTTCACTCCATCTCCGTAGCCCACAAATATTCCCTTTTTGGCTCTTGGTTCTAACTTACCTTCACTGACGTGATAGTAAGCCGTACAACCAAAAGCTTTCAGATTTGAATAATCAGCAGCTTTTCCTGACCACATCTCCATAGGTGTCTTGCACTGTATGCCTGTATGTGGTCCGCGGTTAACCAAGTAGCAAGCTGTACTAACCGCTTCTGCCCAGAATCTTCTATCTATCCCAGCATTAGAGAGCATGCACCTTGCTCTCTCCAGAAGTGTTTGATTCATCCGCTCAGCTACACCGTTCTGTTGTGGTGTATTTCTGACTGTACGATGTCGAGCAATTCCTTCACCCTTACAGAATTGATCAAATTCAGACCAGCAGAATTCCAGCCCATTATCAGTTCGCAATCTCTTGATCTTCTTCCCTGTTTGATTTTCCATCAAAATTTTCCACTCCTTGAACTTCTGGAAAGCTTCACTTTTATGCTTCATCATGTACACCCAAGTCATCCTTGAGTAGTCATCAATAATGGACACAAAATCTGCAGCCTCCCAAAGACTCAACACGGCATGGACCCCAGCAATCAGAATGGATATAATCAAGTGTGCCTTTTGTTCTGTGAATGGCCTTTGGAAACTTGTTGCGATGTAGTTTTCCAAAAACACAATGTTCACAAAAATCTAGGCTCTTAACCTTATGACCAGCAAGAAGATCCTCCTTTGACATAATTTGCATCCCTATTTTACCCATATGACCAAGTCTCATGTTCCATAACTTAGTCATATCCTCCTGGTGAACTTCTGACGATGCAACATGGGCTGAACCTGTAACCGTGGAACCTTGTAGAAAATACAAAGTACCACGCATGACACCTTTCAGAATCAGATTTGAACCCTTCCAGACCCGTAAGACTCCATCTTTTCCCGATCAGCTGAATCCCTTGCTGTCCAAAAGACTGAGAGATATCAGATTTTTCGTCATCAATGGAACGTGCCTGACCTCGTTCAATGTGCAGAAGCTACCGTCATGTGTCCTTACAGGAAACACGTAGGACTCAGTTGGATACCCCTTTTTATGAGGTTTTCCTGAGTCAAGATAACAACCTGCTTCACTAGTAGCCAAGTGAAGCATGACACTTTAGGAGGTATTTTAACTTTTTAGATAAATTTCCATGGCCAGCCAATAACCTGATGGGTGAAAGAGTTGAACTTTTTGTAAGCTTCCTTCACTCTGAAATTTCTGCTGCAGTTATGATTCCAAAATAACATATCTTGGGAGGTGGAGGTTCCTTTGAATCGTTCGAGGATTCCAAAGAAATCTACTAGCCTTTGGATCTCCCAATCATTTAAAGGTCTTCTAAAACTCAAATTCCATCCCTGATTTGACCAAACTTGTGCCACAATGTCTTTTTTTGTTGGTTCAGAATGTAGATATCTGGGAAAAGGGCTTTTAGGGAGCCTTGATCTAACCAATTGTCCTCCCAGAAGAAGACCTTCATGTCATTTCCTACTCTAATGCTGCAATTTTTCTCTTAATTTTGGCCAAAGGTTTCTGATGGCCCTCCAGATGCTAGTTCCACAAGTACTAGTGACCATTTTGGTAGACCATTTATCCTTCATTTCATACTTCTGCTTGATAAGTTCTTTTTGCATAGTGCTTGTTCACTAGATGCTAGTCTCCATAGACATTTCATTATAAAGCTTTGGTTCTGAATCTTCAAAATCCTTACCCCAAGCCCCCCTTTCTGTTTGCTCCCAATCAATTCATCCCACTTAACCAAGTGGAATTTCTTAGTGTCACTATTTCCTTCCGATAGAAAATTCCTCCTTATGGCATCAAGTCTGTCAATGACCCCATCTGGGATAGGAAAGATAGACATCATGTAGGTAGGCATGGAGTCGAGAACACTATTAATGAGAGTGAGTCTCCCGCCAAGGGAGAGATATTGACTCTTCCAGTTGACCAATCTTCTTTCACACTTCTCGAACACCTTATTCCAGATGATGAACGAACTGGCACAGGACATGTTTCATTGGTCTCTCTCCTCCTCGAGTAAAATTTAACAATTGGAGGTTTTCCTAGCACAAACGGAGCAGGTTTCGAAGGCACAATAGTTGATTGATGCTCAATAGAAGAACGGGGAGATGGAGTAATATCATTTAATTGTTCTTTCAAAGCATGGGTAAATTGATATACTAATCACTCATCTTCCTCCTAAATAATAGAAAATGGAGGTGCATAGAAAAAATGGGGTACTCTCTGAAAATACCACATCGGTTGACACAAAATATTTTCTAAGTTTCAGTAGAATAACATCGATATCCCTTCAGAAGTCAAGACCAACCAAGGAAAACACATTTCAATGCTTTGGGATCTAACTTGGTAAAAAATGGTCGAACATCTCGAACATAAAATGTACTTCCAAAACCCTTAGATTCCACCGAAAAGAGACTTGTTCAGGACAAGAACACTATAAGGCATGTTACCAACAAGGTCACTAGATGGCACCCCATTAATCAAAAAACAAGAGAGACTGCATCTGCCTAAAACTGTTTCAAAACCTTCATTTGGAACAGAAGTGCTCGAGCTGTCTCAAGTAAATGCCTATTCTTCCTCACAACAACTTCATTTTGAGATGGTGTATCAACAAATGAAGACTGATGGAGAATATTGTGTTGTCTCATATATGGCTGAAATAATTCTGACCTGTATTCTTTGGCATTATCGCTCCTTAGCATACGTACCGAAGCGCTAAATTGAGTTTTCATTTCAGCATGGAAGGCACAAAAGTGAGTAAACACTTCAGAACGACTCTTCATAAAATAAATCCAAGTCATTCGAGAAAAAATCATTCACAAAAGTAACAAAATACTTATGCCCAATTTTGGAAGCAACGGGACGTGGTCACCAAACATTAGAATGAACTAATTCAAAAGTTAATCCAACCTTCTTATTAACCCTTGGGCCTACCAACATGCGATGGTGTTTTGCGAATCGGCATGACTCACAATCTAAGGAAGAAACATTTTGAAATTGGGAACAAAGCATTTTTAACATAGGTAATGAAGGATGTCCCAAACGATAATGTGCTTCGAAGGGAGACATAACACAGGAGTAGGCACCAAATCAAGTCTCCCATTCATCAAGAATATAGAATATCGAATATATGCCCCTTACCAACTACTTGATTTGTCGTAAGATCACGAAACAAACAATAATTGGGAAAGAATGAGATAATAATTAAGGTCTTAATACGGATGACAAGGTGATAGTTGAGGATGGTTTAACGGTCCTTGTCCCACAATGTTACAAGTCGAACCATCAGCTACCGTCACAGGAGAAAGTGTTTTATGTGATCGAAAGGTAGAAACATATTAGAAGTATCTGTCATGTGATTTGTGACACCTAAATCAATCACACATTTATTAGATGTGGAGAAAAGACATGTTTTCCTTTACTCTGCAAATGTAGTAAATGAAATGGGTTCCTTGAGTGATATTTGAAAATGAATTTTTTTTGCATACTCATCGGACGAAACAAATATTTTCTTAATCAGATTTCTAACAAACTTATCTAGTGTAATTAATGACATAAAAAAAAAAGAGTTCAACATGTCTAACCCACCAGCTCCTCTCAAATAAGTGTACCAAATTGAAGAAACACACAATGTGTTGTGGAATCAGCAAAGAAGTATGGGCAATAAACCAAATAATATTAAACCATGTTAGAGAGCTGATACGAGCAACAAAAGCAACAAATTATCTATAAGTAGAATGTCTAAATTTGACAGAACAAGGGTTGTTTAACCAATTTCCGAACCCAAATTTTTGAAACCCAAATTTTTGAGACTTAGCAACAACAAAATACGATACCAGAAGACTAAGTACAAACGTTCAAATAGAGATTCAATACTAGAAGAATACCAGAATGTGTCGTGATTGACGAGAAGATGTCGGAGCAGTAAGCCAAAAAAATAGATGCGTTGGACCAAACGCAAGCGAGTGGAAGACAGAAATGAGGTGCAGGTGATGCGTGAGGTTCACTCAATTCCACCTAGATCAGAGATGTCCTTTCTGGCCAAAAAATCTCCCTCTATCTCTTCTTATGGTGCTGGTGAGATAAATTTGTCACTCCTAGTGAGTGACTCAACCTTTTCTTAAGCTGCCAGGAAAAGAGTCGAACCTTTTAAGAAATTTTAGCCCTAGGCTCTGATACCATGTAATCTATTGAGAGAAGTTGTTCTAGTCATGAATATACAAGGTATTTATACAAATTCAAGAATCCTATAAAAGGAAATCAATCAAAACAAATAAAAGAAAATATTCTACAATAACTCTTATTATTCTGTAATATTCTACAATTACACTGTGATTTATTACCATACTTTGTAATAAAATTGTTCCAAGGTTTTCAAGAAGTTTGCGAGTTTCTCAAAGCCCCAATCATTCAGTAACCTCTTGAAGCTTAAATTCCATTCTTGATTTGTCAAGGCCTCTCCGACAAATGTATCTTGCTGCTGGTATAGTTTTTAGATGTGTAAGCATAGTTTTTTATGTGTCCTTTGGCCAAGCCAATTGGATCTTTCAAGAATATTTTCATGCCATTAAATTCCTATATCTTGCTAGCTTTCCATAGAGTTTTTTAACAGGTTTAATTGTCGAGTTACTATTCATACCATATTTTGAAGAAAAAAAAAGTTTCATATTGGTGGTTAATTAGATGGATGATCTTAGGTGAGTTAGCTTGGACAATCCTTGTACGTCAAGATAGCTTTTGGAGAGTGAGTTAGGCCCAAAATCTAACTTTACATGGTATAATAGCAGGACCCATCTCACGTGATGTTAGGCCCCTAAGATAAAATTAGCACATAACCCAAATATTTAGCCCTAGGCATGAAGAATGAAAAGGTCTCCTCTCTCTACTTCTCTCTCCTTCAAATGTTAGAGCACAATGTCATTTGCACAATGTCCTCCCATTGATATAACTTTTGGAGTGTGGGTTAGGACCAAAGACTGAAGTAACACCACACTTCATCCTAGTTAAATCCCTCCATGGTGATTGCTCATTAGATGCAAGTCACCTAAGTCATTTCATTATTAAACTTCGATTTGAGATTTTTTGGAGCCTTATTCCCGAACCTCGTGCCTTCTTACTAAGTTACTGCATGTTAGCACATCCCATCTAACTAAGTGAATTTTTTTCAAGTCATCGTTGCCTTACCACATAAAATTCATTCTCAGAGAATCCATTCTTTTATCCATAGTCGTAGAAATGGAAATCAAGGACGTCATATAGATTTTGTTTTCTAATTAAATTAAAGGCTAATAAGTTGTTTACCTTGGATTATCTTATTCAATAATCAAAATCAAAACAAAATCCTTAAATTAGAAAAAAAATGCACGAAATAAGAGCTAGAATCTAACAAAAATGATATGCCAAATGCAATATGTTGATCATCGAGGTGCCCCTAATTTCTTGTTGTCGTCGTTGCTTCTGAGTTCTAATGTAGCTCGTATTGAATGCCCTCTAAGGAATGATGATTATTGATATTTTGTGATCTTGCATATTAATGCTACTTATATATCAACCATATTTGTTAAAGTTCCTCGAACAAAAAAACTGAATGAAATGCCCCCAATGCCTAGCTGGAGTGGCAAAAGGTGGAGGATTTGTGACTTAGTTTGGAGGTTCAAGCCCCACACCATACAAGGCGAAGTGCGGTGTTTAAGTGGAGAAGGGTAGAGTGGCGGGCCTATTACTTCCTGATTTAAAAGGTTGTAATTGGTCCAAAGGGCAGGTCACTAACAAAATTCTTGGTAATAAAAATAAAAAAGAAACTCAGTGAAATAGAGCAACTCTGTTTTCTTTTGGATGAAACTAGTTCTTGTCATAGTTTTGCAACCACTTTTTACCCAATCGTACCAAGTCTTACGTCTTGACTCAATCCTTGTTATGTTATAAGATTTGAAACCCACCACAAAGTATATCACATTATCTCCCATGCTTAGTAACCTAATCAATTTGGGGCACATATAAGAGAGAGGAAAGCAACAACGATTTGTGGATCATATTCTCCACCGAACATATAGGCCATACTTCACGCGAATCACAAGGGTCGACTTATTTAAGTTAAGACCAGTTCAATGAGGAAGAACTACTTGAGGAGTCATTCCCCCGTTCTTTGATATAAGACTCCACAACTGCTCCAAGAAAAACAGGTTACCCCGATTCTCAAGGACAAGAATCCATTTTACTTTACTTCAACTATCACCTCTCACATGACACAAATTACTACACTTTGTTAAATACATTAGAGAACAAATAGTTATTACCATGAAAGGTAGCTCCCCGACTCTCCATCCATAAAGTAGTGAAGTAAGATTCTTCCAATAGTAATTAGTAACCGCGCCCCAGTGCCCCACCAGTTTGGGGTTCGAAGCCCGGAACTCACTCATTCAAATGGACACCCATTAGCATCGTGACAAAGGCATAATAGCTTTTTGTGAGGGTGTCCAATTTTAAATATATATGATTTGGATATATATATATATATATATATATATATATATATATATACATAATGTAATTTTAAGACAAAATTGGTCGTCCTAGAGGGGCAGCCCAGCCTACCAATGTGAATACAAAAATAACCTAAAAAGTAAGAGCATTAGAAATGCAGTATGTGTAGAGTGATTATGA